>JAEMBT020000004.1:5446572-6046572 GCA_018873245.2 Archegozetes longisetosus | reverse complement strand
CGCATTAAATTCATGTAAAAGGGAGTGAGAATTGCGTCATAAGACTCAATCTGGGGTTATCTCACTTTATGTATGGATGTTTAACGTTGCATAACTTTAAATTACACCTAATTTCAGTACAGCTTTTGTCATTCCTAAGTCAGTCTTCACTTGACTTTCCTAGTTAACACTTCGACAGTTTATTATTAGTCCAACTCTACTTTCAACTTAACAAATTATGCGTGAATTAGATTTATCGACGCGTATTCTTCGCGAATATCACGATCAAAACCAAGGCTTGAGAAACGGTATGATATTTATATGAATGATCTGTTTTTTCTATCAACTATTCTCTCAATTCAAATGAAATATCCGACACATGTGTAAATATTCTACAATTCAGCTGAATGAACAGTGTGCGACTTATTTTTGTTTCAAATTGATACTAAAGCCATTTAGAAACTAAATTTTTTGATTTATTATTGGTTCATTCGGATTTTATGATTGATTTGTGTAGAAGTAGTGGGCTCTGTGTTCGTGCTTTCATCAATCTTTCTCCGGCCCAAACTTTCAATTTGGGAAATTAGTTTAAATCAGCAAATTCCAAGGATATGAACTAATTCTAATTTGTTTAAAAGTATTCATATAGTAGTCAGTCTACGCTTCAGCTCAATTTATTACGTTAAAGAATCCTTAACGTTAACAAATGCTCTGCGATTGAATGAAAGGCCGTAAAACTCTCAAATATTTCTCCACTATTCGCTCAAAGTATTAGTCAACAAGTTATTCGACTGAGAACGAAGTTTTGATTTTAATAATAGTGAAAATACGATTTGATTTAAGGATTACTTTTAAGGAGTAGATTAAGTTTAAGATGAAGAGTAAGTTATCGGAGTTGATGTTTGTTGAGATAGGAATGTGTTGTCCAGTGTTTGCCTAAAGCAGCTTGCTTTCGAACTTATTGATGAGACATATAATTTCATCACAACTTTTCAGTCATTGGTTATTTGTTACAAAGCGTCGACTCATCAAAATGTCTATTATTGCATCCTCTGGCTTCAATGTTTTAATTATATGATAAGGGTTTAATAACTTCGACTGTAGATTGCCATTAGCTCAGGCATCCTCACCTTCAGTCCAGTTGCAACTGCATTTCATCAGCTCAATTTCAGTTCAGCCCAAGTCCGGCTCATCCTGGGTGAGGTCCAGCCCAGGCTCGGTCCAGCCCAGGCTCGGCCCAGCCCAGGTTCGGCCCAGCCCAGGTTCGACTCAGCTCACGTCCGTTTGCAGCTCGGGCTTTTGATTGTACATGAAACGGTGACAGTAGGAAGTCACGTTCACATCTTTGTCGACTGAGGGGGCGGGTTATTTCTTAGAATAGGGATGAGGAGGGGCACAGAAAGATACCAAATCGATGAGTGATCTCTGAGGGAGCTTTCAGATACTACCCGTTGGGCCAAATTTCACAAAGCTGAGGGTTTATTTGAAATTTTGATAGATTAGAAGACTTGTTTTTGTCGAATACTCTTCACATTTATCAAAACGCAATACACTTGAAATTTTGAAAACAAATTCGTGTTCTATCTGCTTAGTCTCGTTATCCAAATTGAAATTAATAAGTTTATTTGGTTGTTGATCGCAAATGAGTAATTTGATGATAAGCTCTAGAAATATTTCTGGGAAACAGTTTCATAGAGTAACTATAGTTTAGTTCGACTGTATCTGGTGGTGACTCAATGTTGCACATTTCAAG
The DNA here is from genome assembly GCA_018873245.2 of Archegozetes longisetosus. Lineage (NCBI taxonomy): Eukaryota > Metazoa > Arthropoda > Arachnida > Sarcoptiformes > Trhypochthoniidae > Archegozetes > Archegozetes longisetosus. The sequence continues at coordinate 6,044,840 of JAEMBT020000004.1, read as the reverse complement.
TGCAATTATTTTTATAGTGAATTTTTTCCGAGAAATAGTCGCAATTCGATGCTTAATCTTATGAATAGAGTCTAAATGATGTTTTCTGAGTGAAATTGCTGACTAACTCACGTTTATTGCAATAGTTATCATTTGCCAGTAGTTACTAAGACCTAATTTCCGAATTAAGCATTTTCCCAAATTGTCTTCAGTTTTTTGTGTCAACTTACGATCGATTTTACCTATCGATAGCCGTTTACTTTTAATAATTGTCTCAAATTCGTATAACTTTTACATATTCTTGTTTCAATTGTTCATTCAATTGTTAGTGACGGGTAATATTGTCTTATTAGTTCAATTGATTCCGTAATTGAATATATCTCGATACCGATCTAGATGTTGTTCAGAAGAAATTTGTTGCAATTAGCTGTACGCTTTTCAGTTGGATTTGTCCAACCGATTATATAAGAATTTAAAATGTTTTTTAGTTCTCGGAAGCCAATGTTAATTATGATTGGGGCTTTCTTTTGGGAATTTCATTTGAGTTTCCTTCTGTTTAGCATTAACTCATTCCTTATCGACACCTAGTTCATTATTTGTTTATTCAATTCAGAGCTAATCACTTATATAAAACGTTTATTTGTCGTACTTCTCTTCGTCTCAGCTTATAGTCAACTTTTCGTCAAATGTTCCAAGTATAATCTTATAATTTAACTTTTTATAGTTGAAATGGATGTAAGCTTAAGACCAAAAGTGGAAGATTTGTCGCATGAAAACAATCGATTGGCGTATTTAGCTGATCCTAAATCACAAACTTCTACTCCATTACTTCTAAGGAATTACACGACTTCAATGTCTCCTGGTTCTCCACCAACGCATTATCTCTGGCCTGCAATTGTAGCTAATTCTCAAGTATCAATAGGTTCTCCAAATTCTCCATTAAGTGATGGTTCGAGTCATTCTGGTGTCGCTACCATAGTTTCTTTGAGAAAGAAACGAAAACCCAATCCAATACCTGTTGAGAGCAAAGATGAAGCGTATGTCTCATTCTCAATACTTCTCTTTCAACAATCTCCTAATTGATTTGTTTTTCTCTCAATTCTAGATATTGGGAAAGAAGAAAAAGAAATAACGAGTCGGCAAAGCGCTCGCGAGAAGTTAGAAGAGTTAAAGAACAACAAACTAATGCTAGAGTTTTGTATCTTGAACAGGAAAACGTGAAATTAAAAGCGGAAGTTGATACCCTTAGAGAAGAAATCGGAAAATTACGTGAAATGCTATATAATGGTAGACCTAATCGTCGCGATAATGACAATTAGGTTTTAGAAATTTTCTATATGTATTCATAAATATTCCAAAACCAATTGTAATTTATTCTTCATTATGTCTGATATACTAATATTGACACCGATATTCTAATAACATCAAATTTCACTACAGAATTGATTTTTAAGAAATGCATAGCACATAACATAATTTCTTAAAGAATTTTTTAAGTATTTCTGTTTGAGAAAAGTATAAATATAAGCAACAGTAAAACAATTGACTTTATATTAAAGTGCGAAACCAAACCAAATTTCTTTCATATGAAAATTGATCGCAAACCTAACTCCAAACTAGAAAATGTGTACATCTTTAAGTCAATAGGATCACCCTTAAAGATTATAGCTTTAAACGGAAGCTACTTGATTTTTCGCCATATTCTATTATTTGGATTTGAATAAATCTAGGAATTGTTTCGTTATTAGGCCGTCAGAGCAGCAGGCAATACATTTATTATAAGATTTCTTCATAAATCTTCTCAAAAATTATGCAATAGTAATGAGGCTTGTTTTACAACCGAATGATATTTGTGTGTTAAGCTTCGTTACCACGAACTAAGTCAAGTTACTGTTGAGTTTTCAAATCTATGAATTTATTTTTGAAAACTTGTTCGCGCAGTCAAATAGAGAAAGAGATCAAAGCAATAGATTTTGTTCATTTGAACAAAGTTGAGTGAATTCATGAATTGAAGGAGAATAGATAACTTGAGCGACCTTTAGCTATCGTTTGTTTGAACTTTAGCTTTTAACCTCTTAGAGGCACTTGCTGATAATTGCTTATTCAAATCAAGTGATTAAGTGATAATTGTTTAGAAAGCTAGTTGGAAGGCTGGTTAAAATAAAGCTTTCAAGTGATATAGAGGTAGATAGGTATGAAGTATATGTAAACTGCAAGCTATCTTACTCAACTTAATGTAATAATTGGAACAGTAAGTCTGCTTTCTCTTTTACTATTTCATAGCCCTATTGTTGCTAAGGCATTGCATCATATTATTTGTGTTTTCTACTTCAATTTCATCTAATGTCTTACGGATATTCGCTCCTTCAAATATACTCTTAATTCACTTGCTAAATACTTTAAGCCTTCTGTAACTGTTTCTAAATTTTTGATCAGAAAATCTCTGACAGCTAGTCTAGAAGTTTCTTTTGATTGAAGAGAATTAGGCATAATTTTAAAAAATAAACTTGTCTTGAATTAAGTGGTATTCACGCTGATTGGTGAGAAGAAAATTGAGGTGTTTACGTTGAGAAATAGATAAAAAGTAAAAAAAGGTCTAAGTTTTTATGGTCAAACACATGTCTAATATGCAACATTACTCACTCTTGAAATATGCATTTATGCAAATGCAATGCCTTAATTATAACTTTTGATATGCTTATCTTCAAATGATAAAATGTTTCGTACTCTTAGCTTAAGAGCAGTCAATTAGGAATGATTTTAGAATACTGAATAAATCTTAATTGAAAGCAAAGCTTTCATTCAAGCAGTTATGCATTAGATTTAGTTATTTGCAACTTTCCAAAGAGTATCACAAATGCATGACATGTGCATATTTGCATATTATCTAATATTGCGTAAAACTGCTTCATTTGCCTATTAATAGAAATGAGTCGAAAACTGTTGCCTTCAACAACTAAACTGTGCATTCGAAATATGTCGAGTTCTCATATTTGATTATTGATTAGATCAAATTTGCTCTTTTGTTCATATTTTAATACTAGTATTAAACCAGCATTAGTATTAAAGCTCTGTTGATCTCACTTATATTAGATAGGAAAGTTGTGAATAAAAATTTTCAATTCAAAAGTGAGTCACATAACAATTCATTAACTGATCAGTTAAAATGCAGATTTAGATTGATCACTACAATTTAAATGATTACAACTCAATCGACAGTTTAGCTGTTTGAGCAACAAATCATTTTGAACAGCGATCCACCCAATTTCCAGACTTATAAGTGAGACTTTAACCATATTTATTTTTATAATCAAATTCAAAGTGTTTAAATTACAAAATGAAACGATACATAAGATTATAGTGAATATAAGGTATAGTTTAAGTGTGTATTTCTGATAAATGAAATATTTATAAACAAGTAATCGATTGACAAATATTATACAAATTCAAATGTTGGAAAAGACAGAAAACACATTAAATAAATCTAATTTTACAAATTTTAGCAATAAATATTGGAAGGATATGTCAAAACTTCAATATATTTTGTTTTGATGATATACTGACAGAAATGATACTATTTTGAAATGATAATCAAAGACTTAATTTTGTGTTTAAGAACATTTGATACACAACTTCAGGCACGTAATAATTTAGTTGTTTCTTTTGAACCTTAGTTTTAAATGGAAGAATAATTGGTAATAAAAGAATGACTAGTAGTAGTTGTGGTAAAAGAAAAACAATACATTAGCTGCTATTGAAAACATAAGTCATTATAATTTGTTATATTGAAGTAGAAATAGTTTTTTTGATAAGTTAACAAAATGAGAGAATGTGATATCAGGCGAAACACCACAAGTCCTACAACAATATACATCTGGTGTGCTTTTTTCTCTTCACTTGAAGAGCAGCTCTGGTCGCCGTTTCGAACACTTCCCGAACTCCATCTTTGGTTTTTGCACTACATTCTAAATATCCGTAAGCATTGATTTTTTCTGCCATCGCTCGACCTTTTATTCATTAATTATTCGTGAATTAAACACCATTGAAATAATAGTTTATAAATAGATCGTAAGATAAGATAAGACATACCTTCTTCAGGACTGACAGGTTTTTGTTTCATTTTAGATAACTCTTTGATAGTGTGCGGATCGTTACGCAAATCCTATTTTAGCACAAAATAATTGTGATAAATCAGTTTTGCAGTTCAACAGAACTAGAGTTCACTAAACAAATCAATGCCACTCTTATGAATGCCATTCGTATGATTACCTTTTTATTTCCGACTAAAATGATTGGAACGTTTGGACAGAAATGTCGCACTTCTGGCGACCACTTCTCAGGTATATTCTCCAGTGAATCCGGACTATCGATACTAAAACACATTAGAATGACGTCTGTGTCAGGATATGAAAGAGGTCTGAGTCTGTCGTAATCTTCTTGGCCTGCAGTATCCCAAAGGGCTAGTTCTACCTGTGATGCAATTATACAAATATTTAATGCAATTGATTATACAAATACTTGATGCAATTGATTATGCAAATGTTTCATGCAACTAATTGTGCGATTCAATCCAAAATCAATGCAATGTTTAATTGTTAGGCAAACACCGATGTTATGAATCATTAGATTAAAATTAGATTCAATAATATAACTATGAATCAATGCGAACCTGTTTCGAATCGACTTCAATATCAGCCACATAATTCTCAAAAACTGTGGGCACATAGACTTCGGGAAACTGGTCTTTGCTGAAGACTATGAGAAGACAAGTCTTACCACAAGCGCCATCGCCTACTATCACCAGCTTTTTGCGGATCGATGCCATTTGCTGATTCTAATAATTGTGTTGTCAATCTAATTAATCTAATTATTAGCAGAAACATCATAAGTCTATTGTCAATATTTCAAATCAATCTATTACCAAATCTATCACTCATACAATTCTATCCATATTTAACTAATAACTCCTTCAAATCATTAATTTAGCTCAAGATTGAGTAAAATAATAGAAATAATTCATTAGAAAATACTTACAATTGATGTAATTTAAGTAAATAATAGCTAATGTATTGTACTGATGACAATTGAATCGAGGAGTGGCTCAGCCAATGGCTCGATCGAGGGCTCAATAAACGTATGAAATGCAGTGCTAGGAATATTTATATGCGATAATAAATGTGTAGTCCTCTACAAATCCATTGCACTCTCTGCTCATCATAGACTCAACCTTACTTCTGCTATGCGCCTAGGCTTTTCTTTCAGACCCCTAATATATTTTCAACCAAGGTTAGCCTTCCCTTTCTATCTCCATACTCTTATATTCTTTCATTATCTCTTTCCCAAAATTTATTTTCTATTATTTCTTTCCTTTCTACTCTTTGAGAAAATATAAACTTAAACATTGAACACCATTTTGCTGCCAACTTTTCAGGTTTTGATTGATGTTCTCCTCCGCACTTAACTGTAATTTCAGCTTAAATACATTTGAATAGTTTCTGTGCTTAAAGATTCAAACTTTCTTATGAGAAAAAGTTAGAAATTAGAGCTAAAGTAACAATTACAATTTTATTCAAGTAGACGAACTTTCACATTGAGTGTTTGACTCAATCGCGATTAGTTTTGTGATTGTTTCTCAAATTTCTTTCCAGAAATGCTATATTTTGATGAAGTCAACACAATCATGGAAATGAGAAATTTTCAAATAAAATATTTTATTTTAGCTCACTTTACTCGTGGTTCAATACAATTGATCAATTTTAAATTTAAATAACTTTCTGAAAGAAATCTAAGATAACAATTAAATTAGAACTAAACAGGGCAGTATTGACAGTAATTGTTTAGAATTAGATCAATGACTAATATCGAGCCCAAGTCATTTTTCCTCTTAGATTCTCATAAAGAGGCAAGTTCTCAACTGGTCCAATAGCAGCCACAGCCGGACAACGATCCCAAATATAATGAGAACAAACATCTCGGAACTTTTTCGCGCTAATCGATTGAATTTTAGCTTCAAGCTCAGGCAATGGAATACGACTTCCATTATTCAACACTTGTCTTCCTGTATCTTCAGCTATAGTTGTTGAGCCCTCAGCTTGTAACGCTATATTCGTAATAAGTAAGTTTTTGGCTCTTTGTAGTTCATTGTTAGTCACTTCAGTGCATAGTCTCCTCCATTCGTTTTGCATATGCCAAGTGAAGTCTTCCTGCTTCAAGCGCTCAGACACAAAGTATATGCCCCACAAACCTGTGTCTTTGTAGTTTAAACTAAATGATTGGAAACTGTGCGACAGATTATCAGTAGCCGAACACAATCCCATATAGCTTGAACAATTAGATCCTCCGCCATGTGAACGATCCCACGAACCCATCAACTGAAATATCATAATTAAATATAATTTTGTGCTAATCTTTTACTGCGAATAGAAATCAATAAATAAAGTATTGATCAGATTATAATATAATCATTTTAAAATCATTCCCATATCCGCTTTTATATATTTTCATCATTAAAAAATTGAAATTTCTGTCATTTAGTAGATATGAATGACTCACATGACTGGCCAGCAGTAGTGGAATATGATCAGGATTTTCATAGCCTGCTCCTTCCAGAGCGATTGCCACGTGTGCCAAAGGCATCGAATCATCTCTCACACGAATGTCACTTCCAGTGAAACGACAAGGGCTGAGAATTGGTATTTCACTCTTATCATAGGTTAACTTGATTTGATTCAAATGTTCGTTCGCTAGCTTTACTCTAAAATATAAATATCAATCAATTCAAACCAAACCATTACATTCTGTATTTTGTCTATTTATAAAATTAATACATTTGGTTGTGATCGATTCCACCGGCAGCTGACAACACAATTCGCGGTCCTCTGAAGTGAGTGTTGTGATAATTCACTAAATCGTTTCGGTTGATTCTCTTGACATTTTCTGTGGGACCGGTTCGTGACAATGCAAGTGGCGTTTGCTGGAACGCAATCGAATGCAAGTAATCGAAAACTACCTCTTGATAGTTAGTGTCCAATTCTTGCATTTCTCTCAGAATCACTTCACGTTGCTTCGAAATCTCGTTTTCATCAAATTTTGGATTTGAGACCAAATCTCCCAATATTTCAATGACTTTCGGGACATCACTAGAAAGACATTTGATGTAAAAAGCTGTCTGTTCTTTGCCGGTGTACGAGTTGAGGACAGCACCAATGCTTTCGATCTCAGCTTCGAGTTTATTCTGTGGTCTTTTATCGGTTCCCTTGAGAATCATATGCTCGACAAAGTTGGCGACACCATTGCTCTCAGGAGACTCATAGCGAGTTCCCGCATCCAACCAGACTCCAACAGTGGCCGTCGGACTACCATTGTCTTCAGTAGCTACTCTGATACCATTTTTGAGTTCAGTTTGAATGGTTTCAGGAATACTAAGGGCTTGAGCGAAACTGACGCCCGATACATGATGCGATGATCGTATCTATTATCCATTCAATATATAATCATTTATTAGTTATTGATTAAATAAATTTGAAAATATGCATGTCAAACAAACCCATTTTTGATGAATTGAATGGCTTTTAACCAGTTTTGATGCACTTCTCAACATACAGTTTAACGCCATTTTTATCCACTTTCGTCGCTATTTCTGACTTCCCTCAAAGACACTTTATTTTATTCTAGTCATAATTACTGAAAGACCCAAACAAATGATATTCAATTGAAATTCTTTAAGTTTTCAGTCTTTAGATTTGATAAGTCGTAAAGTTTAAGACTTGGAAGATATATTTAAATCATTTAAACTATTCATATGTACTATGATAACAAGTCTGAATAAAAGGTTCACAATTAATCGGATCGATAGATTTGTATTAACTTTCTCTATAACTAAATGAATGACAAGTTTCCAACTTGTTGAGATTCAGTTATGATTTTTGAGTTAAATAAAAATAGTTTAGATTGAACTATCAAAATATACTGATATGATGAGGATTAACGAATAAAATATATGTTTTTACTTAGAATGATTGATGAAAATGCTAGAATAGTATAAAAGAACTTGTAGTAATGCTTATCTTAATGTAAACGCAAAATGTTTTGAGAGTGGCGCTAAAGCACTCACTTGCATTTCACTCTTATATTAATTTCTACAACCGTTATCAATGTAACCGCTATTTATGTGATTTCTCTTTTAGTTCAATAAATACTTTAAATCGAATTATTTTAAGTGAGTTCACTGAGTAATAGAAGAGTTAGTGATTCGATTAGAGCACTAGTTAGAGTTAAGTCAGTTTGAGAAATATATTTAAGATTAGTCTAAAATGAGGTCAACTTTGGGATCACGTGATGATTAGGCTCTAAATTAGTCATAGGATTATATTGAATTGACGCTTAGCCTTTGCATAACTTTTGCACAAACTACAAGCGGAGTGAATATGGAGCTAATCCTGAACTCATCCCAAACTGATCTGAAATGCAAACCTATCCCAAAGTGATGCCAAGGACAACATAAACGTTTCCATTATAACACTTTAGGATTGCTTTGCTCTTCTCTCTTCTCTACGATGAAACGAGTCCATCATTTGTTAACTTCCATTTTAAACAGTTTGGTAAGGCTTTGATCCACTTATCATTGGCGCACCTTTAATGATAAACTTATTTAATAATAAGTTTGTTTTAATAATTTCTGTTACTGTCTTGTATCGAGAACTTTATTCTGACCAATTTTATATTGTGTTCAATACAGTTTTGAGTAATTATTAGAAATTTGTTTGGCTCAGTGTTGTTTCAAATCGTCAAGCCTTCCCATCTTTCTCTTTGAGTCACTTTAAATGGTTCTTTAATTAACCTTTAAAAGTCTTCAGTAGTCTTATATGAGTTGAAGAGATGTATGTGAATACGAATGGTAAGATTTATGATTATAACTGTCTCATATTTGGTATTCTATCATATATTCGTGTTTTATACGTCTTTATTTAGTCAATCAATATTCTTAATTAAAGCTAACCAAGAGATAAATGAAACATAATTAAAGATAAAGCAGTTTTGCCATTTTATTCTGAAGAATATTTAGTTGAATATTGAATTTTGTGCTCTGTTTCTATACAATGCCTACTGTTCCCCAGTTTATATGCGTCTGAATATGCTTTAAATAACTTTTATAAGAATAAAATGAACACTCAATTTTAGAACCATTATCTTTTCAGAAAACATTACTACTTCTGTCAAGTTCTAATGTTTTCGATTTAGAATAAGTTTGCTTGTTATCAAATTAAATTTCAAGTTTCACTCAAAACATGTTTATGCTTTGAATGATTAGGCTCTTTTCATTTGATCCGTTTCTTCAATTGTATTAGTGACATAAATTCATAACAAATTGATTTCACATAAAATTAGTGTGAAATTGGGATAAAGTTAAAAAATAATGTGTTTGATGATTAATTGAAAGCGTACAACAACTTGGACTCAAGATGTTTGTGCACTGATGAGTATAGGAGTTGGCAATCGTTTTGCTCTATCACTGAAGAGCGCATTTGCTCTGAATATGAAACGAAATAGGACTAAGACTAAGGACAACACAAGTTCAGAGCTGTCACAGAAAACTCTGGAGCAGAACTCATCTCAAAACATGACTAATGGCTCAGTTTGTGCACTAACTACCGGTGAAATATCAGATACCGATTCGGTTTCGAGTAATAGCGAACGACGACTTATGAATCGAAGCGCTATTATATGTTCTTCTGGAAAGGTATTTATTTTCAATTAAGTTAAGTTAAGTATACATTTTTACAGTCTTCTTAAGTCAGAAGTTTCTCAATGAGATAATGCGCGCTCTTTTAATACTATTCTTGGACTAAATCTTATTCTCTATAAATAGATTGATTGCTTGATTTTAATGATTAAGGACTTGGTTCTCATTATTTTCAAGTCACATAATATGAATCCTAATTAAAACGTTTTTTAATAGATCTTCATCATAGTATAGAATTTCAGTTTAATGTTAGAAAGACTTAAGTCTCAATTTGAAGCACTGATCTATTGATAGAAGAGAAAAAAAATTCTTTGTCTTAGTTTTGATGACATAATTTTTACTAATTTCCAAAATCTGATGCCATCAAATGTATGGAAAGTATTTTAATAGATCAATGTTAAACATGAGCAAGATTGATTATCCAAAGTAGTTTATGAGAGATTTGAATTTTCTGTTTAAATTGGATTTAATCTGTGCATGAAATTCGCGAATATTCAGCTGTATTGGCACTTTTCTAGCCGTATCTGATTGTCTCTGAATTCTTAAATTATTGTTTCGGTAATGCGGTTATGCAATTTAAAACATTGACCTATAATTTTTAGCCTAATCTACTTTTAAGTTGATTTTTCAATGTTAAGTAAAGTAGAAGAGTGTTCCAGTGTTACACATAAAAATCTCACTTTTATTTTTAAAAAGTTCACTTCTCACTAAACGTTTTCACTAAATTTTAGTAGCTTTAAAAGTGTCTAGAATATCTTTCAAACAACAAAATAATTCTTACGAATCTGTATTTACTATAAAACTTGAATTCGTTTCTGTCTCTGTCTCGACAATGTTTTATTCTAGTCTTGTTTGCTCTGTTTGGGGGCACAAAACGTCAAAATTCTTCAAAATTGTTTCCTTCAAAATTAAACAAAGCACAAAACATTGAATCAAAAATATATACAATCCTTCCTAACGGATAAATTGTGCTCAAAGTTTAGCTTGAAATTTAAAAATTTTCAAACATAGATAGAGTTGACAATCTCTAATTTAGTTTATCCTAATTCCAAGATTTTTAATAAAAAAGTATCCTAAAGACTAATTGATTTAATAGTTATTTATAAATATGAGTTGATTAAAATAATGTAACTTTGGCACATTGCCTATAAATTAGTAGTAAAATAACATTTATGGTGGCATCCAAATTGTCAAATAACGATAAAGAGTTTGACTGAACTGCTAGAAAATATTTGATCTAATTTTAGAAAATATAATCAGATGTTGAATCAAACTATAATTTGATCGAAGCTGAAACAAGTGCCATAATAGTGACAATTTGGACAGTTTGAGCGTAGAAAGACAATTTCACTTTTAACGATTGTTTGTGTTGAAAACTCGCAAAGTTTAGGATAGTGTGTATTTTTTAATGAAAAGATTGCTATTAATAAGAATGACATATAACAGGATAAATACACGTATGACAGCGAGCGCGCAGACGTTCCCGTCAGATCAGTAGACTATGATTTCGACACAAGTAGTGCTTACAATAGCAGTCAATGGATGGGTGGCCCGCGATCTGCAAGTGAAGTGTCGTCACTCACTGCCAGCGATAGGGGCTCTTTGCCAAGCGATGGCGAACTGAGTCCTATTGTTAAAAGAGATTCTGTTGTTCAACGATTCGATGTTCAAAGATCTTTATGTATTAATGGAAAGTATCAAAACCCATGGCCAACTTGGAGACCGCCGACTTTTACTAATATACTTAAATTTGGTTTGGCGAGAGATAAAAGCAATATCCCTACAAAACAGGTCAGACTTTCTTCCAATTGACTACAGCTAAATCTGTCCAACTTGAACACAGTTAAATGCTTCAGAAACAATAAAATCACCTTCATTTTCTGTGGATTAGACTTGGTTTTTAAAGACTATTTAACTGTATGTGCAAGTTTGACAAGTTTGACTATAGTTCATGTAAGTTTCGATTGAAGAGCGCACAATTTTCAGCAAATCAACAAGAATATCAGTTCTCATTAATTTATAACATTTGACAAAAATTTTAGTTTGATTCTTTGTGAAAACATTGATTAAATAGAATCATCGAAACATTATCGAACTTCACATAAATCAGGATGAACTGATCTGAAAGGGCTTTAGCTATACTGTTGAAAATTTCGCTCACATTAAAGTTTAGCTAAAATTAAATCAAACTGCATGAGCGTTGCCTCGCACGATAATACCAATTAAAGTCGAAATTGATTAAAATTTGATTACTTGATTAGGACTTGGATTTAGCGCTGCCTATAGTCAAACCTAATTTTAAAGATACGGCTCCTTTTGATGGTGTGAGAATCACTTGGTTGGGTCATTCGACTGTTTTGGCACAATTTGATGATATATCTGTACTAACTGATCCAATATTTAGTGATCGCGCCTCTCCTAGTCAAGTGGTTGGTCCCAAACGATATCGAGAAGCGCCGTGTACTGTAAGCTCGAATTTACTTCAATTAAAACCTCTAATTTTCACATGCACTTAAGTGGTTTTTAAAAGACAATGTAAAAATCTCAGAAAAATATAGCTTGATTGTTGTTGATTTTCAAAACCACTAAACTACATGTGAAAGTCTGTTTAAGGCTTGTTATATTCATGTCTTTCATCATGTTCGTCAATGATAAGATTCATGATTTGCCGAGAAATTTGGATGCAGTTGTAATATCTCACTCTCACTACGATCATCTCGATCTAAACAGTGTTGTTATGCTAAACGCTCGTTTTGGAGCTGATTTGAGATGGTTTGTACCACTTGGATTAGGTGAGCTTTCAGTCCTTCTAACTTTCATTTAAGTTTTAATCCTAACTAATTAGAAATTGATTAATTAATAGCTGAATGGATGCATCAGGTCGGATGCGAGAATGTGATTGAACTAGACTGGTGGGAAGAAAATTGTGTGCCCGACAAAAGTGATGGTACGGCACTCATGAGATTTCAGCACTTCTATCATTGAGATAATAACTTACTTTTTAAGGAGTTCTTTCTAAATTCATTCCTTCTTGTTCCTATTAAGTGTCTTTTGTTTTCACTCCTGCACAACATTGGAGTAAAAGAACAATCACTGATGACAACAAAGTCTTGTGGGGCAGTTGGACTATAGTTGGGCCAAAGCATCGTTTCTTTTTCGCAGGTGACACCGGATATTGTGATGTCTTCAAGCAAATTGGCAGAATTTATGGTCCGTTTAGTGTGGCTGCGATTCCGATCGGTGCTTATGAGCCGCGATGGTTCATGAAGTATCAACACGTGGAGCCGTCAGAATCAGTCAAAATACACATGGATATTGAAAGTCGATTCTCTTTGGCCATCCATTGGGGCACTTTTGCGCTCGCGAATGAGGTGAACATCTTAATGAGTTTGGAATCACATTTGATCTGATTTTATTGATCGTATTTCAGTACTATCTCGACCCACCACTCAGACTAAGAGAAGCACTAGAAAACGCTCAGTTGGATTCCAGTTGCTTCGCGACATTTCTTCACGGAGAGACCAGACTTGTCACCAATAGTGGTAAAGTCGAGAGAACAGGAACTACTCGTCGCGCAAAAATCAAGTAAAATCTATTGTTGAATAACATCGGAAGGATTTTAAACAATTTAATCAATTGGTTGACAATCAATGATAAATCATTTCTTTTGGTTTTCGAGGCCCAACCACTCTTTGAGACGAAAGAATTTCTGTGATATTGTTTATATATTTCATGATTGTTTGAGAGCTTCATCAGAGATATCACAGATTGTTGTAAAGCCTCACCACTAGAAGTGAAGTTTTTATGGCTTCATGATAAGCTAATTGTTTTTCATGAAAATATGTTTGAATTTACTTAAGTATACAAGAAACCACTTTTCAAACACTAAGCAATTCAATCTTTTATATGCCCTTATAATATGCATTTGTAAACCATTATATGAATACATGAGTAATTACTGATTAGGGAGATTTTCACAATCATCTCATCGAATATCAACTCAATCCAATTGAATTGAACTGTCCGTTTTTGCCTTATGCCATGTTGTCTAATAAATCAAATGGTTTACTCTTAATTCTTTCCTTAGCTTTTACAGCATTTATTCGGAGTTTTCAAAACAAGTTATAACAAAATCTTATAATTTATAAACTTAAACATTATATATCGATATTTTTTATCATAGGCTAAACTTTGAAATGTATTGCAATTTTCTATTAATTATAACATCAATTTTAAAGTCAATACGTAATAATGTATTTTTATTTGATTATCATTTACTTATACTGTAAATCATCTAATCGGATTAATCACTATTTTTCTGATGCATTAAATTGATTTCAATCTTTGAGTCTATTTTGTTGCTCTTCTTCTTCGAGATGGTTTGAATCAGTTTGCCAAATTGGCCAATTCTGATTTCAAAACTGAATAATTTCGAGATCTACTTCTCATGTGATAATAATATATAATTATAGTCGTTGAAAGAGCAACAGAAATACTTATAAAGCAAATCATCAAAAAAGACTTCAAGTATAGCGGTTCACGTCTCAAAATTTCGATATTCTTTATCCTTTGGGCTGATTCTTCCTTTTCAATCTTTTTATCAGTAGATGAACTCACGCCATATCCATTTGAGTCTTCTTCTGGAATCTGATCAACAATTTGATTATCGAAATATTCGGTCGGCTCTTCTTTTGGAGTTTTGTCAATACTTAGAGTGTTGTATTCGGGCGAATGTCTTTCAGGTGTTTTTTCTTCAATTAGATCAGAGGAATGTTCAGTCGAGTCTTGTTCTGGAGTTTGATTAACAACTTGACTGTCAGAATATTCGGCCGCTTTTCCTTTTAGGGTTTTATCGATATTTGAAGTGTTATAGTGATATTTGGTTGAATCGTTTTCAGTTGTTTTTTCTTCATTCAGATCAGAAGTATGTTCAGTAAAGTGTTGCTCTGAATTTTGATCATCATTCTGAATATCAAAATTAGCTATTCCCACTTTCGGAGCTATATCAATACTTGAAGTGTCATAATCTGTTGAATCGTCTTCAGGTGTTTTTGTTACTTCAAGACTAGAGTAGTCAGTCGAGTCTTGTTCTGGAGTTTGATTAGCAATTTGACTGTCAGAATGTTCGACCATTTCTTCTCTCAGAGCTTTATCGATACTTGAAGTGTTATAGTATTCATTTGAGTCGTTTTTGGGAGTTGGTTCTCCTTTCAGATCAGAAGCATGTTCAGTAAAGATTTGCTCTGAAATTCGCTCATTATTTTGATCATTAGAATGATTAGCCACTTCTTCTTTCGGAGTTATATCAATACTTGAAGTACTATAACGATATTCAGCTGAATTGTTTTCAGTTGTTTTTACTTCATTCAGATAGGAAGAATGTTCGGTAAAGTGTTGCTCTGAATTTTGATCATCATTCTGAATATCAAAATTAGCCATTCCCACTTTCGGAGCTATATCAATACTTGAAGTGTCAAAATAATATTTAGTTGAATAGTTTTCAGGAGCTTTTTCTTCGTTCCGGTCAGAGGAACGTTCGATCAAGTCCTGCTCTGAAGTTTGATTAACAATTTGATTAGAATACTCGGTCGATTCTTCTTCTGGAGTTTTATCAATATTTGAAGTGTTATAATGATATTCAGTTGAATAGTTTTCAGAAGCTTTATCTTTATTCAATTCAGTGGAATGTTCAGTCAAGTCCTGCTCTGGAGTTTGTTTACCAATTTGATTGTTAGAATTTTCGGTCGATTCTTCTTTTAGGTTTTTATCAATATTTGAAGTGTTATGATATTCAATTGAATCGCTTTCAGGCGCTTTGTTTACTTTCAGATCAGAAGTGTATTCAATGAAGTCTTGTTTTAAAGTGTGATCGTCATTATGAGTATTAGAATAATTAGTCATTTCTTCCTTTGGAGTTATATCAACGCTTGGAGTGTCATAATGTAGAGTTGAGTCGTCTTCAGGTTTTCTTACTTTGAGACTAGAAGTATAGTCAGTCGAGTTTTGTTTTAAAGTTTGGTTAACATGAGAACTGTTATAATTTAGAGTCGAGTCGTTTGCTGAGATATTTTCATCAGAATATTTTAATATTACAGAACTGGGAAGTCCGAAGAATTCAGGATCCATTTCGTTTCTCTTAATCATATTTGGTACCTTCAAGTCACATCGAATGATATCACGGAACAGTGGTAAAGGCTTCAAGTCTTCATTTATTACATGAAACTTAGAAATCAAGAATATTGAAAATGTAAAAACTTAACATTTAAAATTTTTTTGCTTACCGGGAACCGCATTATAGGAATTTTGTAATAAATGTCTGTTCGGATTAAATAAACATAATCCCTGTCAGAAAATGCCGCGTTTAAGTTCTTGGGAAAATTAGAATGGATTGAGTTAACATCGATTGGAAAACCATTTCTGACTTCAATGTGCCAAAAGTGAAACCAATTATAAGACCACAAGTGATGACCTGCTCGATTGAAACATTAAAAACATGAATCATTCATCAAAATTGATTTATCGATAATTTAAACTAAATGAAAAATAATTGATTTCATTATTAAAGCCTGACAACTTTGAAAATTTAAGTTTAACAAATAGACATGATTGAGGTTAGAGAAAAAGGTGTACAAGTTTAGTAATTGTTTCAAATTAGACACTTTGCAAAGTGACAGACCTGTAAATAAATAAAGAGTAAGACAACCATACTGATTCCAGCATTCATTGTTTTTGTCAATAATTAGTAAAGAAGAGTCTAATTTAGCATCGAGTCCTTCAAGGTTCTGAAAATAGTGCGTTACTTCAGTTGGTGGTAAAATTTCGACGGGCCGCAAGTTTGAATGAGAGGTAATCCAGAAATAGTTTCCCTGAAATGTGACAAAATTTCAGATTTGCTTTCTTTAATAATTATGAAAGATTACCTTAAAAATAAGAGAAATTTTTTCAATTTCATCATATATTATATTATCGAAATCTTTCTGAAACTCTCTATACATCCCCGACCAGTGATTAGCTATCAGTTGAGGCCTTTCGATTACTCCATTTCTTAAATTCCAGACCTGGTCTCCTTTGAAAATTAGAAGACTTTCGTATGAAAGTTTGGTGATAGCGTCTACTGAATTAGTGGGACACGAGACTTGTCTCTCGGATTCAATCTAAACAGAATTGGTTGCATTTATTCAATTAACTGAAACTGAATAAATAGAATCAATAATTACTTACATTACAATTAATAAAATTGATAGATAACAAAATTAATAAATTAATTAACAAATATCTGTAATTATGAATTTTGACGTCCATTTTATAAAAAAATCATTTACCAAATAAAGCATATAAAAGAAACCTAACTTTTGGAAAGTTCAAATTCTCAAAAAGTTCAAACTTTTGTTATGAGCTCGTGTTTTACGTTATGATCGTTTACGTTATGATCAATGAATTGGAAACTTACGCAATAATTGCAACATTTGCATTCTGACATATTTTCTAAATGTATTATTAAATCATAGAAATAGTGCGAAGGATTGGGTTTAAAAGTGTTGATTCTATATATTGAAAACAGTGCAAAATTTAGCACTTTATAGCTATTGATTTTATGAATATGAGCAAAGTTATAGGCATAGAAAAGAAACTATAGAAAATTTAGTTTTCGGTGCCATTCAGGTCATTTCATCACATATTTAAGTAAGTTTGCGAACTTTTTTACTTAGGCTCTACTATAAGTGATTTTTATTGGAATGAGTCAATCAGTGAAACCTTTGAAGTGAAGCGTAACTTAAGTGATAGTAAGGACGAAAAGTTAAAAAGCTTTTAAGAGCTCAACTTTCGAATCTATTGAGAATTTTGAATAATAAAACATTTATGAAGTCTTTGGATTGCTATAAATTAAGACTTTACGTACGATGCGGTCTTCATTTGCATAAGTTTTCGCAAATTTTCAATATTTTATTCATCGCACAATCAAATGACGGAAATAATGCCGTTTTTAGCATATCTTTAAATAATAGGGTAAATAAAAAATAAATTAAATAAATGATGAGAAAACTGAATGCTTGCGCAAAATTCTTTTCACTTTTACTCCAATAACTGGCATTTTATTCATTCATGTATTCAATTTTATTGTTTTTGGTCTTAAATGCAAAGCTAACCAGTTTTTGTTGGGGTATTTCAAGAATTGCAATACTTTTGACTTTAGTTTAAAAGTCTTATGCATGACAAAAGATCGATTCAATGGTATAAAGAGGAGAAGTAGAATATTTTTGTTGCAATATTACTCGAATAAATGTGAAGCACCAACTTAGGTTAGGTTAGTCAGTCAGTCAAAACTTAAATCATAATAGAGAGAACTGGTGGCTGACAATAAGTATCACACAAGTGACACCTACACATTTTGCTACACTTTGCGATACTGTAAACCATTATATTATAGAATCAATCTTATCATTAATCATTGAGGAGCGAATAACTATCTTGTTCGATCCCGCGGATTTGCTCGTGATTGCTAAGCATTGGAATTCTATGCTTCTTCTATTGAGCCCATTCCCAAATAATGAATAGTATAATATCAAATCCAAAAGTATATTTTAAAGAAATACTTTTTGTATACCAAACATTTTTTATTGAGAACTCGACTTAGTTATAACACAATCGTAAGTTGAGTATTAAGTCGTTTTCTTATTAGATCGTTCTTTTATAAATAAGAAAAAAGCTTAATGAGAAAATGACTTAATATGTAACTTACGATATGTTTCATATGATTGATAGGGATAGGAATATGTGTGAATCATGTTCTAACTGTTTACCTGCACGACGCGTTTAGTCTATACAGTCGACTAATTAGAGTATACACAGTCAAGTATACATTTCAAGTAAAAAGTTACACAACTTTTCGATTTGATAATGTATTTGTAAAGTTTTGTTATAATTGCAAATTTACGTCACTTCAAGCCAATGAGAACGACAAATGACACGAGCCTAAAAATGATCATAAATCAGTTTTGAGCATTTGAATCCTAGCTGTATTAAATACCTTTTGATAGAATGGGGTAGAAATTAGTAGAGTGAGAGGTTGAAGTTTTGCAAAAGTTTAAACAGAGTAGATAGTATTAAGGGTTGGTATGGGTTGCAGAGCTGTGGCAATAGCATAGAAATCCAATGTTGATTGTAGAACGTACTAAGTAGTACTTCATGAACATGAATCATTTTCTTTGACTTATCCGGAAAGCCATGAAAATCCCCCAAAACAAATGGTGCATTTGTGTGTGCATTACATTCTTTTGTTGATCAATAGTGTTTCGTTATCTTTTTATATATCCGAAAATGTAAGACACTCTTCTGATCATAAACTCTTTCCCATATTTTTTCAAATACCAGATCAGTTTTGAGTAATAAGTGCTCTCTTCGAGATTTGCTTTTATATGTACTTATCCTTGGATTTGTTTTAATAAGAAGACAAACTCTGAAAAATTTAGAGTACAACCTATGTGCAACACTAGTATCTTGAGTAAAATCTAGTTTCTTTATCACTACTTCTAATGATTTGAATTTTTTTCTCAAGTTTTTTCAAATTGATTATGGGTCCTTAGAACACAATTTTCAAACAAAAATGAACTGATCCGAAGTAACACAACTGGTAGCATGTAGTTTAATTTTGAATGTGAACGATTCCTGTTGATCAGCATCAAATCAATTAAAACAATCTAAGTGACAAATGATTTATACTGATAGTTGCGCATTATGGTTTTAGAGTGAAATGTCTGAACCTAAACTTGCTCGCGATTGTTTGACATTGAATAGTTTAAATATGGCCCGCAATAAGTGTGGGTTTACTTATTCTACAGTAGTGGCACTGATAATTGGAATCCATCTGCGCGTATCGTTGCGATAAAGAGTGCGCCTAAACAACACATAACACAGAGAAGGTAATTAAAAGTAAATGATCTTTCCTTTCTCATCCATTTGCTAAGGCATATAACTTACCGTCAGTTGTGAAATGAGAAAATCTAGAGTAATAGAAAACCCCAATGAGCACAGCGAATGAGCATACTCAACTGTGAAAATAAGTCTCTATGTAAGACTGAGAATCCTCTTTCTCTCTGTTTAGCCTTTAAATAAGAATTGAAATGAGATATAGCGTGTTTGTAATAGAGTGGTAAGAGTTGAGAGTAAGAATTGAGAGTAAGAATTGAGAGTAAGAATTGAGAGTAAGAATTGAGAGTAAGAATTGGAAGCAAGAATTGAAAATAAGAATAGAGTCGGCATTGGTGTATTAGTTTATTTAACACAGAGAATAATAAGTATTTATTTACATAAAAATAATTGAGTCTGACATAAACTTATATTTATATTAATATATTTATATATTTATAATTTATATATTAAAATGACACAGCATTACATTGGATTTGAGTGATATTAAACATAAAAAGCACTTTCCTATTGAATTTGTTTATCCTTATTAAACCCAAAACTCCAATCGATATAACTTACAAAGACTGAAACGTTTCTATCTCCCAATTCTTCCGAACATCAAATGGAAAGTAAGACAAAATCTATGAAAGATGACAAGATATAAGATAATGGAAGAGAAAACTTGTTTACGAGTTAATATCAGCTTTCTATGGAGTCATCTTATTAATAGTTTTAGTAATGATTGATTGGCTGTTTTGGTTAACTGAAGATATCTTTAGAATGAGTGACAATGGAAAGTGACAATAATTATGACATATTACTCATAAACTTACAATAATCATTGCCTACTTTGAAAGTGATTGAGAATTAGATAATATAAAATGTGTATTAGATAGAGACTCATAGAATTGATGGTTATATCGGATGTAGTTTCGGTACAACTTATCAAAACCATTCAAATCAATCATTAGTACTCAGTACTGATGATTACAAACAGCAATAGAAATATATAAAACATGAGGAAAGTATTGCATTTAATGGACAAAATGGAAAACAATAGTAAAAAAGTTAATGTCATTATGTTATACCAAATTTGAATATAAAGTTAGAAAAACGTGTTTAAACAGTGGTAACGCTAAGTAATCCGTTGGATGATATCTGTTTAGAACCCGTAGAGGAAGCATTGGTAGGATTGAAGTTGCGATTCAAATCTTGAACAGTATTTAATTTATTTCTCTTATTCGTGCTCGTTTTGCTCGTATTGTCTCTATTGGTAGTGCGAGTCAGACTTCCATTAGTATTGTTCATCTCTCTCTCCTCTGAATGTTCTCTTAGTGCTGCCATTTTCGTGGATCGCATCATAATCTCTCTTTTCTTTCTATCCCTAGCCTTTTCCAAATGTCTTTTGCGCTCGTCTTTGTTCCAATAGCGGCCAATTTTCAGCTCGCTCATAGCATCGTCATCAGTGGTGAGTCCGCTACATCTCTCTTCCATTATCTTTAGAGCTCTCTCCTTAAGGATTTTGTTTCTAACAGGTCTAGAAGTTATATATCTCGTGCCATCGGGTCTGCGTTTGACTTTCCACTCCATCTTAATGCCATTTTCGTTGTTAGGCTTCACATTCGATGTTAAGGGAGCACTCTTTGAGGGACTCGGAGGCACACACCCATTAAAAGATGACATAAAACTGCTATCTTTAATAATTTTACTCGAAGAATAGGCAATATTGGGAAAGCTTGACATCTGAGGCTTGTGTGATGGCAAACTCGATGAACCATTGGGTCTGTGGTTTGCCATTCTGTCAAATTGCTTCTTTGCGAGTGACTCACGGAATAATTGTTGCTGTAACCAAATAGTATGCTGAAGATTGGCTTCGTTTGTATACATAGTAGTGCTGCACGGATAGAATGTAACGTAGTTTCGATTACTTTCTGTGCTACTCTCCTCAATAGTATCGCATTTCAATTTTCTCATATTAGCAGACAATGAATTGTTACGCGACGATATTCCGTACGATGAATCCTTGTTGTTTCGCTTGTAACGATTCTGTTGCTCCAATATTGTTTCTGTCGACTCGAGAAAAGTACGACAACAACGCCTACAAGACTCACAGCTCCAAATGCTGGCAACATCAGATTCATGTAATTGAGTGCTTTTATCCTCCATTCCTTTGGAGGGAGAGACCAGGGACATGATTGATCCATAATGACCAGATGATGTTTTCTTGTCATCCTTATTTTCGATAATGGCAACAGGTATAGGCGCTAATTCAAGTGTTAGTGGAGTGCTTCGCGAGCTTTCGCCAGTATTGTAAGCACTAGAGCTATCTCTCTCTTTTTCTTCACATATATTAGGTCTGCAAATACCAAATTTAGGTTTCCGATTAGATCCTACAGCTGATAGTGGCATGTTTTTGATCCAGCGCTCCACTGACTCTTTCTTTTCTTTTGGTAGATTAGTTGGACTGCTATGAGAACTAGTAATTGAAGGCAATCCATTACGAGCTGATGGCTCGCAACTAGTTTGCGACTCCGTATTTGATTGTTGCTGACTCTGACTCTGACTCTGCGAGGATAACTTATTAGCGCTGTTTGTCGTCATATTGGTTCGAATGCTATCAATATTCATATACGTGTGCTGAATATATTTTTGTCTGTTCTGGTAATGAAAATTTGCTTTATTTCCTATATTTTTAGTTTGGTTTTGTTGCAAACGCTTATTAACTAATGACTCGCATTCTAATTGAATTGATTGCATTTCTTCGTGAAGAATTGCCATTTCGCGATCCAAAGTGGTATCTGAATAATTAACACTGAACGGAACGTATGAATTAATCTCATTAGTACTATATTTGTGTGCACTAAACATATCACTTTTATTTTCATTTTCACATTTCTTTCCGACAAGTTCTGATTCATTCATGTTAGAATTATCACCGGACGAACTTTCACTAGTTATATGACTTTTTTCACTATCCATTGTCCCGTTATTTACAGACAACTTATCGATTGCTTCCTGTTCAGTAGAGCTCTCCTCATATTTTGTACTTTCGTCAGTTCTACCAACACCTGAATCTTTTTCTAAATGATTGTTTTCCAACGAAACTGAGCCACAATTGTCTCGATTACTGAAATGCTGAACAAATTGCTGGTCGATCACTTTGGCGTGGTTATGGCAATGAATATTGGAGAAGTCGCAATTGTCTATCTTGGACTGGTGTTGTAAGAATTCATATGCTTCGTGCAGTTGCGATGGAGCCCTCGCTACCAGTATTGTGAAGTCGAATCGATTCGTTCCGAATAGTTGTAAAGCGTGCTCACTATTTCTAACGTCTATTCCATTAATTTGCAGTATTTGATCTCCTTCTTGGATTCTACCGTCTTTAGCAGCCACACTCTCTGCTTCAATCTGCAAATTATTTTCAGATCAGACCAAAATAATTAATTTTAATGACTCTTTAATTAAAAAGAATGCCTACGCCTGCAACATGGCTAAAGACTAATCCGGATTCAGGCAAACCTTTGCATGCATTATGAAGTGGTGATCTTTTTTTAATTAGCTAACGATAATTAATAGTAAACAACCAATTCTAATCTGAGCTTTCATATCCAAGCCAATGTTTTCAGATCTAAATTTTGTTATGCATTTAAAAACTTGATTCAGTCTAACTTAAACATTTAGTTAACTGCTTTTAAAAATCAATAACAATATTTTTTTTATGAAATTTTCATACTGTTTTTAAGACCACATTAAAGAGGTTCTGCTATAA
The DNA here is from genome assembly GCA_018873245.2 of Archegozetes longisetosus. NCBI lineage: Eukaryota > Metazoa > Arthropoda > Arachnida > Sarcoptiformes > Trhypochthoniidae > Archegozetes > Archegozetes longisetosus. The sequence continues at coordinate 6,021,441 of JAEMBT020000004.1, read as the reverse complement.
TATTTGTAGATTTTCAAGAATTATAATGAGAGTTTTTATTCACAAAACGAGCAGTGCTGCGAGTAAGGTTTTCGTATAAATAACTTGATTCAGTTGGAAACTGATCTCATATTATCAAAACAATCTTTCCAGTTTTACGCTCCAACTCAGAAAATATTTGATTGCTTGGAAACCACATGTTGTCTCCAAGAAAGATTTCTATCAACTGATTAATTTCTAGATCAAAATTGTAACTAAACTGGATAGAAACTTGAGCATGTTGAATTTAGTGTAACCCTTACATATGTTGTTTTGGAATCATGTCTATTCTCATTCTCCTACATATGTTTATACAGAAAGAAACTAATCCTTAGGTTTATTTATAGGCGAATAGGCATTGATCAGAGCAGTGAGAACGCAGCGAGAATCAGAGTCTCGCACATCTTTGATCATACGCTTAGAGCATAGAGAGTTCAGATGCACCTCATTTATCCTTTGATGTGTCAGTCGAGCTCCTAACAAATGTTCTCAACCGACTAAACCAAAATACTCCAAATTTCAAGTCTTATTCACTACGTTTCATCTTACCTCTATTACTATGACATCATCATTTTCTTCCTCTGGTCCACTTAGTGTCAGACCCAGTCTTTCAGAACTTGAACTCAGGTGTAGTGTCACTTCCTGTTAATAGATTCAATGTTTTCAATGTATTTTATTTAAAAATACTGAATTTATTGAAAATATGAGAATCTGCTGGTGAGTCAACTCATTAAGAAAAATACGATAATTATGAAAATTTATTGATTATTTGTAGAACAAAGAATTTCGAACTACACTAACAGTTCCTTTCATCAACGTTAATATAAGAATTTCTTCTAAATTTAATTGACTCTCAGTCATGCATAAAGTCTTATATTATGTTTGTAGCCATCAATTATTTTTTCTCCATTTCTTCAAACAAAATATAACAAAAAAATGAAAAAAAAAGAAATGCGAAACTTTTTTTTGAGAATGAAGAAAAAAATGCTGATGTTAAATTATGATTTGATATTAAAAATGGTATTAGTTGTGTGAGCTTTAAGAAAAATAGAATATAAAAGGATAACACTTGAGCTAAAGTTTTGGTAAGAGCACTGAACTTACGTAAAGTTTATTGATATATCAAAATGACATGAAAACAGTTTTTCTCATAAGTTAGAAAAGATATTCAAACAGATAAATGAAAAGATAAGAGAATGTTTTCTTAACCTCATATTCGACATCACATCCATCATCGTCATCGTCGTCTTCATCATTTTCGAGCAAGTCATTTCTCATAATAAGATCACTGCTAAGAAATGATGCCATTTGTGCAGTGTTTGGTGCCGGGTATGGAAATAAGAAGGGCGGCGGAATGTCCCAACCCATCGTCCATTCAGTCTGAGTTGATGTCTCACAATAGAGAGGAGAAGCAGGAGATGATGCATTTGGTTCGGAATTGGGCTCACTTTGCATTGGATTTTCTTTCAAAGATGATAGGGATACTAATGGTGTTGACGAAGAAGTTTGCTTTATGTCTTCTTTTGTCGTATTACTCGTTCGTCGTGATAGTTCAACAACTATTGGTTGACTAGCGCTTTGCAGAACTTGAACTGCTTGTTGGTATGAAGTCTTTGATATATCTCTTCCATTGACCTAATTTGCAAGATAGGGATATTATTGATTATTGTATAAGAAAATAAGCTAGATTATTTTCAATATATGCAAATTAGGCAAATTTGCGTTTGGGTCTATTGGAGTAATTTATGATATTTATAATTGAAGAGTCACGCAATATCATTGAGTTCCCCAATAAATTGATAAAATTTTGCTTCAATTTTTCATAAACACGTAAAAGCGCAATAACTTGCAAGACCCTAATGCAAATTCTTATCTTAAGCACTTGAACAAACCGAATGATTGAACAATTGAAATGAGTCTTGAATTTTGAAATGAATATTTTATGCATTAGTTTATATAAAGTGTAATTGATTGCATTCATGCAACAAAAATAGTGTTAAATAAATTGGAAAAATTAATGTTCAATCCGGCCAACATAAATTATTGAGACTGATATGACTATTGAAAATATAATATAAGCTTATCTTAAAGAGTAGAACCAAGACTAATGACCTGAACTATTGATCAGATATTTTCACATGAAAACACAGAATTGAGAATTAAACCTGAGTTGGCAATAGTGAAAAAGCTTCAGTTTCTATGTAGCGAATAGATTAATAACCAGAGTGACAATGAAAACAGTTGACAACTTACGGAAGTAATATAATACAGATGATAAAAACATTGACTGTTTTTGTGTGATCGTAGAGTTACAGCTACTATTGAAGTGAATATAACATAAATATATTTTAGTGGAAAACTGCACACCTGAGTAAATCTAATATGTTATACACACGCAAAAGTTAATGACATTTTTGTTCACATTGAAACTTTGTGTAGAGAATAGTAGGATTGTCTATAGAGAACATTGTCTATAGAGAGGTTCCTCTATAGAGAAGCAGTTTATTATGGAATAGGAGAAACAATGCTGAGCTCATCGTCAGCAAATAGTAGTATTTCCTATAATAAATTCTTAACATTTCATGCCATTATGAGCTTTAAGCGTGCAGCGAATCTACAATTAAATGTAGAACTTTCTTAAATTAGTTGTAATATTATAAGCCCTAATGTTTGTGTCTTCATTAAGTAAACGACTCAAAGAAAATAACTGTAACAAAATTTGACATTACATACAGATATAACACTCCTTATAGAGTAAATAACTCGGAGGCTCAACAACATTACTTTAAGCACTATTTTGGTTGGTTTGCTCAAAAGCAGTTATTAAAATCATAATTGATTAAAAAAGACTTTTCTCTTAACTCGATTAGAGGCATAGTATGTAAGCATAGTATGTGCTAGTTTTGAAAATGTGAATTTTTTTCTTCGATTAATGTTTAATTCTTCCGGTATAAAAAAGAATAATCAATTTCTCATTAAATAAATGAGTTACTAATGGTTTTTCCAGTAATCCTCTGTTTCAAATGTCGGTTAAGTTTTCATTTTTAACCAAAACGTTAGTCGTAATCGTTACTGTTATGCGAGTCCCGATAAGGGTCTTATATTCAAGTTTAATTTGAATTTTTACTGGATTTACAAAAATAAGTCTGCAATGCAAAACAGTAGAAGAATGAGCTTTCAAAACAGCAGAAGAATGACTTTTTTCAATTTGATATTTACTCGAATGCTTTTATGACAATTACTGATAATTGGTTTCTGATATTCGTAATTGAATTGAAGTTTGATGGGCGTTAAATTAGATAAAGTAGGGGAAAATGGTTGTTAGCTCACACCTGTAGTAACATTAGAATAAGATTAAGGAATAGGTCGTAAAAGGAAACGGTTTTACAGCCGTACGACAGAATCATGCAAAGCAAGAGTAACATTAAACATGCATTAAACAACATTACTTCTCTAATCCAATGCAATAAAGAGCCAGATTATGTAATAAAGTGCATTTGGGGAATCCCAAGATATTTTTGTAAATGCCTGCTATATCTGTTTGCAATAGATAGATAGGCAAACAGAATCGTCTTTCTTTAATTGCACTCCAGAACAGAGCCACGCAAACCAAATACACTCAAACCATATCCAAACTATTCTACTCCAACTTCTGCTCCTCTTCACAGCACAATATCTCATTCTACTACCAACATCCATGTCTCTATGACAACAGAGTGCCTGAATATTTTGTTGGAAGCCAAGCAACAAACCTGTTTACCTGCTCTGTCAAATCAGTCAGAGATGATTCAATGACCAAACTAAATACGATCAATAAATAAACTTATTCTGGTGTCTGCTTAATTGAGCGTAAGCTCATTCGCTCAGTTCAAGTAAGGTCTTGTATTAATTTACATATTTAGCTGAAATTTGAAGTAGGAATTGACGATGTGATAAACAGAGTTGACGAGTTACAGGTTACAAATTCTGATTGAAGTTATACTGAAGGATAATAAGGATTAATGAATAGAACAGAGTGCTTCATTATAAAGGATTTTGTTTTGCGACTGAAAATCGCACAACTTTATTGAAGGATCTGCTTGCAAAAAAATAAATTCATCTAATTCTCCATTTAGTAGGGTTTAGTGTCTTTTTCTAGAAACATTTTCCTCAATCAATATCATATTCAAACTGTTTGTATTCTTGTCAGTACAACAAAAACACGATATAAAATAGGAATAGTTTGATCTAATCGAGAACTTTAGTGCATACCTAAAATAAATGATAATATTAATTAATGAATGGTAGCTGGGCTTAATTTTATGAGACAAGAGAGATCTGAAGGAAACAACGAGAAAATTCAGATTGAGTGAGTTTAATGTATTTTTATTGTAGAGCACAACAGTCTTATGCCACATAAAGATTTTCCTTTGGGAGTATCTATATTTATTAGCGCTCCAGATAATACCATTGACAGGTAAATCCACGGGAGAATAGAGGAGTAGTGGAAGATGCGAATCAAGCATCCGTATATTCTCACTTTGATTTCTCTCTTTCGTTATTCCAACAAATATTGTGCCTTAACTTTTGCATGAAGTCGCAAATAAACTACTACTTTCTCTGGACTACTCAACTTCATCTAAGTTGGATTATACACCAGGTATTGAAATAGTGTTTTCCTAGCAAAACATTATTACTCCAATGGTATACGAGTGTATGTTTGCCAGATATACTTCACTTAACTCAATGTGCAAATACTACTAGTCAAACATGAGACTTGTGAGAATTGCAACAGAATCGCAACAGAATTGCAACAGAATTCATTAATTAATTATGGTTAAGGAAATAGAGTATAGTTTAATAGAAGGGAACAACTGACCGAATCTAATCATATAAAGACTGACACTGACATTAAATATTTAGAGATTATCGGCTGATAAATAGAGAAAAGAAACAAAACAAGAACTACAACCTGAACTGATCAATAATATAGGATGTTCACTACAATAAATTCCTCAAAAACAAACATTTGACCAAATATTTCAAAGAAAACACTTAATAAATAATTCAATCTTACGTCCACTCACACTTCAACTCTATTGAACCTTTCGATCAATTGTATTGAGACAATGCAAAGTACGGATTTAGAGGAATAAATGGGAAAAGAAATCTAAAAAGAATTAGATCAATAGAAAATATGGATTAGTTAGAATGAAATAAAAGACTGTTGAGTGAGAGAGTCATGATATGAAAGATTTAGTTGACTTTGATCACATAATGCTGGAGCTTTGCAAAGAAAGGATAAGCATATATATTGTGCACAAATCCAGTGAAGGATGAAATGCGGACCATCTGTCTGTTCATAGGGACCCTCTCCATTTCCTAATATTATATACACAACTATTTTTGCTGATTCTGCATTCAGAAAGTAATATAACCACCATATTCTAGTAAGCATATCATACACACCCATTGCTGCAAGTAATCAGGTGGAAATTCAGTTCAGAACCTTTATACGCGCCTTCAAATACATGTATAAAACACTATCAAACCATTTGATGCATTCCTATTTCTTGCCAATGTGCTACTATGCGCTCAACTTTACTTTAGATAACTTTTGTAATCCAAACTATTTCCACTTATATTAATTTTACTCAACTATTTTCTCCTACAAATCGCACATTTTGCTAGAAAGTCATCGTTTCACAAAAGAGTCATTGATTCTCTTAGTAAATGATAATTTGATTTCAACATCGGTTTTGAAATCCTTGAAATGAGATATCTCTTAAATTCTAGCCATAGAGTCTATAATCTACTGTTAAACGGCATCAAAATTGAAACTCAGAATAAACAAAAGACATTAAACTTAGGATAAATGGTTACTCAAATCGAAAATTGAGTCAATTTATCAGTAAAATGAATTTTGACAGAAATGAAATCATTATTTTGAGTGTGGTTCTAGAGAAGCTAATGTCCCAACATGACAAAAGCTCTTAATATGAAACGAAAATAGAATCTGAGTAATTTATATTAATTAATCCTTAACTTGATTTGTTTTGAATGTTTCTCAGTTTTGCCTCAAAGTGCTAGTTTGAAGCATTTTCAGTACTAAATTCTAGTTTTGTTTGATAAAACCATAAGATTACATATTTGAATGAGTTAGAAATTAGATTTTTCAAAACATTCATAAAAAACAGTAATATCTATATTAAACCCACAACAATAAACAAATGAGTTAAAGCTGAATAGATTAAAATAATGTATAATAAAATAGCGATCAAATATGAACATAACCACTATCTGATAAAAGCCTTTATAAGGATTAATTGTAGAGAAAATACTGATTAATGAAGTATTACCTAAAACTAGCGCTGATCTAAATTTATTGAGATTGCATTTTGCGTAAACTTTAGTAGACATTAATTTGATTTTAAAACTACTTAATCTCTGAAATGTAGCAAAACTAAAGAATTTGCAGGGTTAGAAATATTACTGGGAAAGTGCATAGAAATAGCAATAAAAATCTATCATGAGTTAGAATATGGTTTATAATAACTGTTGGTGTAATACTCTTCAGTCATGATCTAAATTTAATACATCACTGTATTAAGGAAAGGGTTGAGGGGTCACAAGCTATAAATATCAGTCAACAGAACTATGCGAATCAAAATTATTAAAATTTCACCTAAACAAAATAGTGTTCGTGGATATTAATAATAGAATTTATACTCAGCCCTCTAATCTCACTATTCAAACGACAACGCATTCCACAGACAAAGCTGTGAAAATAAAGAATCGAGTGTTGGTTGCCTTTCTCTGTCTCAAGAAAGGTTCCTAAGTTGGAGTAGTCTTTTGTGATTATGATTGCGCGAAAATATATTTCCAAAGTGCATAGCAGAAATACTCTGTTAAATTGTCATCTCTCTCTACTGACTGCTTACTTATGACATTGTCAGCCCCCTTTACTGCAATTCAATAATACCAATGATTCAAATTCTTATACCTCATTCTTAACAGATACGGAGGATTACGATTTTCTCATAAGTTTAATAGAAAGCAATCACAACTCACTTCAACACCACATCGATTGGAAAGAACACTATTGAAGCTAACTCTAATGCGTTTAGTATCGCTATTGCAGCAAAATATTCAACATTGAATTAATTTACACCAAATTAATGGATTTGAACTGTCACGAGAATGTTTACATTAATGGATTTGAAATGAAATTGAAGTTCTCTCGCAACTAATACAGCTTTGGAAAGAGTTCAGTTTCTACCCCCAAGTAATAACATAGCAATTGTTAGTTTTTAATCAAATATTTCACGTAAACGTGCTTTGTTTTGTTCAGCCCGTATTACTACAGCAACAATATTTGTGATCGCAGTTCGCTTTAGCTTTTCTTTTTCTTCCCTCTAATCATCTTTTTCTTAGTATTAAGTTTCCATTGAAACATGTCCAAAAGTTTTAGATATCAATCTTTCTCAAAGCCTATTACTCATACAAATGACTAGTCAGCATCAAGTCCAATACAAATTAAATCAAATTTTTCATATTAACTTTCATATCGTTTAAATACTACTTAGAAAAAAAACGTTTTACTCAATTGTCATAATATTGATAGTAATGTACTTAATATACATGTATTGAATGAATTTATAACATAACAGAATAGTATACGAATATTCATACCAGTTATATTTGATGAGCAATGTTAAGGTCAGCAAAAATAAAGTTAGCAGTGATTTCTTGAGTGAGCAAACACGCAACCGATAAACTGTAGGACAGACACTGTTAGAGCAGAGATATCAGTGGAGAGTGTTTGGACTGAATTTAAGAGTTAGATTAAACACATAAATTACTGATAAAAGGCGTTGTCTCGGAATCAATGCCTGTTTTGGTCGGACACGCACAGCACAATCAACTGATGTGGACAACAGTGATAGTATAGTATAGAATTATGTCAATTACAAGTTAATCAAATGCAACAGCAAAGCAGTAAACTCACACTGTGAAAGGTTAAGAGTCTTTCTACACGTGAATCGCGCTCGTAGGTAATAGTGCTCTCTCTAAATTGCCAGAGAAGAACCACCCATAGCAACCTTACTATGGATTACATCCACAATCTGTTCGGAGGGGAGGAATGGTTTTGGCGCTATTTTTAGTAATACATTTTATATAATGAATATAATGAATAATTGTAATAGAAAAGTGCTTGTGTTGTACGCATTTAGCTCTCAATGCATGTAATTGACATATTAGCATTAATGCCTTAGTTTACATCAACCGCGCTCTTATGCTCCTTTTCTCCTAAACTGTTAAGACAATTCAGTCCTAAACACTTACCAATGCAAAAAAGAAGCCCAAAAATCGAAAGTAATCTAACAGAAATGCTACACTATTTCATATTCTGTAGTAGAATGAGAGGCAGCAGAACGAGGAGAGGGGAGAGAGAGCGAGAAAGAGAGAGAGAGAGAGAGAGAGAGAGAGAAATACTCGTGAGACACGTTTGAGAAGAAGTAAAGAACCAAAACACCTTTAGAACTGGTTGGAGGTGGTGTACCATCCATTTAATTGTGATGGTAAATACTGCGGATTGCTATATAAGTTGTGATATTAACTGCATCGCAGAGACGAGCAATAAATCGAATTAGTTATGCAAAAGGCATTAAACTTGTAAAGAAAAATAAAAGTCATTTAGATAGTTGAAGAATCGATTTTAAATGCAAATAACCTTAGGTTTGTGGAAGCTACAAATTTTGAAATCTCATCAAAATGATCAGATTGAAACCTAAATTACACAACAATTTATTTGGTTGACCAAAATATCAAACCATTTGTCTAAACATCGAAATAAAAATCTAATTCACTATAAATGCTGTGCTGGCATAACATTCAAGTTAGATTCGGTCAATTTGATTGGGACCATAAGTCTTGCAAAAGACATGACTGTCATGAGTGAAAAAAATGATGGGTTATGAGAAGGAATGCTATGGAGAAACATTTCCTTAAAGATAACAAAAAGTTGCGAGTGAGAAGCAAATCTTAGTCTCAAGTTGACTGCAGTGCCCAAAGTAGTGTCAATCTTATAAGAAATGCCTTAAAGCTAGATATCATTGATATGTCTAACATGTTACATCGTAACAATTTTACTTATCAAATACATTATTGTTAGACATTACCAGATAAACATGTACTAGTCATACATCAAGCATTATATAAGTGTTGCAACTAATACATTAATAAAAAACTAGATCTTTCTCAACATCTCACTTATTTTCGTTCTCGATTTCAAGCAAAAAAACTTATTTTTTTTAATTACTAAACAATAATTTACTGCTTATAGATTATTATTTGCTCAATAGCACTCTCTAATTATTTGTAAAACTTTTTTAATTAAGTTAAGAATCGGTTGTCAGAACAATGCTAAGAATAGGCTTGTCTATTTTTGAAATAGAAACGATTCTAATGAATAAGATTAAACTTAGGCTTTTATTCATAAGAAATAAATAAATGAATAAATAATGTTGCAAAGACAGAATTTGGATTCTTGACTCATAATCTCATTTGTATTCTTTGCTCAGCCGTTTATGCAATAAATGGATGTGATAAATCATAAGTTTTTCAAATAAAAATATCTCCTCTAATAACAGAAATTCATCAAAAGTGATTTCTAAGAGAATCGTGGTGTCATTCTTGATTCTACAATACTTAAAAAAGCAATAAAGAAATGGACAAAATTGATGAACACTCACAAAAATAATGACTTATAGACCGCTTAGAACGGCATAAATTTGCTCAAACAAATCTCTTATTCACAAAACTGGCACTCAGTTCAGAAGAACAGTTTTGACATTTTGGTCCAAATATTAAATTGTCAACATTGGAGAAGAGATAAGAAGGAGAGTATGAAGTTTGGGAGAATTATTTTAATTTATTGAACAGTTTATGAAACAAGTTTATGCTTCAATTCATAAATCTTTCAATATTAAGCTCTTAAAATAAAAACGTTTCGATAGACTCCTACATTTTCAAAACTATCTAAATCACAATTAGAACAATAAGAGAAAGAGCCAAAAATATATTTCTACAATAAATTGTTTCACTAAAAATGCTTCCAAAATTCAGTTAGCAAAAACCTTAGAGTAAGTTTTGAAGTTTTCATTTAGAAATCATAGTGAATCAATTTGGTTTGAGGAGAGAGAAGCAATACATTATCGACATAAGTTGAAGCAGTGAAGCGAAAATAGACTGACTGCTCCTTTTTCTCAACTTTTCATGGTTTCCCACTAACCATATTCGACTCATAACTCACATTTTCAGCTAACTTCTTAGTACATTGAGCACATCGACAACTTCTAAATTCTACCGACAAAAACACAAACTGCTTCAGAGCTCCTGACAAAATGGGCTTAAATTTCATCTAATTGGCAAAAATAGTGAACTGCTAGTAAAATAATTAAAGAGAAAACTTCTGTTATTAATATAATAGAGAAGAAAATACTTTAGAGTAATGGTATACCAAATAAATTTAGTCAACTTATTACTAAACCCTAGAACTGATTCTAAAGGAAATACTTATTACTTGAATACGTAGAGCCAAAAAATTGAAATTAACAAAATAAATTTGGCTAAACTTGCTTAAGATATAATCTTTATTAAAACCTAAAACAATGATATACGACACCTAATGGTATCTTGGGCTGACTTGGAGTTTGGAACATTACTATTTTTATAGAGGATATTATGAATTATTTGTTGCGAGACTGCCAACAAGAAACTTGAAACAATATAGATTACATGGTTTTGCCACTTTATTTTATTCAGAATATGGCATTAAATATTTATGAAAGCGCGCAAAATATACTTTGAGCCACTTGTTTGCGATTTGAATGCGTAAAAGCCAACATAAAACTTGTGACAATTGAGAATTGATTAAAACTAAAGATTTAGTGGAGCGCATAAGTTGAGCATTTGATAATTTATTTGGAAATGATAAGAAATTTGATAAGCAAACAAGAGTGACACATTTGGTCATGTAATAGAATGCTGGCTGCACTATTATCTGTTAGGCTTCAAATACAATTTACATAGTCAATCATACTATTTCAGTATTTGCATTCTCTATTTTCTCTATTCTAATGCAAACTATAAGCTTCTCTTCTCACTCTATATCTAAGCTTACGCTCCACTCATTCTCTAGCTTTCGACTCAACTTCAGCCATAATCGTCAGTTGATTGTTCAGTCTATTTCCATAATTTCAATTTTGGCCTCAAAACTTTCGAAAATAAGTAATTAAGAAGGGCTTTTGAACTTAAGTTTATGAATGGAATAAATAGATGTGGTTTTAGCTTGAATTGATACGAGTTTTAGAGTTATTAAAACTTGTTTCACACACAGCAAAGCTATGGTTTCACAAAATTCGATACTTCACATGAGATCTTAGGGGAAATTTGGTTAATTCAAGTAATATCTAGCGATGACTGAATTTGGAGTTCGAGAATGAATGGAGGGATTGTTTGTTGGAACCAAATTGAAAACATCTCATCAAAGTGTGGTAGAGGCGTGAGAACGTCTCAGATGGGACTCTTAGCATGTATGACAGTCATCCGGATGTCATACTAGTGTATTGCTACAAAATTCATGCTTTTCTTCTACCAATACTGTTAATGTTTTTCTATCCAACCTTCGTGAACATTTATCATTCCAGTAGAAACGGACCATCGATGGAAATATCAACGCGAACGTCAACTGCTGAGCGATCACTTCTCCTCTATTGCATCGAAGAGATTGCTATTGACTCAAAGCAATAAAAGACATTTCTTGGAAATATTTCAGAATCGGAATATCAGTCGAGTAAAATATATTAAGGTTTAAGAGGCAGAGAAGGCATTCGAAGCAATGAAAGCAAAGGTGAAGTGATGAACGAAAATCACAAAACTAAGTAAGGAAACCAAATAAAGCGTTTGTAGTAGGAATGCCGAAGCATTATTGAATGCCAACGATATTTCTAGTGATAATTCTTACATATCAACAGCTCAAAGCCAAAACGAGATCATCAACACCCTGGGGTTCTAAGACATGGAACAACTTCTTCCAAGTGATAGCCCTTTGCCAGCAGCAGTCATAACATCCGAGTGATAGAGTTAAACAAATTTATTTCAAAATAAAATTAACCAACCAAAACATCTTTTTTACTATAGCTCTTAGACTGACTCAGCACGAAAGATACTGATTTGAAAATAAGGAAAAATATTGGGTTCTGCCACCCAGTGAGATAATCGTAGGCCGCAAAATGTCAAACAAAATCTGCATTTCTCTCAAACGGAACACAGGAAATAGGATAGATCTCACTCACCCCACATAACGCCGATCAGGATAAGGCAGATAACCACTTGTATTAAACTACAAGTACTCAAATTATAGCTTCTATTTACAGTCCTTCTTATTTACATTCTCCCGTGTCAGCAAACCCTTCATAACAGATACATTGTTTTCACTAATGTTATTTGATTTTAATTAGTTTGCTTTGAGCCATTCAGTCAAATTAAACTCGATAATTAACTAGTTTCATATGGAAATAGGTATCTGGACTATCAGACCATGAAAATGAATAAATTCATACGTCGATTTTGATCCAACTACCAGAGAGTTATCGATAACTACACGCATATTATTGATAGAAAACTGGATCTCACAAACAACTATAGCGTGAGTTATAATAAGCGGTTGCACCTAAGGCTAAAATATAAAGATATGGTTATAGTTCGATAGCACAAACATAGCAATGCATACTGTGAAGTGCATAGCAATAGCAGAGAAGAGGGAGAATCAGAAGATAGGCTCGATGTAAGCCTGAACATAGGCTCGACGTAAGCCTGAACATAGGCTCGATCTAAGTCTCAATGGGTGGATGCATCAGTTGGTGGGGTGTTGTTTGTTACATGTCCAATGTTTCAGATCCGATCAGTTTTTTAACAGGAAGCAACAAATAAATGTTATTCCAGATATTTTAGATATCGTATTACTTGAGCTCGCACTACATATTTACTAATAATCTTCCAGTATGATTGGCTAAGATGTGTCTCTATTATCGCTTCTTTCCATCCTTTTATGTTATGGTCAATTTGAGACTGGAATCAGTGCAAAGCTTTCTTTCTTGATTAGTTGAACTAAGTTTTAGGCAACATGTCTTTAAGATAGTGTTGGGGATGGAAAATCCAGACGTTTCATATCCAAAATTAGGTTTAGTAAAGCAAGCATGGCAAATATGGTAAAGACATTACTGACTACTAGTATATTCCATCAACAGTATCGTTAATTTATCATTGCAACAAATCGATTACTCTAATGCTAGTATAACCAGACTCAATATTACACCCAACCAGCACTTCATTTCCAACAGACCAGAGACTCCACTTCCAAACCTATTCTATCATAAGCTTCTTATACAATCCTCCAACTATCTACCAAACAATAATCACTAACTTATCTCCAATTTGAGAAACAACTAATTTCTAAATAAAACATTGTAATCCTAGTTTAATGAGAAGCATTGATGCCATTAAAATAAGTTTCGCAGATGCCCTAAGAGTGAAAATTTGGCTGAGAAGGCACAGGATGTCAATCCTCTGTCAGTTGATTTTGTAAAGATATATTTGTGTTTATATACTGTATTGGGAACGTGCCTCCACAAAGAAACAAACCGCCGACTTTCCCCAAATGCCCAACTTTATAATAATCTACTCCAACCAAATTGTGCGTAAGGTCAATCGAGAGGTCACTTCAGACCCGATCCAAGCGTTAGGAGGCGAACCTAGTCTTCAACCTTGTCTTCCCTCTAATAATAACTAATAGGGTGCAAAACTTACAATGAATAACAAAAAAGGCAATTCATAAGACTACATCAGGTGTATATATAGACAACTCGAGCAAGTCTTACTTTACAAATTCAATTCCAGTTTGACTTCTTTACGACATTCTGTTCAATAATAATTGTTATTCAAAGCCTTTGTTCAGTTTGAGTATCGCAACTCACAACACTTGTCATAAATATTGCAAGTTGTCAAAAGAAAAATAAAAATACATTTTTGTTGCTTTTTCAGCGAATGATAAAAAGCAGGTTTTTTGTTTTTGTTTTCGTTTTCTTTTTCAGTTATATATCAGAGAATATATCGGAGAATATATGAGAGAAATGGGCAACTCTTATGCTGGTGTATATTGCAGAATAAGTTAATGCTGCGAAAGGCAATACAGGCTAAGACATCAATCTATACGATCCATTTTAAGCACTTTCATATACAGGTATAAATCGCTATTTTTTCGAGTCATAAAACTTGCATAAAATCAAAATGGAGAACACATTGAACCTATGCTTCAAACACTTTAGTATGAGATGGAAATATATAAGCAGGACATTCAATTGCTGGTAGAGCTCGTGTAATAATCTAGACTAAAGTATAACGTTTTTACACGTCTAACTTATGAAACAAAATCTTCACATATATCCATTCCATTATTGCTATAACGCTAACTTGTGGTCAAATCAGATCAATTGCCAAGCCAGTGTAAGCGAAACGTTGTGGCTGAGGACAAGGTTTAGCTTTATGAGATAGTAGTGTCTCAAATGGATAGCTGTAAGCGATCAGTGATGCATTAAAACGAGATCACGCCCAATAGACAATTCCGGTTGTGATAATTAAAATAAAAACTATATTTTTATAGTAGCTTAACTCAACTAGCTTTATTATTGACGCCAGAGTAACTTATTTTCAATTCATACAGTTTATACTACAGCAAATTATATTCAGAAATATGCAAATCAATGCCTAAATACGTTATAAAACAGTATATTATGGATGCGTTGGCGAAATATGAAACCAAAATTTTCTCACTCAACATATTTGTTGTACTATTTTAGCATTTTTACTACTCTATAAGCTTTTGCATCGCACTTATCCTCCCATTCCGTTCAATCAAATGAAAATATGTTGAACAGTTCTTCAAAGTTTTCAAATGAATTACATAAATGCCAAGTGAAAAGTTAGGCAAAGGTGTCGGTCTAGGCGTGACTTCAAATTTAATAGAATCGAAACACAACAAATATTTCCCTAAACTATCCGTAGTTTTCACACAAAACATCTATTTCTACTAAGATATTCTATTTTCAATATTAATAGTTAAACATGACTTGACTAACTCGCAAAGCTTTGATAAAACTCCAATTTTTAAGCTGATAGTCAGTCAGTGTTTTGTTTTGAACACTTATTTGATTGCACAGCGAGACAGAGTCACGATTCACAACCAAAATATGAATAAGAAATTCATTAATCAAAGCAGATTCCTGAGAAGTGATCAACAAAAACAACAATCAAACTGAGACAATCGACGCAATCAATAATGGTCTTAGAAATGATATTTCAATTTGTTAACATTTCTCAATTGAGTCACTCTATGCTAATGAAGACTTTTTGCAAACATTTCTAGCAAATTAATCACATCTCATACGAAGCATTGGTAACTCGATTTGATTAAATCCTTAAAGTTGAGTAAATTAGATACAGTTGAAAATGATTGTGGACAAAAGAGTTTGGAGATGGTTGTAAGTAAAAGACGGCAAATAATATAGAGGAAACAAACGTTAATTATATTGATGGAAAGACGAAGAAGCATGTTATTAAAAGCTTTAAGTATGAAGATGTTTGATTAGATTGTAGCCAAGGGTTTAGCGAGAAACGGTTAGTGTTAGCTGTCGACAGAAGGTTTGCATATGCAGCACCAGTCCTACAGAAACATAACATCACAACTGCAATCATTGCAATCATCTATTATACTCGCGTCACTTCTAAATACCAGTCAAACTGTAACACATCACCGATTATTGAACTTCCTTTTCGGTGGTAAGAAAGAAAATATTTGCAGGCATAATTTAGTCTGAATATATTTTTCAATAATTTATACTCCATATAAGCATTAATGAAGTAAATTTTCGTTTAAAACTTAATTGATCGATAAACTCATCTCACCTTTAATATTACGAAATCCATTTTAATCGATTGAAACTATGTTAAAACTTAAACTTTAGCTCTTCACTCAATCAACTCTATCTTCAATTCCAAGTTAAACGTCATAAATAACACAATTAATTTGTTCACATGTTAGCGTTTAAATGCATTGATTATCTCTAGTGTGTATCCATCACTTGTCGAGATTGCATCATAAGAAGGCACAAACTGACTGATCAATGGGAAAAACTTGTTCTCCAGAACAGGATTTTCAAATTTCTGTATAAAAGCAAGATTTGATAAATTTAAATTACAAACGGTATAGTCCTCCTAATCAATTCAAACTGATGAATATCTCCATTATAAATGAAACAATTACTGATCGAGAAATACATTGCGTCAACTTTGAGCTCAGGACTTAACAAGTCTGAGGCAGATTAAAGCGCAAACGTTCAGATCAGGATTTAATGAAGTATGCGAGTTGTTTCTCGTAACTCGAGCCCAGAGTTAAGTTCGTGCCTCTCACGGTTGACCTCTAAAAGTTCTTTATTATAATCAAAGCAAAGACCCTAAACCAAGGAGTCTCCCGACAAAAGGACCGAAGCGAGAGATTTACTAGTATGAGATGGGGAGCAGTAACTGCTTGCAGATAATTTCCAAAAAGCGCAAAGATGTCATTCTCAAACTACACTAAGCCATATATTTTTATCACGTAACTCAACCGTAGTTTTAAGTGCGCAAAACCAAAAGACAATAATATTTAAAAGAAAACTTCCGCTAAAAGAGAAATGCAAAGAGTGTCAGAGTATATACTAAGGCAAAAATAGAGAAATGAGGAGAAATTTTTAGAATTTCTAGTGTGCATAAGTTTTTTGTATATTTCAATTGTTTATATACAACGTGATTGTTAATGATGCAAATGCACAATATGCTCAATGCTCAGAATATGCTCACTCCTCACAATGTGCATAGACACACACACACACACACACACACACGTGAAAGAGGCTGCCGTTTCTTAAGACATCTGCGGTCTTAAATAAATAAACAAAAGGGTAAAACTCAACATTTAGTTCAATATGCACTAAATCAGGGAATATGTTGTTGAACTTTATGGATAAAGAAGGAGAGATCAGAGAACAGAGCAGTCAGTCAACACTGATTGAGAGACACGAACGAAACTGGAGGAAAGACCAAAGAGTCATATTTTGGGGCACTTTATAGAATATCATATTCTCTGTCGAAGTCATTCAAATTGTGATTGAGTCGAGAAGAAATATGAAAACCTGATAACTATAATGGGAGCTCAGAACAGTAATGTTAGGCTGAGGAGTGAAGTTTGGCCGAAGAGTAATGTTTGGCCTGAGAACTGATGGGCAGGTGGGTTGTTATCGTAACGAATATAATTGATAACTCTTTAGCGTCCTATTTACAGTCGGAACAACAGCTGTCTTCCTTTTCACTGACCACACTTCTAGCAATCTCGTTCTCATATCAGAACGATTAGCGCTTGAATTTAGTCTGAGTTCAATATCTATTAACTGTGTTTCGCAAACCTGATCGACAGCTGCTTTCAATACTTTTATGCGAATTATATAAAGGAAGGAAGGAATGAGAGACACTTCGGTTATAAATAATGGAGATAAAAATCAATATTAAATAGTAATTTCTGCCCAGAAGGGAATGAAATATGACAACTGAGTGCTCATTAAATCGAGCAGATGCCAACTCTGCGCTATTTTCACACTCTGACTGCCTTACCAACGCATAGCTCAACCAATTGACTAGAAGACAGTTATCACAAATAAGTGAACACACAAATCAAGTATTACTAAGACTATAACTTATAAAATATAATCTATAACTTATCAAATATATACTTCTTCTTCTTATTATTTCAAACACCAGCTCAAGTGAAGTTAAAGCACTGAACTAAGTAGTGAACGTATTTAAAGTTAAACCATAAACCAATTAAATTCACATATGAGTGAGTTAGAGCCAACTTAGGGTGACTGAATCATGAGCCACTTTCAACTGTTCCTTTTTGGTGAACTTCATTCTAAACCTCCTCCAGAAAGAGCTCCGCCTTTTGAAAACAGGACCTCATTTCGAAAGTTTCAAACTTATCAAATTGTTCAACTTAATACTTGAGCTAATACTTCAACAAATACACTATTGATGTAACGTTTAAAGGATTAAAAACGTTTAGTTTAAGCTAGAGCACCAAATATTGAGATATTGCAGGCATCCAGGAATGTGTATATACATCAATACCAACTTTTTATAATATATACAAACAATTATTCATATCACTCGCACATCAACTCTTATGGAGTTCCCCAAATTCACTGCTCGTTCTCCACTCTAAAAAAGTAGTCGAACAGAAAAAATAATTAAACAAACATCAGTTCAAACTAGATGTCAAACTTTCAGATGCTGGGCTTTGAGACAAAACAGGTAAATCACTTACAACTGAGCTGACTATTGATCTAAGGTTTTTATCTGCCATCAAAGTTACGGTACTTTTTTAATGCCATACATCACTAACCCAAGTGGTTCACTTAACATGGCTTATCAAACAATAAATAACTTATATTTGAGTCATGCCATCCAACTCACATTTAGACAGCCATTTGTTTACACATCACTACAGGTGTATCAGTTGAATTGTTTGCTAAACAAAACCTTTTTTTAACTTACATTATTCAATACCATTTTTTACATATTGCGGCTAGAAATAAGATATTATCTATTAACTTTAATCATTTATAACTCTTATCATAAATATCCCACTTTACTCTTTATTGCGCTAACTTTCATCTCAGATTTTTATCGACATCATATATTCTCCAGTATTCCTAGTTACAACTGCTTTTTATTCAGTTTTATACCACAATCTAATATATGAATGTCAGAAATCAAAATTGCCAATCATGAATCAGGTCGAAAAGCCAAAGTTTACTTTACAAAAAGTTACAATAGCCGTAGCTGACAAGCTTACAAATATTCCACATATGTATAGATTTCTATTATTTTATCTTATTATTGTTAATCTAATGAGTATCTGTTAGTTTTCTCAGGGATCAAGTGTTTGTGTGCTTAATGATAATTATGATTAAAGTTTGTTGTGTTCGTTTATAACTTCAATCATATTATTTTGTTGCCTAAATGGGAACTAGGATAGCTTAACTTCATTAAAGTTATTAGGATGTATTTTTACTTTATTATTACTCTACAATTTACATTAGTAATGTACGCAATAACTGTAAAATATATCTTTTGTGAGAATAACTACATGAGAAAGCTGCAGTATTAGTCCTATTAATAAATATAATTATGCACTTAGCTCTAATCGACCATTTAAATTATAGAAATGAGAGCGATCAACAATACAATCATTTAATTGCATTCATCTTCAACTCCACACTATAATATCATTCATTTTATCTTACTGAATGCTCAATTTTCTCAAATTCTGACAAGTATTGTCTAAATTGTTAAGCTAAAACATCAATCTGTTAGTGATCCTCAATAGAAAGAGTCGCAACCTCGTGGACTATACCACTAGTATTATCTGTTTCTAAAGGTTAAACAGACTAGCTTTAGAAGCGTTTTCTACCTTTTAATCCATAAAACAAGTACAACCATAGAAATACTTGAAGAAACTAATGATCTGAACCCATTTTGCATTTTTATCGAACATTAAAGCACAGCAGACTTCAATAATTGTAAAATCACTGATGATAGTCAACTAGTTTGACTGCATTGAAGCTGAAATTTTGTGGTATTTTAAATAAAATTATAGTTAAAAATAAAACATAACATTCGAGATTCAAGTTTGAAATACGACCCTCAAATGTGATAATCACAACTATTTTGAACCTTATTTGAAGCTGTTTTTTTACGAAGAAGTTATTTCTCAGACCTTATCATTCTATATAAGCTACACTCTATTTAATTAATACGGATGAAAATTAATACTATGCTGCTCAGAATATCTATGAGATGTCATATAAAAAGATGTGAGTTAGGAGTTATTTTCTAGTTTTGCTAAACTAATATAAATTTTCGTGAGCATAAGCATCATATACTCGAGCCAACTCTGCAAAACGATATCGCTGGCTCAATCCTCATGAGAGCGATTGACTCTCGGATGGAAACGATGAATCTGGGACCAAAATCGGGTGATTTGCTTGATTACGCCAGATCTACAGGGATTGTGGACAACTAATGTTGTTCGTATTGATATGAAGAAAAAGTCTTATTTCTTTCTTCTCGAATCTTATGTTTTATTCCATGAATTGATAAATATGTTTGCATCTATTTTTATCAAATATAAATTTACTGTAACTTTATGCTATAAACATAAACAATACATTAATACTCGTTTAATAAGCATTAGAGATAAAACTTGAATATTTTCTAATTACTATCACCAAGTCTTCTAAACAGCATTCAAACTGAGAGAAACAAATAGAAATTATTGAATTATTCATAACTTGGAGAAGATTATCTTGGAATAAGAGCATAGTTTAAGAGCATATAATTTTTAGCTTTAACATAACATTATTAATAATAGTTGTAAATATTATAATTAAATTATTCATTGCACTTTTGCCTTCATAACAGGGCATTTATGAAACATATAATTATTTTCTCACAACAATAATAACCATAATAACCATCCGTTTTATTACAAATTAAGTTTGTTTAGTAGCCCTTTAAACTTGACAACAGCTTTCATCGCCATATGAGAAGTATTCAATTAAATGAACTCTTAATTCGTAGCAATTTATATACTGTATTCGATTGAACAACCGCTACAAAACTTAGTCTATGCATTCAATCATATTTTATGTATAGTTCCTCACAATATAACTGAATTGATCATAGCCTGAGAGCAGGTCAAACAAAATATATGCCTCAATAAATGATACCATATTGAGTCGCTAACGATCTAATCGCATGACAAGAAAGCATAGAAAGTCACTTCTTGACTAATGAGCTTTCAGGAGACAGTCAGAAACATTTAGAATAGAGAATTGAATGGAGAGTTGAAGCAATGTTTTCTGATAATAGTCGCTAAAGCAGAATACATGCTCTTCTCTTATAAATTTGTCTTTCCTATAGCACACTCCCGAACTAAAGTTCAATCATTTACTTTAAGAATCTGTTTAGATTAATCTCTCCAGAAAACTAAATGCCAAATTCATCAGTTTTAATTAGTTTGTCCACATTTGCCACTTAGTCTTACAATAGAATTGAAATTTATGTGCTTTAATGTTGGATCATAAGGATTTAGTGAAATAAGCACATTGTTGCCTAAAACTTTCAGACAGACTGCTTTGAGCTAACTTTTCCACTGAGATTTTAAATGCCAATATATTGTGCTAGTTGTCTCATTTAAATATATTTTTCAGTTTGATTATGCATTTTCTTGTCAGTGTGAATAACTTCTACTGTAGAAGCAGTTTGATAAGCACTTCACATTCTGTTTGTTCAATGCTTATCATTCGAGTGAACGTTGCAAAACATTAATTGTAAAACTTAATTAACTCAACGTTTGCTGCTAAATTATTTTACTTTTATCCTCAAACTTATGCATCGAGTTGTTGGCGAGAGATCACAATTATCATCTTGATTATGGAGGATTTGTTGTTTGGTAAAAATCCTTCAGTTAATAGTTAAGCTTTAGCTGAAACATGTGCTCATCACTTTGTATGAAAGCTAAACTATAAGCTATCAGTTCTTACAGTCCTTTCTATTTTTGCCATCTAAAGTAGTCATGACAACAACACAACATACCTGTAAAAAGAAAATTTTTTCCTAAGAAAGATAACATAAAACCACTACAAAGTACTATTCTTTTCCTTATGTTTGTTAAGGCATTTTTAGTTCATAAATTCGCTTAGAATAACAAGAAACATGCACTTAAGCTCACGAAAATTTATCATAAGTTGTGTGTGTGAGAGAGAAGAGAGAGTCTATAGAATAGTGAGAGTGAGCTTGAGTGCTAACTTAATAATAAACATGAAAACATAAATCATTTGGCAGTCTTATGAAAATGATATGACTATAGAAATGTAATGGCAACAAAATAGAAACAGTCGGAACTGAATGAAAACATTTTGGTTTTGCCATAAGCTCAACTGAAAATTGAGGATTACTAATGCATTGATAGACTTATAATATTAGTAGTTTTTTATGTCGTTTATTCTGATTGGGGAGGAAGAAATCACTTTTTTAGTCGACACCTGCCATGCATTGTATTGCATTTGATTAGATCAATCGACACGAATTTTACAGGAAAAAGGTAAGGCTCCATAAGAAGGCTTCATAAAAGGTTTCATAAGAGCTTCAGATCGAAACTGGGGAAAATACATGTGGACTGGTGCTTGTAGGAAAAAGAATTGTCCATAAAATCTCTATGTTATTACCCATAAAGTTGCACTAACTATAAAGTCATAGTTAATGGCAAATAATAATGTTGTGCCGATAAATATGACACTAGTATTATTATAGGAAATACTAGTATATCGATATTTTGCTTCTGGTTATTATACTATATTAACCATACTCTTATATCCAAAATTCACTCTTTGTCACAACCTGGTCAAATTGCCACTTTGATTATTTTCAACTCAGTATTCACTACTTCTCAACGCACTTATCATTACACGGCTATTTATTATTTTCTTACTTTCATCTTTTCCTTCTATTCTCTCATTTCGTAATATTGTTCTATAATTTTAGTAAAACATTCTCATGAGAAAAACTTGACATGATTTGAGTGATAGAAAAAAATCTGTATAAAGTTGAAGATTATTATCTTGAAGGTTCTATTCCGTAAACACAAAGCTATAGAACCTTTGACTAAAGCAGATCAAATCTAAAGCCAGAAGTAATGTGGCATAAAGTTTTATTCATACAAATTATGATGAAGTTTTAGATACAGTCAGTAATGACCTAATGTGCATCTGTTGCTGATATCATTTGAGGACATCATAAGCAAGTAACACCACAACTAAGTTAATGCGCAAACTTATCATTCGCTCTACTCTGTCGTGCGAAGAGGATATTAAAATACTCTAAAATATATATCATTGTCAACTCTAAGACACAGTTACTTGTACAAACAAGAGTCAACTTTATAGCCTTAATAACAATTATCTTCAACATAAACATTAGTATTAATATTTAGTTTCGAGCTCACCTCATCCCTACTCTCAATGATTCTCTCTCTCTCTCTCTCTCTCTCTCTCTCTCTCTCTCTACTTAGTCTGATTCTATCCTTTATCTAAAAAATAGCCAGTTTTAACTACCGTAAGTTATGCATTGAAGCCATTTTCCTGTCTTATTCCTTGTCATCATAAAAATCACATTGAATTAAAGTTATATAAGTCGTATGACATCAGTTGTACTGCTTCTATGAAAATTTTTTGCTTTTTCTAAAAAGAAAGACTTTTGTTCGCTTTCAGGGAATCATATATTAAATATTTATTTTATCTTTTTTAATACTAGAAGTTTCATCAAAATATATTTGACAAAAAGCTAGTTTTTGAGAGAGAGAGAGAGAGAGAAAATACTCTTTGCACAATTGGTTGCTTTAAAAATTTATTCCTGAGGCGAAAATTGGCTTAAAATTTTTATAAGTTTCTCGAGTAGCGTTTCTTATTGTAATGAAATTTATGATATTTTTCGCTCACTTTGAATATATTTTACATTCTATGACAGTCTAGAATCTTCTTACACAACAGAAAAAGATGTTTTAAATTCATTTCTATCGTAAATTATAAGTTTCGATACAATATAAGAACTGAATATAAATCAAATTATGAACCGGAAAATAAAGTTTCCATTTCTTACAAACTTCTTGTTGTAATTTGATTGAATTTATCGAGTTTATGAGTTTATTGAAGAAAAGCCTGAAGAATTTTAATTCTTTTTTAATCTTCTATAAAAGAAGCAAATTCTTAAACTTATAGTGTTGAAGCATATTAAATTTCAAATTCATTTATCTCTATTCGATGGTTTATAACTTATCTCATTACTCAACTCATTTTTTGAAAATAGCCTAAAATTTGACAGCACACAAGCAGAAAAAATTTGAATAATCAACTTTAAATGTTAAGCTTTATTCTTAATGTAAGGATACTTTGAATGAAGTTATACAATGTAAACAGTCGTTTCCGTTCATTAATGAATGCATCGAATACAATATCCGAGTTGAATGATTATCTTCTTTATGATAGTAATGATAGAAAGCGTACTTCAAAACTTTGATGCATCGTTTATTACAATTTATTTGACAGCTTTTCTAAGTTTAATAATAAATAATTTGCATTATTCTGTAATGCGACTCGTTTTACGAGTATAGCTCTAATGTTTATGACAAATCTTCCACTAAATTATACTTATTTTCTGGTTTATTAGAAACAATTTCTTGAAAAATAAGTTCGAAATTAAATAAATGATTCAAAAAGACAGAAGTAAATTAAGAAAAATGAGAAGCAAGCAACTTAAAATGTTTTCAAGAAGTAAAGCTGACCTGAAATGGTTCAAAGTAAATGGGAGACGTTAGGTTAGCTGCATTTCGTCTACTATTCCAGAAACTCGTACAACAGAATAACCGATCACAACAACTATTGTTCACACTTGAATTCATACTATGCGAATCCATGAGATGCTCCACTGAATCAATTCTGACATTCATAACTCAATACTTTGACATAATATGATTGAGTGAATTAGAGAGTGAAGGAGAGAAGGAATTAGTTGAGGCACTTTTCATATAAGTTAGAAACTGTTGGAGTAGTGTTTGTCACATCGTTAAAAATGCGAACGCAAGCGCTCTCTTCTAATTATTCTTCTTAACTAACAATAATTCTGTAGACTTCATACTGACTTCTAATAATCATAGTTGCCATCCAACAATAATTGATTTTTCTCCTTTATCGGCATTTTTTAATTTTCATAAAAACACTTCAGGCTTAAGTTGCTAGTCTTCTCTAAACTTTATCACCGACTGTCTCTTCAAGTCTTTCTTATAAGCTAAACTGGAATCGATAAATGTTAGCCTAACTATTAAACAGATGTCCACTATAGACATCTTATGAGAAAAAGCAGCAACATTCAGACCGTTAAGCTGTAGTTAACCAAAGAGTACATCAAATCGATTTAAATACTGTCAATTAGGACTTTCAATAAGTTTTTAAGGATAATTTACTTATACAATGTTCTATTGAAGCTGTCAAAACATTATTTACATCTTTTCATCTTTCAATTCAGTTTGATTACTTCAATCTTTAAAACTTGATAATTAAAAATGCATTCATATTACAATTTATTGCTTTAGGGGAAAGCTTGTTAGATTCAAAGCATTTCATTTAATCTTCACTTTTGGACTATCATAATAATTTGAGAATAGCCTAATTAAGCTAGTCTTACACATAAACATTTAAATTATTCAATTAATATGTACTTAGTTGACACTTAATTGGTGATTTAGTTTTGGATTCTAGTGAATTGCATTGAAAATGCATTTTATAAAATAAATATTAACGTGATCTCACATTTTGTTAATCAAGCACTTCAGTTTTGAATATTTGTGAACTTTTTGTTCGCGTTTTTTTCTTTCTCTCTTACTTCCTTTAGCACATACTCAATAAAATCAAAACAGTTTTGTCAAATTTTGTATCTATAGATTTGAATGCGATTTATTGTAAGAATGAAGGCATTTGATACACATTCAATGCATACTATGATATGCGAGTCCGCGAACGGAAATTAGATTTTCAGGTCTTATTCAAAATTGGATGAATAGCATGTTTTAGTTATCATGAATCATAGGTAATGAAAGTGCCAAACCTTAGAAATATTGCTTTACAATAAAGTCAATTATCTGAAAAGCTTCATAGAACGAAACGTGAATTTAGACTTCAATTATTAATATAAAAGTTATTTATCAGCTTTCGTTGGGGCTGACAGAGTTAATCTATCTACTTTTATCCATTCTACGATAAATTAATTAAAGTTTAGCTGAAATTTGAAATTTATTTTCTAATAAACCACCAGTCTTCAAAGTAATGAAGTCATCAAAAAGATTGATTAACATATTGCACGTGTTTCAGTTCAATAATCATCGACAAATATCAAAAGCTACCGAATAGATCAATAGAGAATCGCTTGTATTTATTAGTTTAGTGCGCGTCTTGTATTTGCTCAACGTCATGAGTCATCGCAACACTCTCCAGACCAAAGTAAATATGTTACTACGAGTGACATAAACAGATTTCATACCAATTTGTATTCTAATACACAACTCCACACTTTTCATCAGTCCCTTCAATCTATACAATTCTATTGGTATTTCAGGTGTCTTGTACTTAAGCTAAAATATATCACTTTCATTAGATTTACTTCATTGAAACTCATATCATATTAACACTAACTTTTTGTAAATATCATTATAAACTTGCAAAATTATATTCTTCAAACAATCATATCAATTAGATGTAGAGAAAAATCAGAAGTATATGCATGCTTTTTTGAATTGAATGCTCAAAAGTTTAGTTTATTTTTGAAATATTTTGCTTTGCCTTTCAGTCAATCAAAACAAGACTGAATCTGAGCTAAACTCGAATTGATAGGGAGAAGATTTGATCTAACTTTGAATAAAGATTGATGTTTCCCAAAAGATTATGATTGATCATGAAAGTTTTGGTAATATAGTGAATCTGATGTAACTTAAATTGGATAAAATGCCCATCTTTTGTACATATGCTACAAATTCATGAAAATAAAAAGAATACTTCGAAACAATACTTTTAGACATGGCATTCACAAAACAATAAATAAGCAGAGGAGGAATTTTCAATCCAAACTTTATGTTTTCGCATTATTAAAACTTAGCTTTAGGAATGCATGTCAAACTCTTTTTAAAGAGAGAGATTTAGAAAATCATTTCTTATTTTAGTTTATCATTTCAAATGTGATCATCCAAAATGTCTCAGTTATAATGTACCATGCATCTAATTGTTTTCTATACAGTCTATTTCTTTATATTTGTAACAAACTCAATTTCTCGATCAAAGTTCGAGGAAGATAAAAATGAAGGCGAGTTACTTTTAAAAATCGATAAATCAAATCAGACTTCATCTAAACAACTTTTTCAGTTGATTGCACAAGTTTGCAAATAAAAAGCCAGAAATCATTAAAATTACTACTTCTATGTATTAATATTTAGTTATCTAACTCATAAGAATAAAGAGAGGGAGGCAGAAAATAGAGAAGTTCAGTTAATTTGGTATGTGGCTGATATACAACGTGCTGGCGATTCACTACGATCGTGTCAAATCTGCATACAAAGAGGCTCTTTATGTGTCGCTCACAATCAGAAACAGAATGACTCAACGGTAGTGGGACTGTCATAGACATCATAAGTAAATCATTAGTGCCACCAATGAATCGATAACCAATTGAATTTAACTGGTAAAAACCTTTTACTCATAGTTTCCTCTCTCGATCAGTTCGCAAATTGGAGGCAATTTTATGTCCAATAGATTTCTGTAAAATTATATATCGATCCAAAAGAAATATCTATTTTTATGGATTATAAGGCATTTTATTTTAAATGAAAAACCCATTACTAATAGAATTGGCAAGTTTTAGAATTATTAAATTGCTAAAAACTGTTTATTAAACTAAAATAGTGTCTTTTGATTATCATCCCTTTCAAGTCTAGTATCTACACAAAGTACCACTATATTGTAGAATATTGATTTTCCAATTGATAAACATTTTCATACATAACCAAGATTTTTAGTATTAAAGTACAGATATGGTAGTTTGAGTTACTAAAACAACTTTTATGCACTTTCATAAATTAAAGTAATACTCTTATTTTCTTCTGGTGTCTCTCTCTCTCTCTCTCTGCTCGCACATAACTTGCGCATAATTATTCCTTAGAGAATACTACCGTTACTTTCTTGGGATTTCATGCATATTACATATTACAAGCTATGGTTCATCTAACAGAGTACGTGTTACCAAACTTAGTATCACATTGGTAAGTGTTCCTCTGGTTTGGAACCAGAGTATTCAGACACTACTTTAATGTATCTAACAATTTGAAGTGAGTGTTTATTTTACCAGAGCTAAACCGCAAATTTCTTAACAAGTCATATCGCTGAACAATTTTCCTTTCAATCTCTTCTAAGATATCGAAGCACCATTTTAAGAGCTTAACATCATTCATTAGTGATGAAGCGCTCGTTTTTAGAGCTAATCCGATTAGCCATAAAATTGATTTAATTTTTAAACCTATTCATAAAGCTGTCAATTGTAAAGATTTGGAATAAACATTGAGTTAGCTTTTAAATGATTTTCCTTCATCTTCAACTCAATCAAATCGATGAAATGTTGAATACAATTTAATAAAACAGTTTGATGTGCAGTAAATATTTCGTCAAAATTAAGAGAATGTTTGCTTTAACATTAACTTCAGACAAAAGTAACGAACAGTTACGATACACAATTCAAATATTCAATGTTTGCATAAAGATTACTTGTTTGACTTCCATTCCGGCGATTAATTCAATTCAGGAAACTTAGGTTTTAATTATTTACGAACTTTTAACTGCTAGATAAAACAAATTCTCTAGTTAGTTCGCAGTAATTGACTTATTGGCCAAAGACGAAAGAAAAGCTAAAAGCGTTTCAATTCAATATATTCTCATAAATTAATATGAATTTATTATTAATCTCACAAATGTAGAGATATAAAGTAAATCAAAACTATCTTGTAATTCAAGCATCTTTATCAGTGACAAAAAATGTTCAAAAAAAAGTTTAAACTGACAAGAAATGATTAGACGAATATTTCGATAAACATATGGATTAAAAAGAGGAGTAGAATCTATTTTTGGTCAAATTTGTATTTTAGCATCAATTACACTAGAGCTGTTGAAGTGATTAGAAAGGTTATGGCGTAATCCCACAAAACTGTTATTCAAAGTAGGCATTTGTGCACCATATGCAAAGGCCGACAGCAATCCAGTATTTCATATTGTCAATGGGGAACACTTCATAGAAACACTACTCTATAACACGAGTCGAGCGGCTTTAACTGATTTTTCAACTATCTTGAAAAACAAGAATGCGCTAAAAACGCGCAAATAGTGACTTACACCCGAATTTTAAGTACCTTTGCTATCATTAGAATTGTGCTCTTTTAGCCTAACCAGCCGTATATCCTGTAATGGCATTACAGTAGAAGATTTCGCGTGCGCCCATTAATCAACTCAATTAAGAAAAAACTTTTTCGACCAAACTTACACTTAATTTATTGCATTCGTTTAGATGACAGTCACAAGAATTTTCCAGTTGTTGGCGAACTTTGAAATATAGCGCTAAGATTTGGTTCAAGTGATCCACAAATACTTGTTCGCGGTCACAAAATTCAATCGACAGTTTCTCTAACTGATTTTCCAAAGTTGTAATTTGCATTTGTTGCAAATGAGTCAACGATAGCAAAGTTTGACAACAATTATGCGCTTCATCAGTTTGGCCACTGTCTGGGGTCGCAATAATTTTAGTTTCCTCTGGAAAATTGACACTTTTATCAGAATTAGGTTTTTCTTTTTCCATTATTACTAATGAAAGAGACTTTCAATTGAGTGGAGAGTATTTCATTGAATCAACACCAAAATCAAACAAGAGAGTCAACTGAAGGGATCGTTTGAGAGTATGAACCACTTACCCCTCAAACAGTATTGTTGTTACGCATGAACAGAAGACCGCATGTGCTATAAATTATTACTTGAAAATATTGCTTTTTCATAAGTCTCAACAATTGCATTTTCCTCCCCTTACGAAATATCACTTTTGCGAGTGTAAATGGATCAGTGCGAGCTAGAAAACACAAAAATATGTTCTTTATTACTAACACTTTACTCAGCCAATTTCAGATTTTAACATTCTTTTTAAATTATTCCAACACCGCTTATTCTTAGTACTTGAAATCTCTTCATAAAGCATGCAATAAACATTGCAGTTCCATAACTTTAGTGTCGGGCAGTAACCGTATTGTTACATCTCGTGCTGACTTAACCTTACCTATATTCAAAAACATAGTGAGTTAGGTTAGATAAGCATTCATTGTTTTGCACTATTTGTATTTTTATGTATTTAAGTTTGATCAGCACGAGATACGACAATCAGTCACAGCTTGACAATAGAGCAACGGTTTCTTTCATTTTCATTTAATAATTTGTTGTCACAGAAATAAAGCTTTCAGGAATCAAATTGATGCTGTTAAATTAGTATACTTAAAGTTCACAAGAAATCTCAAACTCACTCTCAATGCTTTAGTATTTAGCAACTTATTAATGATTGAATCAAGTTTTCAGTAATTCATATCAAACTGAAACTAATTTCGTTGTTACAAAAAGTATTTCCTGATTTCGACTGATAATCAAACGAGAGAACAAGAGCTCCGAGCTATTCAAAATGAAAAATGTTTAATATTTTTTTATTTATGAAGCATTCGGAAGTCTTGATGGGAAATGAATCAGAGAAAACAGTCTAACAGAGTTTGCACGTGTCTAGCGATATGTACTCTATTCTGCCTAATGTTTGGAGTGAACGAAAAGCACACTCATACATATTATGCAAATCAGATAAGCCATTAGGTAAATGCAGTCTAAATGTTGTCCCATTTCCAGTTTAATGCAGAAGTTTACTCATTATTGATGCGTTTCAATGAATGAATAATGATTTCTTTTCTTTCAAGTTTTCCTCAGAAACAGTAGAAATGACTCTTTTGTCGAAGTCGAACACGAATCCTTCTTCTGATAGCTTGAAAATCGCATAATGAATCACTTCCTACTCAGTAGATTTCGTCTAACAGAATATATCTTACTTTTTCACAACTGGATTATGCTTTCATTTATTCAATCAAATTAAGAAAATAAATTGTTGTCAACCTTCCAGACTGATTTATTCATCAGCTTTGAGTCCATTTATCATCAAATAAAAGTTAAACCATTGTCTACTTTTCGTCAGTATCTTAATGTAGTGCTTAACTTGAAGCAAAAGATAATTTAGTCTTCAGTTGAAATAAAAGAAGTCAATTCGTGCAGAAACTCATTTTCCAAAGCCGTAGGAAACACGAAGATTCGGATTAATCTTTAAAAAATGATATTCAATTAAATTTAATTTATGATATTTTACCGATTGAGCAAAAATTATAACGTATTTGATATCGCACTATAATTCATAGTTTTATAAATTTGATCATAAACTATACTGTATTAGAATAACGATTACAAAAGAGATTTGATTATTATAAGTGATTAATATATTTACAATAAATAACTAATTTAAGAGGTAATCAATGATTTATCTATTGATTTGATGCGTTTAAATCAAACTAATGTAGATATACTGTATAGCAATCAGTAGTCGTTTTTGTTATTCAACAAATATTGAGAGGCGAACGATGTGTTGGCTGTTCCGCATTCCTCGTTGTTGTCCAATTTCCTTCCACTCTCGGAGCTCAACATCAAAATACTGCCAAAAACATCCATCAGTTTCTCTGGTAGACTGTCTTTAATCTCATCTGCGAACGATTTCGATAAGTTCTTAAGACTTTCGACTTCTTCTTTAACAGAAGTGATATTAGTCGTTATTTCCTCTCGAAGTAAATTTTGATTATTAATGAGTTCGTTTCGACTCAGTTGTAATTCGTTAATGAGTTCACTTTTCAACAAATTGAGTTGGTCTTTTAGGGAATTGATGAACTCAGCCACGGTAGACTTAATTTGAACTATTTCTTCAAACAACTTATCATTACTGGCTTGAAGCTCTTCATAAGTCTTGGATTGTGTGGCAGATGCCTCTTTCAAGTGTGTTGTGTTTTCTTCAATTTTGCCAGAAATTAAAGCAAGATTTTTGTTGACCTCGGAAAGCTGGCTATGGCCTGTAATTGCAATTAATAGTGTTGATTATTGGCAAAACAGTCACATATAAGTAAATGTTGACTTATACTCAAAATGCTATTGTTGCTAATGGTTTGTCCGTTGGAGGTGAGGTCCACCAAAACAGAGTGACACTGACTTAATTGAGCACTTATTTCTTCCTGCTTTTTATGACTGCGTAATGTATTTCTACTGATCTCTTTAAGAGTAGAGTTGATACTCTCTTGTATAATTTTGTCCTCTTCATCATCTCTATCACGCTTTGGATGGGTGTTGACCACTTCCGTCTTGTTATTAGATTCATTTATACTCGAAGACAAATCAGTCAAAGCGCTAACAATTTTGTCTTGTTTCGTTACTATCATCTCCAACAAGTGGGCGATTCTTTTGCCGTTTTCTTAAGATAATCAAAATTAAACCTAGTTTTCTTTCAAATAGTTTTACATTAATTCCTACCGTCGATATCAAGTAACTTTTCGATCATATTTTCAGATCTGTCCACTTCAATGCTTTCGAATCTTTTCTCCGATCGGACAACATCTAAATGTCTTCTGCATTGCTCGTAGGAATACAATTTCATATTACTGTCGCATTCAGAACAAGGAGCGCTTATATCACACTTTATTGAATGCTTTGAATGTCGAAAACAAACCTGGAATAAATCAAAATCAATAGGCTGAAAAATGAACAAAATTCAAGATTAGATGGTTTAATACTTTCATTTCTTTTTGTCCGACACTACTATCCGTAATATCACTGCTATTTGAAGGCCGCGCAGCTATTTTCGCCACATAATGAAAGACCATTTTTCCCTTATCGACAACGTTTGGACCCGACATGTTGACCACTACTTTAATTATTATTGATTTTCAGTACCGATGTGTTAATTCTGTGCCAATATTTGTCAGTATTTATGCCAATGTTTGTGTCAATGCCTGTCTCAGTATTGTTTGCCTTGCATATGAATGAGGAAATAGGCCTTAAAAATATCTGTAATATTCACAGCAATGCAGTTACGCTTAAATTAAAAGCCATTTCGTTTTAAACATATCGTCATTTTTTGTATTCACTTAACGCTAAGTACAATCAAAACCTCTATTTAAGTAATCTTAGTAACACTGCAAAACATTAAATCAAATAACAAGTAATCGACACATATCTAAACCTACTTTTTTCAAGTTTAAATTTAAATTCAAGATTAAAACTACATGTTAGGTATAAAAATCACAAATTCAAAGAAAAGATGGTGTGGCAAATATTAAGATTTATCTAAATCGAGCTTTTTTGCTCAAAGATTGACGGTTTTAATGAACCGTAAAATAAATTCAAACTTTCAATTGCTATTGTTTAACACATTTGTCTTAAAAATGATTGAAATTAATTAATAATTTGTAGTGAGCTAATAAATGATTTATAGAAATGTCTATAAATAAGCAATTATTCATATTCAGGCACAAAGTAAACAAAAAATAACAACACATAAAGCTTTGATTGTTTAGAAAATAGACTCGAAAGCAGAAAAACAAATATTATATAAATATTAATACAGTTAAATGTAATATTTTATACGGCCTATTTTGCCAGTTTGTGCCAATTATGGTTTTGCGAAATAAGGACTTATTAGATTATTATTGTTCTTACTACTAGTCGACACTTATGGATTCGAAAGCAAAGCATAACTCAAAAGCAATAGATATCACAATTGCTTTTTGGAAGATGCACTAATTACTAATATCTTCAAAATCAATTTCAACATCTTCAATACCTAACTTCTAATTATAATTAACTTGCATTTCAAACACTATTTAAATTATAAATCATTATAATTTAGAATAGAAACAATAGATAATAAAAGTGAGTTTAAGTTAAAAACTTAAATTTAGCATTCATTTCTTATATTAGCTCTTTATTTTCAACTCATTTTCATCTATTTATTAACTAACCTTTCAAACCAATTCAATAAATACTTCAATTATAGTTTGATTTTATTTTATTTATTCATTTAATCATTCACTAATATGACAAAAATTCAACGGAAATCTTTTTAGAGACATAACAAATTGATATATTCATTAGATATGCCAACGCTGTCATCACAGATATGTCTTATCAATATTACAATCGTTTCCAACATAACAATATAGATGGCATTCACCATACATTTGCCTCTATTTCCATAACTTAAGCTTTCGATATTGAATCTGATTTAAATTAGCTTAATTTAATTATATCACTTCACTAAATAGTGACTGTATCTCTTAAATCAGTATGAGCTCAGTTTTAGTTTTGCGCATCATTTAACTGATAATTATGATAACTCCTTGCTAAGCTTCTTTAATAACTTCATATTAAGCTTCGTTGTAACTTTAACATAACATCAATTTTAAGCTTTTCTGGAAGCACAGCTAAATTAATACTGAAGATAAATACTAAATTTGCATTTTTAGTTCGCACTTACATTTGTTTAGTCTTTCGACACGTGAATTAACAGTTAATCAACCAATGTCTTAATAGACTTTCTGCAATCTGCTTGCTTAACGATTGCAAAAAATTTTCTATTTTTTAAACTCACAACCAAATACTGAACCTTATACTTAGGCTATAATTTTATTGATTGCATTGAATTATCCTGAATTTCCTAAATCTTGTTAATATATAAGAGGCAAGCTTCTAAACAAGACAAATAATTTGTTGACTGTATTTACTTTTGCTGATTAGCTCTCAATTGCATCAATTGAAAGATTTAGAGACAGAAGAAATTGCACATTTTCAAAATTGAAGATCTCAGTTTGCAATTGCTTTTAATAGTATTACAATTAGAATAAAATCAATGTAACAAAAATTCAAATAACTTTAATTAATGATTAACTATTGAAAGATGTGTGCATTACTTACAATTTAACGATTTGGAGTTTGCGCTCAATTTCAATCAACAAGATAAACTTAATTTCGATTTCTATTATGTTCCAACTGAATATTTATTCTCCAAAACTAAAATGAAGCGAAAATTAATAACGAATAAATCAAAATATTTGATTGATTTGAGCAAAACACTAAATCCTGTTTGAATGCACAAGTCATTGACTTTCAGCCGTCGTATAAGTTGTGAATTAGAGCTCATTCTCTGATTGTCAATATTTGCCAAATTTAAGATAAGGTTTAAACTGATTTTAAGCGAGCTTAAAGTTTCATAACGGTTTATGCTCATCAATTAATTTAGATAGATATCAATTATGTCACTTTATGACGATTTAGTTATTGATAAAGACAATAATGACAATGAAGGAGAAGGTATGTCAACAACATATTGAATAATTGTTTTAAATAATAACTAAATTAACTCTAAATACTTAATTGCATTAATATGGGACAAATAATTATTCATTTTCATAGGCTGGTCGAAGACATCGGGCATTAAGCTACTTCACGATCACTTACAGAACAAGAAAGCGCTTCAAAATCAAAATAAAGTATTGTTTTCACTGTTTTTACATCATTTTCAGGATAAAGATAATAGATTTTTGCAGAACATGTCTGATATTTAATAAAATTTTGGTCATTTATTAATTTGTCTCAAATTCATTCCCACAGAGAGACTCAAACCGAAAGCCAATCCAACCGCTACATAACATATCACCAGTTATTGGCTTGAACAAATCGAAACTACTGATATCTGACGAAATGCCTCCTCCGCCGGCTATCAATATATCGTACACTTCAAGAGACAGCAAAGGATCACTTTTAGGAGGCGAATGGGATATCACCGAAGAATATGATCCCCTTTGGGCCAATGATTACGAGAAGATCATGAAAGAGAGGAAAGAAAAAAGAGATCGAGAAAAAGAATTAGAGAGAACTAAAGAATTAGAAGAAAGGGAGAGAAGAAGAAGAGAACGATTCGAAAGAACTGCACCACCGAATAGAAGCTTAGGTCTAGATTATGGCGACGACGATGACGAAGAAGAAGAAGACGACAGACCATCAGATCGAGATAGATCTCGGTCTGGTGCAGGTGCAGCCATTGCGCCGCCGCCTTCACTGCTTGAACATTTGGAAAAAGATTCTTCAAGCGCATCTAATAACAGTAATTTTGGTGTCAGTTCTGTGGCAGCAAAGATTATGGCTAGAATGGGTTATAAAGAAGGACAGGGTTTGGGTAAAGAAGAGCAGGGAATGAGTACAGCTTTGCTCGTTGAGAAGACCAGTAAAAGAGGTGGAAAAATAATCCACGAAAAGGACAATTCAAGTCCTGCGCCACTTATGCCGCCTCCACCCCCACCTCCTGTTGTATCACCTGTTGTTCCAAATGCTAGTGAAACCTCAACTGAATCAATAACTGAAATAATGAAAAATCCGTCTAAAGTAGTGCTATTACGCAATATGGTTGGACCGGGAGAAGTAGATGACGATCTCGAACCTGAAACCAAAGAAGAATGTGGTAAATATGGAGAAGTCGTTAAATGTCTCATTTTTGAATTAACGGGTTCTGTTAGTGAAGAGGAAGCAGTCAGAATTTTTGTTGAATTCAAAAGAGTCGAATCAGCCATTAAAGGTTGGGATGAAAGATTTGATTTTAGTTTATTTATCACTCATTTTGATACGTTTTAAATGACAGCTGTGGTTGATCTGAATGGTCGGTACTTTGGCGGACGAATAGTCAAAGCAAACTTTTATGATGTCGAGAAATTTAAAAGATTAGAGTTAAGAGATTGATCGCAACTAATAATGTAAATACTTTTTTATATAAGACCAAAAAATTTTATTAATCAATAGTTAAATGAGTAGTTTTGTACATTTTGTATATCTAATTAATAAGCCTTGATTTGGCACTTTGTTGCAAACAATCGTTTATTGATATGAATTGATATGTTCGAAAGTAATGGTTGAAAACCTTATAAACAATTGATATGAATCAAGGAGTGAAATGTTCAAAAATTTGATTGTCTTAATTGACTGGCAGTCTCATCTAATCTCGAAACCATTTATTGAAAACTGTTTGATGGCTCCCTCAAAGTTTTTTTCCTTCAAGATTGGGGCGCCTCCGATATAAAATGCTCCGATCGCTTTGATATTATTGAAAGCTGCAGGTTTTAGACCGAAGCATTGCAATACAACTTCATGACGGCTTATAAGTGGACCCGAATTCATTTGGATCTCTATTGAATCGGTATCTAAATTGATCTCGGCGTTCAAGTGATTCCACTCAGAGATTTTGATCGGTTGTCCAGAAGTCACGATCTCATCACAAATTTTAGATCTTCTGGTCATTATGGAAACGATATCGACTTTCATTTGTGCGAAGCCATCGACTAGACTGATAGTTATACTCCAATACAAAGTTGTGTAACCAATTTTATAGCTATTGTAAATGAAATTTTGTTAATATTGTGTCTATTCTAATGAATCTCAGAGTCTGACCTATTATTGTAATAAAAGCATATTCCGTTTAATACTAAATAACAAGAAATAAATGAAATTAGATATTTTCAAAATGACTATTCTGTTGGAATGAAAGCTCACCGCTAGAGAGGAACCACATTTGAATTGTCATTTTGTTAGACAACATAAAGGGTGAACTAATAGAAGTTGGTTTTACAAAATATTTAAGAAAATTATTTCCATCAAAATAATAAATCTCGTGGCGTGACAGTAATGAAACTGGCTTGGCGTCATCCATCAAACTTTTCCATCTGACATAGTGCTCACCTTTTTGATAATATTTAGGTAAAGAACGCTTTTTCTTTTTGACATTTATTAAGTCTTGATCTAAAAAATGGATAAACTCGAATAATTGAAAGTTAGCTAAGTTTAAATTAATTGAGTTACCAGTGCAACTATTTTCATGGATTACAGTTATTGGTTTCTGAAAACGACAAGAATGCAGTTTTAGATGACATTCAGACATATGTGTGGAGCCATCAGATCCACTGTAAGAAAAAATAAGAAGAGTTGATTTTGTTTTATGAGCACTGAAGCGACTTACCAGACGGGTTGGTGAGCAATTTGCGAATTAGTAGACAAAATGTCATATTTGTCATTGGCACAATTGAAATCACAGACACAAATAGAATGGTTGCCCTTTTCTCTACAAACAGCTCCATTAAAGCATTTGTGCTCTTTACATGTGGCTAATACTGGTATAGCTATTGATACGTCAGTACACCCGTCCGCATGTAATACACTTCCTTCTGGACAAACATCACATTTCATTCCATTTATCCCATGTTTACAAACACATCGACCTTTAATTATAAGTATGATTAAATCTTAGGATTTATCATCGTTTATAATAGTTAAAGGATTCATATTATTCTTTAGTATTGGTTAACTCTATGCACACATTTTTCAACTGTCTTTCAAAGTTTCTGTTTTGTGTTTCAGGTAATATTATACGTGACTTGAGTTCATATATTAAAAACTATTTCTTCTGCTAGGGAACCGTTTTTAGTAATTTTCTACAAGAATTTATTCACAATACTTCAGGACTAAAAGTCTCGACTAATTTATTTTCAAAGTAAGGTCTGTGGCATACTCTAAGTCTAATCTCCTCTAACACTAAAACGTTTAAAATTGAAAAGTGAAAAATCGTTCATTAGAAACATATCTGCGATCATGATTGAAATCAAGTGAATTAGAGTGAGACTTGTGGCCAGAATAATGGAAGTGTTGATTGATTGAGTGAAGAATGAAGGCAAAAATAGGAGATTAACTTAATTCAGTGTATTATGTTACTATTATAGGACTTCCTTCCGGAACGTAAGACTTGTTTGACTTTAATGCAACAGAAAAGAGTGTAAATTTACTGATAACTTTTTAATATGTAGGTAAACCTTAGATGTAAGTTTTAGGTTCTAACTTAAACTTAGTTGTTAGACAAGTAAATTATTTAAGCAAATACTGAGTTTTTCATTTTACTTATAGTCATTAGATTTGTCTTAAAGCTTTAGAAAGAATTTGCATAATATCTGGAATAACGTTAGAAAGATTCTGATGTTTGGAATGGCGATGGAATAATAAGAAAAAAGATAACATCATAACCTTAAACCCTGAGGAAATCTTATTTGATGTAATTTGACTATAAACTTGAAAAGAGATATAAATAAATTGAAGTCAAAATTGATATGCTTTTATGTAGATTTGAAACAAGCATAAAGATGAAAGTATAAAGAGGGTCATTAGATAAATAGGGTTGAGTGGGGTATAGACCAAACAGTATTATGGGCAACAAATAAATGAATAATATAGAGAGAAATGTCAGTATAAACTGCGAGTATACAAGTAGTAATAGATTAAGTTATTTAATGTGATTAAGCATCTCACCAGTCATTTGTTCACAATCATCTCTGACTGAACCAAATTTGTTACAGGAGCAAGCTGTATAGCAACCATTAAAGTAAGATATATATTAATGGTATATCACTAAATCTTAGATAATAAATCATTTAAAAACTGCTTACGCATGCATCCAGAATTCAGACCTGGGTTTCCTTCCGAGATTTAATGCATTCAAATAGAATCAAATGTTAAGACATGGCAACAAAGTATTGCAACAGCAAAGCTAATCGCGCGCATGTTTAAGTCAATGCGCTTCAACTATTATGCTTGTTTTGACATTACCTTCAGAAATTTTATGTAAACCCCAAAATCCAGGTTCGCATCTGTCACAACGTAATCCTCCAACCCCTTAAGATGTGAATGAGCAAGCATAAATCATGTAAATAATAGGTTATATTCTGAGTGACATGACTTATATGATGACAAATAGCTTACCTGATTTGCAGTTGCATTGCTTTGTAATTGGATTGCATAACTTATCGTTGAGGCTGTATGAACCGTGTTTGTTGCATTCACACTCATCTAATCAATTGTTTATTCAATTGTTTATTCAAATATTAGTAAAATAGTGTCATTCTTGAAAATAAACTTATCGGTCAATACCTAATTCATTACTAAGTTTGGTATTCTCTCTATTTAAACATTTGTAGTTTGTCGGATCGATTTGGCAGTTTAGGGAATTATTCGTCGAAACTGTATTCAATGGTAAAGATATGTGATTAGCGTTTCACTTTTTACAGTTACTGTTTCGGTAAAGACAATAGGAAAGCTTAATGTAAAGAAGTGGGTTACTCGCGACACATTTGTGTCTGAAAGAAAAATCGTTTGTACATTAAATTTTTGTCGTATAGTTTGGCGATATATACAGCTTGTTTATAACTAACTTGTGATGACTTATCAATAAAATATGAAACATGCTCTTTTTTCTATAGTTAACTTTATACCATATATCGGCAAATTATAACTTGAATACATTAAACTACATTTAAAAGTTTAGCGCAAACTTTTGTGAAACTGCGAGCAAAATAAATTTAACGATTAAAATCTATAGATTTATTAATGTGAGAAAAATAAGGGAATAAAGGAGGGACTGGTAAAGTCAAATCAGCTTATAATGCGGAGGGATTGTTGAGAATTAAATGAAAATAGTTGATAAGGTTTCGCAAAAAATCGATTTGCAGCTAATTACAATAGAGAGCATTCAAATGGAGTACAATATAAAAACTCACAATTAAGGAAACATCGATTGAACAGGGGAATAAAACTAACGAACAATTCGCTTATTTTATGATATTAGCAGTTCAGGCAATCAAATAATCGCCAAAACTATAACAATCAGCTATCAAATCAATTAAGGCAGACTTTTGGTCAACATTAGAGTCAAACAATTCACCTAAATTTGGACAACAAACAGCAAATGTCTCTGTTTTGTGGCAATAGCTGTTTAGTGGGCAATCATTGTCGCCAAAGTCACATTTCATGTCGTCTCCTGTGTTCGGATCAATCACTGGTGACCCACCATTACATGGTATTAAATGCAACGACACTAATAGAATGAACAGAACAATACTGTCAAGTCGAACGGAAGAGTATTGCAAAGTCGAACAGAACAATATTGAGAAGTCGAACGGGAGAGACACAAAAATGTAAGAGCAGTCACACAACACTTACGTCCATTACACAGGTGTTTGTCCTGTGTATGAATTTGGACTTGTCTCTTACACGCTTCTTCTTTAAGCATACATTCACTTTCATAGATTCGGCCATCACTTCCTAAATTATAGTTTAATTGTTTTAATCTAAATATCTGTGTCGTTATAAGACTGTGTGAACAGTGGATTGTTGCCATGTTTTACAACGTATAACTTACCGCACATTTGAGTGGTTGGCTTTTGTTTCATTTGAGTGAAGCAATCGAACTGAGAGAAAAGCAATTATATATGAGATATTCCATACTTAAGAATTGTTTGCTAATATGATTGTTACTATAATTGTTCGTTTATATCGTACTTGACAGGCGCAATAAGGAGTTCCTTCTTGATTGTATTTGCATTTAGCACCAAATTGACAGTTCATATTTTCACATGTATGTCGATGTTTCGGGTTAGGATTAAGACCTACTGACATATACATTCCCGATCCAATTTCTATTGGCTTTCCATTTCCAGTAGTGATTTTGCTGTCTCCAAAACCTGATCCTTCAATGGTGTTATCTGCTTCGTCTACTTCTTCGCACTCGCCATAAAATAAACTATAATTTTGAATATAATTTACAAAAATGATATGACAGAAGGAAATTGATGTAAATTTGAGATGTGAGCGCTAATGTGAAATATTTGAGTATAAGTTCCTAACCAATATTTTTTAAACTTAACCTTTATCGCCACTATAATCTTCAAGTCGATAGCTTTTTCTATTTTAATCAAGTTATACATTGCCTGCTCTTTTCCTGCCATTTGTAGCTTTTTCAACTTTTCGAAACCTTAGATCAGTTATCGATAAGGATTGCATTTTTATATGAAATGAAAACAAACTTTGAAATACTCAACAAATTGATTACTGGCAAGTATTAAATATGAGATACGTTTAGATGTAACGAAATAAAATATGACGCTAGTGATCGTAGGAAAACACTTTTCTATTTTCAACAAGTAATCAATTGAAATTGATAGCAGATCTACAAAAAACGTTAAGCAATTGTGTCTTATTGCAAGAGTTAAATTCTAGTTTTAATAGAATTGTTTTTGGATACGTGAGTCTAGAAAAACGCATAAAATTCTAACACTAATGACGCAATTATGGCAAACTATAATCTTTCATGTAGGGTGCCATCAATTAATTGGAAGCTATCTTCAATAATATTATAGCTATTGGCCCGTACAACTATTGTTTTTAATGTCACACTAAATTGCATTCTCAATATAGGTTTGAATTTATGCGAGAGTTGACGATATTGTTCTCAAAATAAATCAATTGTACTAATCATTTAGAATAAAATGCTTTCAAAAGGAGTATTGAATTTTTCAATATAACCAATAGAGAGAATGTGCTCAACATTTCAAAGATAGCAGCAATCAATTGAGAAGAATTGAAAGAAACGCTTTTACAAATATTAAACTTACGCA
The DNA here is from genome assembly GCA_018873245.2 of Archegozetes longisetosus. Classification (NCBI taxonomy): domain Eukaryota; kingdom Metazoa; phylum Arthropoda; class Arachnida; order Sarcoptiformes; family Trhypochthoniidae; genus Archegozetes; species Archegozetes longisetosus. The sequence continues at coordinate 5,979,002 of JAEMBT020000004.1, read as the reverse complement.
ATCAGTTCGAGTTCATTACGACAGGCAGCTTTCTTCATTTCACAATCATTATTATAAGTATTACCGTCTAATGAGCATTTGAAAAATTCAATTATTTTCACAGGATTCAATCAAACAGTAATTGAATACTTAACCATTAGCGCAAAGTGGCTCAAAAGTATCAGCTGGACAATCGACAGGACAAACACATTGGCCGTTTACACATTTGGCACCTAATTTTTAGATCGAGATTGTAAAAGTATTCTAGATATATTCTAAATATATTCTAAATATATTCTGAACATATTCTGAAATTATTCTGGATATATTCTGAAAGCACTCTGAATATATTCCTAACATATTCTGAATAACTTAGAATGCAATCAATTTAATATATTATTATAATCGTGAAATTTAAGATTCTCTATAAATATGATACCGTATTTACAGCTGACGCGATGACACAAATCTGCAATTAAGAGATCAGTAAGAAGTTTATGATATGCTATATAAAAATGGTATATCAGGAGAAGTGTTATTAATAAGAAAATAATTGGAAGTTATGGTACCACAGCTTCCATTGAATTTGACTGTTATCTGAGTTTGTAGTCGACAAGACGCCACTTTAAGCTCACATTCATTTTCATAAGTAATTCCTAGTTATGTGGAATATGCTTAGAGTGAGAAACAATAAGCCGCTATTAACTCTATAAAACAACTCATTCATACCATTGTTTCCACAGACGGGTTGATCAACTCTAAAAAAAATTATAGAAACATTGTTATTATGATTACAACGTGAGTTAATTCATCTTTACATGATTGATGCGTCTCAGGCGTTTAGCTTTCAATTTTATATAACTTTATTGTGATCAATGTGTTATAAGACTACAACTAGTTATTCAGTATGATCTTAGTTGAAAAAATTCATTCTAACACCATAGCATAGGCTCATGCGTTAAGTGAAGATTGATAATAGTTTGGTTTAAACTTTCGATTATACTCTTATAGATTATTCACAGATTTCAGCTTTCTTTACAAACTGCAGTTCAAGCGACAAGTCAAACATAAGAAAAATTGTTAGATCCAGCGTTAAACTTTCATATATTACTGAACAAATTCATACTCAAATCAATATAACCAACTCTATTTTACGTCAAACTCAAATTAATACACAAGTGTTCGAACCTAATTTCTATCTTATTTTTCTATATATCAAAGTTTGCTTCTGCGAGTCATCGTTCAACTGATCAACTTATAAATTGTTAATCAGAACAGAATACTTGAAAAAATCGAATTGATCGAAAAAATCTAAACAAGCTTACTTTCTTCTACACTACTAAATAAAACAATTAATTCAATTCTCTTTTGTATGTCTTTCAACAACTCTCGAAAACAGTGATCCAACAAAAAAAAGTTGAATTTATTGATTGAATTTAAAAAAATAATTTACCGAATGCAAACTTGAGGGCAGACGCATTCAGCAATATTTTGTTCATTTAATTGACACGTTGAATAGTAATGGCATTTGACTCCATCGCATCTTTCTATAGAAAAGAATGAGGAGTTAGAAGAATTAAGTGAAAAGTTTAGTGAAAAATAGTGATAAAGCTAGTGTTCAGTGTTAATGTGGTCGAGAAATATTGGCATTAAATTCGACATTAATCCTATTGAGAAGTTGAATTCCCTGATGGCTAAGTTTTACTGATATGTAATTTCGATTCTGAACTGACTCTCAGCTCTATTCAATGATAATTAATTAGTCATATATTATGTATAAGACAGTTAATTAAAAGGAGCATATTTTCTAATTTGGTGACAGAATCCGCTGAGAGATCGCTCTAATTAGAAAAGCTATTTTTATCAAAAGAACCTTTCCATACAAATCTTGCTGAGGAAGGATTCTTTTAATTTTTTTCGTCATTTCTCAGATCCAATCGATTTGGATCTGGGAATGAATTGAAAAAATTGGGCTTTAGATTAAACCAATAAATCACTTAAATAAATGAAGCAAATTTATAAATCATTTCCATTTAGTTCAACTAAGCTAAGAGTAAGATATTTTTAGGCCAAATATCTGATTAGAAATTCAATAATAGGATCATATATTGAGTTACTAATTAGATAATCAATACTTTATGATTAAATCAAAGATTGAATGAGAAGTTGAAACTTTCAATCAATCCAATGCTATGTGGTATTTAGTTTAATAACTTAATCAATTTGAATTGATTATCTAATAATACGTTGATAGGCAAGATGATTATTTGAAGCAACGGTATCGGAAAAGCTTGGCGTCCAACTACTCCTAATAATATTCACTTATTAGGCATTTGTTTAACAGCTCAAATCGTTCGATTGTTGATCGTTTGTTGGAGTTAAAGCTCAGATTTGCAAGTGATAAAACCAAAAGAGGGTAATAAAGCCTTGGATTATTCTTGGATTATTGAACGCAAGCACATTTAAAAAGCAATTTCCTAATTAACTGCATTAAAATGGTCGTTCTACCAACTACACGTTCATCACTTCTCGCAATAGACGTACTTTTGATGCTCAGTAATGTCTCTACAATTATGAGTTCAATTTAAACTGCCATTCATTGAAATTACTCAAAACAAATCAGTAAAATCATTCCACCTAAAAGCTTGAGGCGTTTCAACACTTTAGTCGGTCACTTGCCCACTAGTCCAAAAGACTCGCTTAAAAATAGTATATTAAATGACATTTCAGTTGACAATGAGTTGAACACCTGATTGAAAAATGTTCAGTCACTTAGATCTATTGATAAGAAGGGTAATGATAAGATTTTTGAAGAGATAGGAAAATAGTGTAAGGGATCTAGTTTAGAAATCGATGAAAGGTATGACTATTTGAAGAAGTTGTGTACTATCTATTAATAGCGTGTTACGAAACAATGCTCCTTCAAAAGTATTAATCAAATATTTGTATGAATTAGCTATTTACTCACAAAATGAAACTATCTTTAACCATTTGCTTAATCTTATTCAGTCATAAGACAAACAAGAGTTAAATTAATTAAAGTTGAGGAATGCAATCAAATTAGAATTAAAATATTTACCGCAGTATCCATAGTGAGCTATTTCTATATTCGATTGAGTCAGACATGATTGACGCCTAAGTTCGCAGTCGTTTGAATAGGTTTTATGATCTGTACCACAAACTGGTTTAGACTCTACTTTCAAATGAAAGATAATATGAATTATTTAAGGTTTGGTGTAATCATAAAGTTATTTGGATATAAGGAAACATTTTATGCGTTGGACATTTTTTGAAAGAGGACTCATAAACTTAAACAAAGCGATAGTTTTTTATTAAGCATATGAATAATTTTTCATTTTGGAGAGACTATCTGGTATTCGGGAGAATGGCATTGAAGAGACTATAAAATACATAACTTGGAAGGAAGAGAGAAACGCAAGAGAAGTATTTTGAGAAGTAATAAATAATAATTTACCATGAGTACATTGAGGACATTCACAGAATGCTTGTTCACCGCGAACTACACAATCAGAGTGAGCCCAACATTTGTTTTTATGACATGGACTTCTGAATTCCGTTGATTTAGATTCTATTGATTTAGATTCTGTTGATTTAAACGTGTTTGGTATATGCAAACAAAGCCCATCGTGTTTAATAGTAATGACGCTATTTTCAAGGCACGATTGTCGATGCAAATCACACTCTGAATCATAGGATACCCCATCACTTCCACACACTATAATTCAAAAAGAAAAGTCTTATTCTTTCAACTCTATCTCTTTCAATTCTTATATTCAGTTTTCAATAAACTGGAGAGAGTTTGTCATTCGGCTCAGACGACTGTGCCTACGATTTAGCTGAGACTTTTGTGCTTTTGAAACTTTGTCAATTTGAACTACGATTTATTATTGCATTAACTGTTTAGCATACCTGGCTTGAAGATTTGTGGGCATGGAGAGGATGAACAGACACATTTGGCGCTACCATTTCTGTTTTGTTTACATTTCTGCGGATAACGGCATTGAAGTGATTGACACGGGTCTAAACCTATAGTGAATAAACAATCTTATTGTTAGGCATTATCTAAAAGCACAACTATAAAGTGAGTCATTTATAAATCACAATAGTACTGTCATCCGGGCCTGTTCTTTAGCTCTTTTTCTATCAGGTGATTTTTATAAAGTGCCTGATATTTTTTATTACTTCGACATGTTTCTACTCTAAGTGCACATTCATTTTTATCAACTCTGAATTTATGTATTCAGAAACAGATAGCGAACCAAAAGGTAGAACAATAATACGAATACAAGTCTATACAAAATGCTTATCAACTAACTACTGTTTCATCAATAAACTTTTAAAGTAGATTTTTTTAAAAATATCAAAAAATTTCTTCCCAACCAATCAGTCAACCAATGAATAATTTATTGCTTTGAATAATTAATCTGAATGAATGGCTGTTTGTTTACTAATGTTCAGCACGACAACATCTAGTGCTTGACATCCGGAAAACTGTGAACTAACCTAATCCCAAGTGTTGATTCCGTTTTTTTCGCTTATATTTATATTGAACTGTTTATATTATCGCGAGTGCAAGAATGTGATGCAAAATGAAACACTTTTATTCAAATATAAATGAAAATTTTCATTTTAGTGAGCTTGAACTGTAGAAAAGTTTTTTATACTTTAAGATCTAGTAAGCACTCTACTTAGATTCAAAGTTGAATATATGCTATCTTTATTCAGACATTACAACTTGAGGGCAAGTACATTATCGATGCACTTGAATAAGATTAGTAGAGGGCCATAAAATGAGATTGTATTCTCAAAAGTATATGAAAGAAAAGTCGAAAATGATAAAAAACCTGAATATATACCATGTCTAACTTGAACATTTGAACTCATTTCTACTCCTACTCTATGCTGGCTTAGGTTAGGTTAGGTTAGGTTAGCATTTGTATTCTCTTCAAAACATTAAACCAAGTAATCTGAACACTATCCAGACAGGAAAAAGAAGAAGATCAGAAACAAACTGTCACTTCTTATCAGATATACGACTGAGCACGGAATGCAACTGATGCAAGAAATCATTTGACAGAGCATTGGTTCGGTCATCAAAGCAAAACATAAGTTGAAGAAAAGAAAAAGAGAGAATGTGTGGCTTGAGTCAGTCGGAGGCATACTCTTTCTCACAGATAGTGACAATAAACAAATAACGATCTGCTCATTCCACAAACCAAAACCGATTTTGTTTGGCATGACGGCCAACTCTTCATCCCTAATAAACTTTGTTCGCTGTATAAAATCTCACGAGAGGAAAGTACGCTTATGTATAAACACAGTCACATGTTCAAGAAATAGAATCATAGAATCAGCTTCAGAATCATAGAATCAGCTCCAGAATCTCAGAAACAGTTCCTATATGAACAGTATACATTAGGTGGCAATCTATTTGAAATTTGTTAACTACAAGCTTAATACACGTGTCGCATCTCCTCTTGTAATCTATAAAATATAAACCACAAAGTAATTTATGAGAGTCAGAGTCAGTTTGAAGTAAATGATAAAACATTTCTTTACATTTTCCAGCCTCTAATCCCTCGTTTGTCTTGAAGACTTATGAATTCAGTACACAGAGTGTGTCGTTTCGAGGCGTTAACTTATCGATCATACTGTCAACAATAGTATTTTTTTGAGAGGACCACTTCCCTCATGAGACTGCTATGCAATCCATGCCATTCATGCTATCGATGATATCAATGTACCGCTACTTTTGCAGTTATAATCATGGCTCTGATCTAATGCCGATATGGGATTCTATCTCTCTTCAGATCGGAGTTATGTTTTATCTTATTTGAAATGAGATTTTGCTCAATTTTTAAGTAAACTATTGAGGCTTGGGAAGACTTATAGTAGTTATATTTGTCAATACCAATCTTATGTTAGGTTAGGTTACGCTACGTTGTATCAGGTCAAACTTAGCAAATCTCAACCTTAATCTAATTCGCATTCACTGATTATATATGAATCGATATGAAAGATATTTGCTCTTGATTGTACTGAAGTGCTGAGAAGTGTGGAGAACTTAATCCTTGAACGGAGTGACAGTCTGCAAGGCTATAATTTTGGTGTAGCGTCTATTGCAATCAATACAAAAATTGCATACTATTACCAACACAAACATAACTACACACAGATTTACTATTCTTATCTTCTCTTCAATTATACCAACTAACATGTGCTTCGGCTTCAAATTATCTTTGACTGCTTTTTTCAGTTAATTAGACTGACCAACAAAAAAGAAATATTCGTGACAAATAAAAGAGTATTACTTTCTTGTACGGTACTTTCAAACCTGATTCAAATGGTCACTGATCTCCGTCTGAGAAATACTGAAGGCTGTCTAATGATAGCCTATGTTGTTGTTTCTCATGTCACTAAACCCATTCTTGTCTTACTCAATGGATTCCAGCAAATCAGTTGAAATTTTCACTAACAATTTGGACGGTATTCAGTATTTATCATTACTATAATTCAACTAGATTAACTGATTGATTAAAGGAACCTCTTTAATTATCGAATTACTTGTGCGTTAGGTTTCACTTGATTTATTCAAATTATTGACCCATTCATGCAATAAATTCTATTGTTTTGAAATTCTGTTGTCATAATCCTTTGAAAACAGTTCTAATGTTAGGGGAAATGTTGCTAAACTAAAATTAGAGTGCAACTTCTACCGTAGCATTATTAGAAAGCTTAAGGTGCTAAAAGTATACTAAGTTCAAGTTTATAAATAATAGATGTATGGCTCACTTCTAACATTGTTGCCGCTTTCAATACAAATTTAATGAAATTCTGTGCAAATTCAGTTCAAACTTCAGGCGAGCCTTAAAACCAATTGGTTTATATGAACATATAATTGAGTTTCTTATGAACATCTATTAAACTGAAATTTAGAGAGAATTACTAAACAATTGGTGAAAGAGTAGTAGAAACTTGAACTCAGATCTACTCATTCTAGTGTTAAGTGCGAGCTTAAGTGACCGCAATCACACTTTAGCGCAAAGTTTCAGAGAGCTCACAAAAGCAATGAGACAAACAATATATTATCGGAGGTTTTAAGTTTTTCAAGAGCCAAGAATAGGTGTTTTAGTGTTTTAGTTGAGAGCAATTTTTCATTTTGGAAAACTTAGAGTTAGTATGAGGAAGAATATTCTGTAAAGCAAAGAATATACTGTGAAGTAAGGAATACTCTGTGAAGTAAGGAAGATTCTGTGAAGTAAGGAATTTTGAAATTGAGGATTTACATGAAAACATAAAAAATAGGATAAGCCCATGCATACAAAGGTGAAACATTGAAATATTCGTAAGAGAAACGGTCAAACTATCAGATACTATAACAGAAGAGTGCGATTTAAGATGTGATGAATCTCAATGAAATGCAGTACTCTTTTTGAACAAGTCTTTCGACATGAGAAATCCCAACGCTTGTGTTATAGCAAAGATGTTCATTGCTTCTCAATCATCACAAGAACCTTTTCCTTTGCCCGCAGCTCAACTCTAACAGTAGCGAAATGTTTGCTATGCCTTTTCCTACTATAAAACTATATAAGAAACAGTTGTGTATAATGTACTGCATATATATGTGTGTGAGTGCGGATCACATGATAACACACTTGGATGGTTTTACTTAAGAGGGTTTATATGATAGCTGTTTTTGGAGAAGCGATAGTTGGTGGGGATGGTCGGAAGAATGGGAGAAGAAGAAGCTGGGAAGAAGTTTTAGTGTTGAAAGGTCATTCGACTTGGCACCCACCTGTGTGAGCAAGCATGTATGAGATGGCCAATGAGCAAGCATGTATGAGATGACCAATGCACTAAAACTGATGCAGGAAATGAGCTTTCCCGAGAGTCACCAATACTGTGGTCAGCCTTTATTGCGGATCGATCAAATAATAACAAATATACCATTTCTATTAAGGCATATTTATTGCTACTGTCTACAATCTTCAATATTGTTTTTGTGATCATATTAGGCTACTAGAAATGATTATACTTTATATAAACGACAGTTTGGAAAATTCACCATTAAAATCAAGCATCAATGTTCATAATGTGCACATTTTGGCTTTTAGACTAATGAAAATAGAGTCTAACTTACTCTGATCTAACGATGAATTTGATATAGAGAATGCAGAATGGAGAATACAATGAAACGTTTTAAGAGCACACACTCTACTTCTGTTAGTTCTTATAGATTTACACTTATATTGTGCATAGACTACAACTAAAATGAATAATGTTCTCCTCTCCCTCACTCTCCTTCTACTCCTAAACTTGTGAGTTAAGAGTCAGATAGAGCTAAGTTAATAACTTTTTTCTGTCGTAAGCTGAACTTTTTTAACTGATCCCAATATGCATTTAGGCAAATGAGAAAAAAGTTTGAAATTAAAATAATATATGGCTATATAAGATGTACGGGTAAGGAAATATACGAATCTGAGTAGAACTGTTTAAATTGGTTTTAAATGATGTAAAGCGAAAAATTGATTTCAATTAATAATATTGCTACCACTTTAGAATATGCAATACTTAGTTTTCTACTAAAAACAATATATTCTAAACCAATCTTTAATTGTGTGTAGACTGGCAAACCTAAAACACCATTTTTTACTTAACCTTTCACTACATAGTTGATTGCAATTTATGTTACTTTTGTTTATTCATTTCTCTAACCTTAATCAAATGTTAAAATGCGGGTATTTGGAGAACCCATCAGACTCTCTTCAAGTTAACATTCGAAGCTCTAACTAAACATGTTCTTCAAACAATCCTATTTCTGGAAATGTTACCAAAATGCGATCAACAAATTATAAAAATTGTAAAATGTATTATTGAATTTGATGTTTGAGAATAGCAAATCGCGATTTACGTACTAGAAAAGCAAACTTATTCAATAGGTTCACTGAATTGGTGTTTACTACAGCTGTATCTGCTCAACAGTAAAGAGTATCTAAAGCTACGCTCGCCAATCGATTGAAAATGACTCATTTATATAATCGTTGGCTTTTTCTTCCTGTGCTACCTTGAGATTCCTACCTTGAGATTCGATCTAAAATCACTGAAATCATACTTTGTTACAAGTTCTCCTCACTAAACATGTGATTAGAAAAAGACTCTCTCGTTGCTTGTTCTCGATTGCTAGTTGAAAAGTAAGCAACTGCTAAAAAATATACTAGAAACACTCACCACACGGACCATTTTCCTTAACATAAATTTGTGTTTGCTGTGTACAAGAAGCTAACCTAAGTTGACATTCATTTATATAATTGTGTCCATCAGTTCCTGAAACAAATAATTACTATAGCCTTGAAGTTGTGAGGAAGAAAGAATGTGCGTCAATGTGTGTACTGACCACAAACAGGCTGATGAATATCAGGACACGTTTCTTCACATCGACAGTAAGGTTGTTGACTGTACTCATCAACGTTACATTGAGCCCCATATGCACAGTATGTTCTCTCACAAATTTCTACAAACACATAAATTAAATATTTAACGTTAACACAATTTGATCTTATTTAAACTCCTAGAGGACAAAAAACATGATCAACTGAAACTGAAGCGTTCACTAAATAACTGGTAAATGAATGGATGTGGTAGGTTGGAAATGAGTGGATGTGCTAGGTTGGAAATGAGTGGATGTGCTAGGTTGGAAATGAGTGGATGCGTTGGGTTAACTGGCAGAGTATTGCAAATATTAATTGGTTTGACAATCTGTATATTTGGGTAAGAATTGAAACTGGTTTCAAACAATCCTAACGAATCTAACTGACCACAGGGGAATTCAATGCTAAAGCATCACTCAATTGAATTTGCTCTCAAACATTAACTAATGTTTTCCTTTAGGCGGATTAATAGCCTACTACTTGTGCAACAACTCCAAATCCCTTTGAATTTGTGCATCAGGTCTGAATCCTAGAAACATGACATCAAATGGAAAAATGACAACTTCAAAAGTATTAGATGGTCTCTGAGTGACTAGCCTTTTATTAATTGGCAAAACGACAATTTTTCCTCATTTAACTATGACTTGCTTAACGAAAAGATTAATTGCATTCATTAACTGTGATGAATTATTGTTAAAATTTAATTATCTTAATCAGCTGGTGGAATAGAAAAAAAAACTTATTTTAATTAGAGTTGTAAATTTGTCAATTCTCTTTATACGCATATTACGCAATATTCTCCCTGAAGATACTATTAGAAAAGTAATAATACACTTTTCTCAACTTTAACTAGTTTTTGATCCGACTCCAAAAAATTCTTCACAGCTCACTGTTTGCTTTTCGGATATTCTATATTTTCCAGTTAGTAATACTTTATTCATTATATTGCATTATTCTCACCACTGTATTCAAATATTTCATTTCATTTTATTTTTTTTTTAACGGAATATAAGATTATTTTTCTTATTTTTTATAGCAAATATTTTGAGAATTGAAGTCAAATGTTGAAATATGGTCAGAGAAAATCAAGTGTTTCAAAATATTTCATATTATGTTTAGATAAACATACTGACAAAATTAATAATTTAAAACAAGAATCTAAGTTCTCTCCGAAAGATTCTAAAGTACTCTAAGAAATTCATTTACATCAGATTGTTAGTGAAGGAAAGAGAAAGGGAAGGAAAATTTAAGAATCGAATTTTTTTATTAACTAGTATAGATTATTGCGTCAACAGATATCATTTTTTCGTTGCTGTCAGCCTACTCGACAAAGGCTCGCGGTTTTCGCTATTATCCCAAATTATTGTTGGATTAATTGACATGTATTTTCTATTGTGGTCCTAATCCATTTCAAAATTTGATCAAATACAACATTAAAAACAATTTAACGCTCACTATTGTGTCGAAGGTTTTATGTAAACAATAAGACCAACAACGCTTATGAAACATAATCTCAGTGCAAAGTGGTTCTGGTGAAGTATGGTAAATAAGAAATAAATTCTATATTGTTGCGCGAGACCGAACAGCTTCATTCTGAACTCACATTGAAGAAAGTACGAGTTTTAAACAATGAATAACTTGTTCCTTATTGACCAGAATTACCAGACGCACTTTATCTACTAGCCAGAACAGCTATTGATTTCACTATCATAGCAATCGATAAGTTCGAAAATTAATTTTAATTTTCAGTATGAATTTTTTTAATCATATACGCTTAAAAATTTATTAATGGTCAATAGCAACTAGTGTAAAGTTATGTTTAAGGATGTATCCAAGGGGTAATTGGTACATTTATAAAAATTCATTTGTTAACAACGAGTACATGCATTAATAGATAACAGTGTATGACCTTAGAAACGACCCCCAAGAGCACAAGAACAAGCTCTCCCTCAGTCGCTTAGCATATCTGTCGAGGATCAATGAGTTTTTAGTGTAATAACGACATAATAAAATAAAAAGTTAGTTCTGATCTTAGAAGCTCAGTAAAAGCAAAATGATCGTAAAGGTTAGATGAATAGTTATGAATCGAAATTGAGAAGTGTTAAACAAGTTTAGTATTAGAGAATCAATCTTGCTTTGCATAGAGTAGTCTCTGATTCCTTACTTTAGATATCTCTAGAAGGCAAAAGGGAGAGGGTTTTTATTGAATTACTGGAATGCAAGTGAATCTCCTATTTTAGTATACACAAAGAGTATGCATTAGCAAACTTGTCTCATTCATTATAAGATCTTATACTACATGATTAAGTTTGGCGTCTGAGAAACATTCCATACTTAATAATGAATGTGCACTCGTTTTATTCGTGTTAGGGTTAGAATATCTTTCAATTACAATGTTGTCTAACTTGAAAGATAAAATCATTTTCTGAACAATTTTTAATGACTTCATTAATATAAATATACAATAAATAGATTACGCAAATTTGCTTCTTATTTATATTCATTATCGCTTCAATATATACATATTGAGTTAATTTGAAACAAAACAAAACCATTTCTGACTTGTGTATCATTCTTAATATCTGTAACAATATTTTATAAATTTAGGTCTTATGGAAAAACATCGAATCAATTTATTCCTTCGATTAATTAAATATATTTTGCAATTTGCATTCATGCTTTACGTTTTGTTCAATGAATTTTGATTGAAAAAGTTGTTTTTAACTCAAAGCGATATTTTTCATTCAGTTTGAGCGTAAGCAATTGTATTACTGAAATCGTACTGAGAGCAAATATTTTTTGTCCATTTATTTTGATTCATCGATTTTAAAGCCATAAAACATAATTTCAATTTGTCTCATTCAAAATAACTCTTTAAACTGATTTTTGAGATATATACTGTAAATTTATTGCTATTACAGTACATCCGATGGAACAAAAAGCAGGCATAGCAACTGGAGTAAAGGATGCATAGGGATGTGTCTGAAGGGCAATCGATATGTCTATTTGAATACATGTATAAACAAGCACAAGGTCTGATCAGGAGCTCAGATGAGCCCTAAAACATAGCAACTGGTTCTTCATCAGTTGTTTACCGTATCTATGTCTATCTTTTGATTCAACTACTGCACACCCTATTTCTATTTACGGTTTTATTGTCGTTAAGTTTACTCATTTTAAGTTATCGTCAAAAGCATTAATTCGTTTTGGTTGGAAAATGAAAGTTCAAGTTTGCTGTTGATATTGTTTATAAAACCAATATTAAGAGTCGTGGGAGCCATAGCAGTTCCGGAGGACATAAAACTAGTCTTTTAACTGGAATAACAATCAAAATTGATCAAAACAATTATTTAAGTTGAATGGTAGGATAACAATAAACTAAGATAGTATTACACAATATATTTATTAGAAAATAGTGTTTCAGTGGACAAATATTTGAGCAATGTTTTTAGGTTTATTAATGAACGAGCAAATAGTTGTAGAAAAAGTCAGACAGATTTCATTGAGATATCATAAAGGGATGAAGGAGAGTATTGATACATTTGACCCTATTATAATATAACTGTTTTATTGCTTATTAGACAGATGTCATAAAGATATTGGTTTTACTATCTTAAATGTGTAGCTAGTATGTGATCTCGTGGTAAACTGCTATTTCTCTTTCACTCATATATCGTAATTGCTGTATCTAATGTATGTTAGTTGAGAACTTCAACTCAATAGTGATACATATCCTAAAATTAAACCTATCTCTTATTAAGTGATTATGTTCAAAGTTAATGGTCACTATGTCTCCAGCTATGCCTTTCGCACAACTCGATCGCACAACATAATCGTAAGTTTTATACTTGACGACTCAAATTCTGAGAAAATCATTGAAAATATACTCTTCTGTGGCTTCTTTTCGGATTAGTTTTATTGTTGAAAGTTTTTGCAACTTTTCAATAAATCCTATGTTTGCAGTGAGGGATTCTTCGAACTCGTCAATCGATTCAGTTTGAAACTGTACAACAAGTCGATATAATCAATTGGAAGACATAGCACTGGCATTGGGGCTGAAAATGTTTTATCGTGCCATCACATGGAAATACAGCTTTTTTAATGATCTGCACTCAATATTGTTTAGAGAAGTTTTTCCAGTTCCATAACTTAGAATTTTATGCTTATGAATGCAGTGAGTGGCAGATCAATGAAATGAAGGCTAGAATTATCTTCTTTTAAACTACAGCTCCTCATCCAAAAGGGAATTGAATATATCACTGATTTTTTCTTTGTCTTTCGTCGACGGAATTATGCAAAAACTTCTGTTTGATTTATCAAAGTCTCATCTCATCACAAAACTAATACAAATTAGTCTATTTCTAAAATCCACTTTGCATTCAAATTAAAAAATGTTCTTTTCGTAATATTTCTACAAAACGAAAGTTGAAATACTTGAATATTTTGAGAAATACTTAATCGAAATAGTGTTTTATCTTCACTTAACATTGAGATACTATAATATAAAGTTGAATGAGACACAAGTTTGTTCTTATCATTTACAGTTGTGATTATGATTATTATGATTAATATTATTTAGTTTGAACGGAAACAATACTATGAAGTTGAGGTTTATAATTCAGAAAATATGGTATAACCCTGACTAGTCTTTAGGGATACAGTGAGCAATCTTTTGCTCGAATGGTTTTCACGCTCACACTTATTAAGAGTTGGCAGAAAGTTTCGAGAGGCAAGTGGCAAACCAATAGGCAAACCAATGTGCAAAATGCATTCACATCACTTCATACCATACGTATATAATTTTGTGGCGAGTGCAGCACTGAGCACTGCCGCTCTATTACTGTCGCTTCAATGCCTTATGGCCCCCAACAAATAAAGTTTATTTGGAGCGCACCAAGAAATCATCTTTGGGCAAACATCACACTAGCCTTATTGAACATTGCATTGCATTGCATTGGCTCTACATTTGATATTGAAACACTCTTACTAGAGAATACACACAATACATTTTCTCTCTCTCTCTCTCTCTCTCTCTCTCTCTCTCTCTCTCTCTCTCTCTCTCATCTGACTCGTAACTCACATCTCACACATAGACACGAAAATATATATAAGGTTTTGATACGTATTGTAGAGTTTGAGTTACAGTTGACTCACTATTTTTAATCGTCGGTCTCAGTGCAAGCTGTTGTGTATCTGGAAAAGAAAAACAGAAAAATTTAAGTAGAAAAAAGTTGTGAAAACATAAGCTAGAAAAAATAATATTAGTATTAGTATTGAATAAAGTAAAGGCAGTGATATATGACACAATTGGCCGAGTGAGTTCTATGAAGTGCTATATGTGGTGTTATTTCAATTGGAGATGGCACTCTATAGCAGTGATCTGACGAGTAAAAGCTTGAATTGTGCGCGCTTTAGTTTAAAGATGAACAGTTCTCATAATCATATTAAATGTATTGGCAAATCAGTAGAACAAGCTTATAGTTATAGTTTTTCAAATTTCCATTCAGTTAATGCATCGTTGCGCCGATGGGATCAGCTGTTGCTGTAAAGGCTGAAGAATGACTGAATTATGTGATACCTAAACTCATACTGAATATGACGTGCTTTATATCACTTTTGATGAGATCCTCATTGACCGTAAGGAAAGCTAACAAACGTTAATTATTCAGTATATTCGTGTACAAACTCATAATATTGTCTTTAGTCTTGGTGTATAAATGGATGCACGAAATGCCCGAAGGGACAAAGATGTTAAGTTAGGTGACCAGAGCTAAAAACATTTATTATTGTAGTAGAGAATAAATGTGGTACACTTTGGTTAAGAAGCAAATAGTAGAATTTTCATTAAAGGAAAAGCAGAATTGATAAAACTAGCTTGATAAAACTAGCTTTAGCTAAATGTGATGTCTAACAGTTATTTGACTTTTTTCTATTTATGAGTTGCATATAAGTTAATGTAGAGTAATGAGTATGTGTGTGTGTGTGTGTGTGTGTGTGTGTGTGTGTGTGCGTGTGTGTGTATGTGTATGTGTATACAGTTTAATGCTTACTATAGGGTAAAGCGTAAAAATAACAACAATGAGCCTCATTGCAATAAATAAGATCGGAAATGAGCCTTTACTTGATATTTTAGCAAATAATATAACTGCAACACTTAAATTATTACAATAATACTAATGCTGTTGAGTGTTTCAAGTATTCCTACTTAAACAGATAACTTATGTTCTAATATTAACAAAGCGAAACAATTAGAATCAACACTTTATCCTTATGAAAATTATAAGTCATCAGTCAGGCTATTAAATCGAGAAACTCACTCTCTTCCAGCTCAGTGTCTTTATTGAAGTACAAAAACGTGATTGAACGAGAAGATGCTAACCTGCAAATAGCAATTTTAATCACTCTCTCGTAAACTCGAATAATACGCTTTGTAAAATTATAAAAGCCTATTAAGGCTTTTTTGAGGTTAGCTATTGACTTGATAGAGGAGACCAGAATCATAAAATATTCGCAATGGGTTCACCAATTTCAATTTAAGAGCATTTATTCCTACTTCTCAACCTTTAAATCAATGTAGATAAGCAAGATTATTTGAATCACTAAAAGAATGATCAAACAATACTATAATCTCCACAATTTTCAACTTTTAAATATTTAAGTCTAATATAAAAGTTTAAAAAGATTTCAGTTTTTTTGAATGAGTCCGTGAAAAGCTCTTATAAATCGCAGACTAATGGATGGTAAAGGACTATGTCATCTAAAAACTGTTTTATATTTCCCTATCTTTATAACAGAAAAAGTGTTTTAATAGATAAAAATTATTAAGAAAATAAAGGCAAAGAAAAAGGGATGACTAAATTGGAAATTATCTGAAGTGTCATCTTTTGAAGTGGGGGATTCTGTAACCATAGACACCAGTTTAGGATATGGTTTCATCTCTCTATCCTTCTCTTTGCGTCTCAAAGGTAAGAAATACATTTATATGAGTAAAAAAGTATTATTTAGACTCCATTCTACCCAAATGTGATGCTATGCTTGACTTTTTCTAAGAATTTCTTCACTGCATAAGTACCGAATTATTCATGAAGCGCGAAAATTGACACAATCAAGAATAAAGTATTGCAAAAATGATGAACAAGTCAAACAGAAGGGCACTAAAGCAGAGTCAAATTGCTATCTTCTTGCTTCAAATTGACATGAAAACATTGAATGAAAATATGCAGATTATAAATCCATTGTGATTCCACTTCTCATACTTATAATGATTAAATCAAATGAAAAAGTTTTTCATAAACATTTTCTAAAGTTTCAAATAGAGTCATTTTGCTCCACTTGTTTCGTTCTTTAAACTGAAATATTGCTTCTCTTTATTATCTTATATAATATCTAAGTAATAATATAATGGATCTAAACATTAAACAAAGCTCAAACTATTTGTGAGTTTTCAAATCTTAGGCTAGAAGTCATATTTGAGAATCAGAGTCATTCTGATCCATGAACTCATGTCAACAAAAATGCAATTTTCATTTTATTCATTTAAGAAATTTAAGTTTGAAAATTCGTTTCTTTTAAAAATTATGGAAACCTCTAATAAGCTCATTTTTAAAAAATTACTGCATCCATATGGTATTTAGATTTTGTGTAGATGTAAAAGTACACTCCAAAACTTAATAGTCCTCGATAGCAGCATGAAAAAGTTCATTGCTATGTCAACCTGTTTGTGATGTGCATCATTTTTTTTTGCTAAATTTGACTTCCAATTTACTTTGGTTACTATAATGAACATGAAATAAGTTGCTTAATATCTGATATATTGTGGTCTGAAGTAAAGAATCCGATGACAAGAATCTGTTGCTACCGCGTATCATTGAGCTTTTAATTGTAAAGATCATGAGTGGAGCCAAGATTGAGTTCGATCTCTGATGAAAACTGAAATACGATTATTTGCCGTGTAACTAATTATCATAATTAGACTATTGATTTGTGTTGAAACAGAAATAAAATTGTATTTCTACGAACTGACATTTTTCGTCATTAGCGATAACAGCTCCAAAAATCTTATGATGAATTACTCAAACTTTGGTAATTGAATATGAGCCCCAATAAAAACACAAAAGATTTTCATGATTTATTTTGAGTCTTGAAATTATTCGCACAACAATTGAAAGAAATAGCAGTTAGTATTTTCTGGCATATCATTTTGTTTCAAATTAAACTCAAAGTTAAGTTTGATTTATTTCATGAATGCAACCATTTTTTCCAAAGTTAAGCTCAAAACTCATGAAACTTCTAATCAATTGATCTGAAAAAGAATATTAGACTACAGTAAACTCTGTCTAAGTTTGGTATGCAGTTAAGTGGTTTTTAAAAATCAATAAGAATTAAGCGATTTTTATATTGCTTCTCATAAAAAGCCTTAAGTAGCTGTTCAAGTTAGACCGATTTCACTGTATTTGATTTATTTCATATGTTTTTAAACAGGATTGTTCAGTTTCACTAGAAATTAGCATAAATGGCTTTTTGAAGAAATGCATCGCAACTTCGATTTTCTAGTTTTAAATTTCTTCTTTCATTGATCATTATAGTTAGCATTGCTCACTTAGAGAATCACATTTCGTAAAGCAGTTTTATAATAGTATGGATTATTAATTCTAAAAATATTATCAAAGATTGCATTTATTTCACGAAGATAATCAAATAACATGAAAATGTAACAAAATTCAAAATTCAAAAAATATCTTTAATTGAATGAATTGTCAATTTTTAGTAATCTAAAATGTGAGAATCGAAATAATAATGTTTGTAATAGAATTGAATTTAGTAGCAAATATGAAATATAAAAATAAAAGAGATAATTATAATTGAAAGTTTGGAGATAAATTCAGGATACGATTGAATGAAGACTACAAACATGTGCCTCGAACCATAATGAACTTAATTAAACTAACTTGCATGGAAAATTTGTGAACCTATCGGTTAATTATAGCTATTTTTACTAACGATTGTCATCAATAGTAAGCTTTGTTTTGGTCAAAAAATTGACTCGCAATCGATATGAAAGCTTGAAAATTTGACATAACTAGAACAAAGGCCACATTTTCTACCATTTTCGCTTAGGCTATACTCTAGGCATAGGGATAGGTTTGAGGCAATATTTTTTGTACTTTATTTAATCCTACACACGGTTGCATTGAAATGGAAGCAGATTAAAATAATACAGTAGACAAGTATAGCTCTGATACGGTATTCATGAGCAAGCTTGAATCAATGTTTCACTAACTAATTCTATTCTAGTCTATTCAACTGAATTTAATGTGAAAGAAATTTTCAATTACTATCAGCTCAAGTGTAGCACTCGTATGCTTCAACAGCACTAATAATTAATAAACAGTTTTGTAAAAAAATTAAAGTAAACTCTGAGCTTCTCATTCTCAATCCCTTGTTCTCAATTCGTTAATCAGGTATTAGAGAGACTTGTTTTATAAGCAATAATAACACAGAAATAACACAGAATTAAATAAAATGTGCAAAGCAGGTAAGCGTTGAGAAAAAGATAGATAATGACCATAAATCAGAAATCAGTTGTGTCTACCAGTAGCACTAGCAGTATGTCAACTAGCTTTTCAGTAGCTGTATTGCAGAGACTTTCATACACTTTCTTCAGATTGATTCAAACTCTTATGTGATACAATATGTGCTCATTTTTCTTTGTGTCTTTTGGTAAGAGAGGTTCTAACAGTAAGTATATAAGCATTGTTTCTCAGTGAGTGGTTGCAGTGCTTTTAAGCAGAGAATATTGGTTAGAGGAGTTGAATAGAGCACTATAGCGATCCATTTGTTCGGCTATTGCTGCTAATGTAATTGAGGCTCTATAGTGAGGCTCTGAGTGAGACTCTGAGTGAGCCCAAGCTCTACTTGTATTCATTGTGATTCGGCCAAACTAAACACTTGGGATTGTATTGCCAAAGCCAACACTAAAGGACCCGTTTATAGAAATAATAACTGCATTCAGCGCATAGCAATTCATCAGATCATGAACATTGCACCGAAATTGCCATCAATGCTTTCTGGAGGATATTCTATGGTCACAGGCGTATCAGTAGCGTAAACGAGTCGAAGCATATTTTCTATCACATCATCACAATATCAATCTTGAAAAAATAGCCAAAACATATTGAAGAAAAATAGGCCATTCGCTAGAAGAATATGAAGAATATGAAGATGGCATATGTTTTTGTCGCGCGTCGTCAAAAAAATAATAGAAAATATCAGAGGCTATCAAAGGCTATCATAAGGAATTCATTGAAAAGAAAACAGAAAAGAACAGAATTTATCCAAATGATAGCTCTGTTGCAAAGGAATAGCAATGAATGCGATTTAAGATATACATACATCCAGTTATTGGTTGTGTATTCTACATCCAGTCAAAGGGTCACTTTGCTTCAGTCAACTTATACATGATTGATGGCTAATATGAACGCAGAATAATCCAATTGCCTTTTCTATGCTCTATAAGTTACCTTTCATTTGATCAAATCATTGCTTTGAATATCACTTATTCAGCCAATTCTTTACACTACATGAGTGTTTGGCTCTGATATAAACATAACACTCGCTTATTCAGCTTTGTATGTAAGACATACAACTCATACCAGCTTTCGTCGCGCAACTTGCATAACATGTCTTTGCAATCAAATATCAAATAATTTAAGCGCATACAATCCAACCTAATATTCATTACTTGGTTCACTTTTCTTATAGAAACTTTTTCCATTCAGAATAGCTCTTCTGTCCTACAAATTTGCAATTCAAATACTAATTCTCTGACAAGTTATGCAGAAAAGAAGTTAGGAATTAAAAGTATCATTATATTATGCAAAGATCAAGTTTGGAAACATGATATTTTTCTATACTTGTATTACTTCTATTTTTTCCTCAAATACTCAACATTCGCTATCGTTTACAAAAGTTGACCAAATATTTCAATTCTGATATGTTTGACAGAGTTTATCAATTGTTTGTTCTAAAGTCAATTGATTTTTGTTTACCTATTAAACGGAAACTATCATCAGACTAGACATCTAATCAGAGGAAATTAGATTTTCTGATAATTATAGCTACAGTTGACAATTGATTAAAACTAATTTCAATTAAATTCCAGAATCCAGAAATTCATTCAAAGCTTTCCAGAAGAGAGTAATCTTTGAGACTTGAAATGAAGTTACAACAAAAATATTCGCTCAAAGCTGGAGCGATGACATTCTCTTTCAGAATAATTCCAATTAAAACCTTAAGCCTAAAGCAAACAATATTTTTATTGACATTTGTTCGTTAAACAGAAACACATTAACTCATATTTTCGCTCAATTGATCGAGAATGAAAGAAATATTATCATAAAAGAAATGCATTTTCACTCAACTATTAGTGAAAAGTGTACTGTAAACTTAGTTTTATGGACTCATATTTATATTTGAATCATTTTGCAACCAAATACAATCAAATACAATCAAATTGAAATGGCATCAATATTTATTGCATGTTTCAACTCAACTTATCATTTGCTGGTAATCACATGAAAACAAGAAAATATGGACAATCAAAAACTGTTTTATCTACTCAGCCTGACATGAGTTGATCAAAAACCATAGTTTGTATAAAGCTGTCAAACTTTTCTTTGCTTATTTCGTTTGTATCGAAACTGAAAAACAGTTACGAGACACATCAGAGCTATCAATCGGAACTGAGTTATAATTAACATTATTTTGAGAACACATAGCGTATATGACTTATGAGATAATTTAGTTAATTGCATACGTTCGGTAATACTGATTGACTTTGATATTTCAACTTGTCATCAACTCAGTTTGAATGAAGAAAAGTATTTGTATAGAATAACTTACGCTGAACGTAGGCAATGGTTCCACCGACCACAATAAAAATGAGCATCTGAAAAATACGAATAGTTACACAAAGTTTAGTAAGCATTGGACTGTAAATTGAATGTAATGTAAGTAAACATGTGCATCAGTTAATATTGCTAAGCAATAGCATTGACAGTATTTATTTTGGAAACATAAAAAATTCTTTTGACTCAGTTTATCTTGTTTAAAACAGCAAACTAAAGTCTATTGCAATTCTCAAAAATATTATACCGATCTAGCTCTTATCTGGATGTTTAGTAACTCTATTTGTTTTAAAAGTGCTAAAAACTATTGCGATTGTTAAAAATATTCTATGAATCCAGTCCTTATCTGGACGTTTGGTAACCTTATTTGTTTTAAAACGCTAACATATCTGGTGAAAGAGCCAAGTTGTGTATGAGCACAAATTCTACAAACGATTTTTTGTTGTAAAGCATAAAAAACTTAAACTTGACGCTTAACTTTTCTATGCTTTGATTGCTTAGGATTTTCGATTTCTCTAAGCGCCTTCTGTTCAAAATAAGGTAACTCTAAGTTATTTAGGAATAAATTTGAAAATCACGATTAACGGCAAAGCTTACGATTTGAATAATTCATTGGTTGATTGACTTGATAATGTTTCAATTTAGAAATGCATTCTACTACTTGAAGTACGCTCTTTGTATGCACTTAATCACTGCTATTTGTATAATCAAATAATTTCAATCAAACAAAAAACTAAATCTCAATCCTATAAATTAAGTGACCAAACAGCGATATCAATGCTTTTCAAGTACTATTCACTCGAACATAGTCTCAAATGATATTTCCAGATAAAATAAAGCTTAACATTCAAATTGATTGAGTGAATGTCGGCTCTTTGCTTAGTTGTACTCACAATAATGCCGAGAACGAGCATAGTTGCCAACACATAAAACGAACGTTTTCGCGTTATGAAGTCATTCCGAGGACATGTCCCCATGTAATCATTGTTACAATGTTGAGCCTCCTGTCCGTAATCTTTTGATAGCAAAGATGAGAATGTCGGACAATTTGGCAGAGTTGGCATCGATGCCAAGTGTGGAACAGCTCCTCTTGTTTGATAGTTATTGTGTGGAACTGGTGGATCCATTTGTAGTTAAATGAGTTTGAACTTTACAAAAATGTTTCTAAAGCCAATAAGTATTGAAAGGTTTGAGTTTTTTAGATACTCTAGAAAGTTTAGTACCAAGGGATATAGAATTTGGTGTTTGGTCAATACTGCGACTGCAATCCAATACTGATGTATAAGAGAAGCTCACAAAAGAGAACATGGTACAGTACGTTTTGTTCAACTTATATAACATATACTGCTATATATTCTAGCAACCAAGTTTTATGTCCATCACATGTTTCAAACCAGAACAAAATCCCTATTTCTCCTTCAGCTAAAGTTTACTTAGTCCTCTATCCACTGGATTGTGGCCTACGTGGTGTTCACGTGCAAACACAAGATCTAAAAGAAGAGATAGTAAAAACATATAGTATTTATGTTGATCAAACAAATATAAAAGCAGCCGAACAACCTGGACCTCATCCTAAATACTAACTTTTAACTTAACGTATTCTCTTTGTTTTTATTGGTTTCTCAACTATAAGAGTATATATACTAAACTTATCCCGCATTTCAACAATAAATTATTTACTCTTTCAGTGGATTCCAGCTATTAATGGTTGAACTTATCTAAAATGAAACTATTGTTTATTTGAACTTTAAAACAAAATGTTTATCTAATAAATTGTTTTTTATTTTCTTTTTATTTGGCATATGATTTTCTGGACATTGACTGTGGACACCAAATCTCAGATACCAACTATCATCATGAATTCTATACACTAAATTGGCGTTGAATTGAATTTAAAATTTAATTTAAAATTGAATTTATTCTTTTTTCGTACGCAGCAGCAACACTTAATTGGTTTGAAATCTAAATTGAAAATATATGTTAATCTTTAGATGATTTGAAAATTCAATATTCATTACGTTAAGTTAGTTAGTGCTTTACTGTTGTCGTAAATGATATTGAATTAAGTCTAACTGAGATTATATGAATTGTGAGATTTGCAATGATAAAAGTTTGAGTAACATAAGTTTCAGTACTGTTATATCACCTTACATTGAAGCTGAGCTAGCAATCATTCATTAATTGGACATACGATATGTTTAATCCCACAAATAAGTAGGATTTAGTACAAACGTTTCCAAGCAGATTAAGACTTTAGACATTTGAAAAGTTGATCACAATTGATGTACTGAAATATTTTTCAATGTTTAAGTTTGATTTATTAACGTATTGTACTGAAAATTTGTAGTTATTCTAAACGTAACATAGTTATCTTAATTGTTGCACCACATTCATATGAAATGCTTATTTGAATCATGTTCCTAGTTTTTCCTCGTTCATACTTTAGCTTTGATCATATTTTTGCTCTCATTAAATGGGTTTACATGACACAATTTGAACGCAATGCCTTTAATATATCGAACGTGTTCAACTTTAGATATTAAGTTAGTTTTTCAGAAAACAATACAAATTCATATTCTATTAATAGCTGCATTCAGTGTAGTAGCATAAGTAGGATTAAAATTGCAAATTACTATCATTTCATAATTAAACCAGTTTTAATCTTCTTCTCAGTCTTACTATTAATACCAATCTAAGTTTAATATAATGCTGTTTGTGAGATAAACCACTCAATGGCATACATTAAATCAATATTTAGATTTGACCATAATTCAAATTATCTCAAAGTTGGATGTAATCACTCTAATATAATTTGATTCTCAATAGTAGTTAAATCAATATTTCAAATAGGATTCAGATTGGAGAGAAATATTTCGATTTGAAGTAAGTCTAAAAATGCATGTTTCAAATAATCTTATAATTTATTCTATTGAAGTGAGTCTACAATCTGAAATGGTAACTAGTTTGTCGTTGAAGATATGACTTAAAATAGTTGATTAATTTGCTCATAAATTCTCGAACCATTCAAAAGGATTGCATGTTTCGAATGTCTATCAAATAATATATTTGTTCTTCAAACAATCCAACAATTCATTCTTCAACTATATATAGAGCCGTTTTTGTGTTTCTAAAAATCTCGAATAAATCAGATGATAGGTTGAAAAATAGTTTCAAAATTGATGGTCGAATCAGCAGTTTTTAGTTGGTTGAATAAAACAGTTTGTTTTGACTTTATTTTGCAAATCGAAGACTATTGAACAATTAGGTAAAACTTAGTTTTGTTTCAATATGTAAATAAAAGACAAAACTCAGTTCAATGTTTGTGTACATTCTCATGTGTCAATTATTTTTGTTTAATTTCAGAGACAATCCTAACAGTAGTTGTAGAAGTTTGAAAAGCAATTTTTGTAGTGTTATAGAGCAGAACACCGTGTAATACATGCGTTAATAAAGTAAAACTTGATAGATTCTGTACTTATGTATTTATAACTTGATGTTTGATTTAGTAAAGATGAGTTAATATAGCGTACATCTCAAGCGTAACTTTACTTATCTATATGAAAATTTACTTATTATGTAAGTGAACCTATTCTTTAACATAAACTTCTATTACTCTTAAAAACCAATCATTTAAAGTGAATATTTTATCAGAAAATACAAGAAAATATAAGAAAGCTTGATAATCGTCTGGATCATAATCGAGAAGATTTATGGAAAATTGCCCATAAGCTACTAATGTTTTATATAGTGTTCAAAGATTTACAGACATTGTTTCTCGTTTAGCTGTTATCAATCAATACACCGAGCATTAGTAGGGTTTTCTTCATTTTCATAACCATAACACATGAGCTGATATTCAATTTGCTCAATGGAAATGCGACTACACTTAAACCTAATGAAATACAGGTAGAGCATTGCATTCATTTTCTCAAAATAGGTTTTTAACCCAACCGAGTATACCATGTTTAATAGAATTTTAGTTATCATCATTACTCAAGTGGTTTGATACTCTATTGGGTTCTATGGGATTCTATCAGACTATATGTGAGATTCTATGGGATTCTATGAGATTCTATGAGATTCTATGTAAGATTCTATGAGAGATTCTATGGAATTCGATTGAAGCACTATTTTTCTAAATACAAACAATGCTCTGTTGCTATCAAAACTCATACTCCGTTAATTTTTCCATCGCCAGGCCCGAGTTCGAGCCTATGCATGACTGCATTAAAAGAGCGATAGTTAGAAATAAAGTCAGTGATCTCAGAAAAAATCTGAAAACCTATATAATTAAGTTGAGAAGAAGTGTAATTTCCTATATATAGTAAGTTTAGTCCCTCTTAAGACTGGAAACTGTTGGTGAATACTGAGAAAGTAATCGCTGGGTTGTTCACTATAATAATCCATTTATATAAGAAGTTATTTTATGATAGACTCGTTATTTAGTATAGAGAAGATTGCTTCGATAGTTTGCTTTCATATGATGATTATTGCTGTAAAAATCATTCAAATAAATGCTTCAATCAATTCTTCCTATATGTCAATTTAAATATTATCTAAATTTTAATAAAAAGCTTTAACCTAAATTATACGTACTCTAATATCGAGCTAAATAATCCTTCAAAACAGTTATTGCATTAATTAGTATAATATAATTAAAGCCTAATCTAATAACGTAATAACTTGAGTCAACCATTAACTTCAATCAAGTGCTTGTCAGCTAAAACATGTCAAATGTTTTTGATATTGAGTAAATTCAACAAAATATTAATCAACTTATCAGATAGTATTCGGCGAAACAAACATTTATCTCAAAAGATTTTTGCGATCACATTAAATGGGGATTACTTACCAAAAATTTGTATTCTCCAAAACCTTCGTCACAATTGATATTTGATTTTGTTCTCTCTATTTAACAATGTTTTTAATCTACTGGTGTTATAAAGAGAATAAACTCAACTTAACTAAAGAAGCGATTCTTGAAAAGTGGCGAACTTGTCACATGTCAAGTTTAAGTTTAGGCAAAGTTGTACACATTGTGAAAGGAAAGCCTTATGGAGTAAAGAAAGCAATAGTAAACTGTTCTGTTTAGAGTTCATCAATGCAGTGGTGAAAAGTAGTGTGGAGTTTGACTGCAATTCTAGTAAGCATACATTGACTGTGAACTAAACGTTGACTATCAATGCATGATAGCCTTGTGCAGGAACAACAAATAGAGAGAGAATGCGCTTCTATGCCTCTAGCGGTATAACTGCAAAGCTCAGGAAGCTTTTAATATCGACCAGCTTTCAATGTATTGGCAATGGTGCACATCTTCGTATTACATTCGTATTACTGAGATATGGTGTGAAGTTCTCATTATGCTCAAACCATTTATTCACTGCCAGGTTATTGTTTATCGGTCTGTACTCCGGGAATTCCGTTTCGCATTAACATTAAAGCAGCAGCTGTGAAACACAGACGACTATCACGCTTTCTTACATTACTCTGTCAAAAACAACTTTACAAAACCTTCCACAACTTAGCTTCCAACTCCTTCCAAACCCCACTCCAACCTAACCTATTCTCTTCTGTTCGCCAGCTTTAAGTTATGATTCAACAATCCAAGAGATGGTCTGCATCACTCCACTCTCCAGTTTGAATAGAAGAAGTAATCGACTTGTTTAAGATCAGATTGAGATATGAGATGAGGAGATACATAGAGAATACATTGGAAAGGCGTGTAGGATTATAATTGAGTTCGTGAACATGAACCAAAAATATATACTTCTTGATTGGGAGCTTCACTCCACCCCCTATTCAACTAAATTGATTGCCAAAATGAATAACTTTGTAAGATATATATCACTATATCTATCAGCTATACATATCATCCCGACCATTCCTCTCATCAAAATGATCACTGAGAATGACATCAAATCACACTGAATTGAACAGTAAATCAATGAACTCATCTCTTATTTAGTTTCACTGTTAGACCTAATGAAATAAGCAGAAGAAAGTCAAATTCAGAGTATGAACCAATAGATAGACCTGAAAGAGTGAGTCAGTCAGAAGAATTTAGAAAGTGAGACATTGTCAACATTGTAAGCGAACACTGTGAGAGACTCTGAGAGATTCTGAGAGATTCTGAGAGAGACTGTGAGAGATTCTGAGAGACTCTAAGAGACTGTAAGCAAAGGCAGTTTTGGTGAGGATAGAGAAGACTAAATGAAGCGATGCATAAATGAACTTATTTACTGAATTGTAAATACACGCGATCATTGTGTGCTTTACATGAAATTTTTTTCAACCTCACAAATGTCTCAATTTTGTTTTGGTAATCAGATCACGCATTTTCTTCTTTCCTTTATTTGACTCAACAAATTATTAAAGTTTTCACTCAAAACACTTTTCTGTCTATAAATCACATAGAAATAAGAAATTTTGAAAAATTCTATTTTGATTGTTATAAATATAAAAAAAAACGTATAAAATATATATTTGACGAAAGGAAAGGCAAGTATGAGTTGGCAAGAATTGGATTGAAAATAACTTTGCGCTAGTGTTCTATCGGAGTGCGTATAAAGTGTTATATGCATATTGAGAAAGTTTGGTAAAGCAGAAAATAGTCATTGGGATCATATAGCGCTAGTTCACAGGGCCTTTTGAGAATTGAATGACTGAACTGTTGTTCACTGTTGGCTAGTAAACTAAGTCTCTATTCTTCCATTGAATGCATCAATGCAATATATGGATAAGACGATCAACTTACCGCTCAAATCTGCGAACATTTCTGAAAAAAACAAATAACACAACTCCACTTTAGAGTCTATTTATCGCTAACAATACCCATATTATCAACTCCATTGGTTTGACTACACTAACTTTCCGGAAACTTAAACCTGCCATCTTTCAATTGATTTTGTTACATGATTCAAATCATAATTATACGGTAATAACGATACTCTTTATTAGTCTCAAATGGTGAAAGTATGCTACAGTAAGACCTCGACACATTGAATCTGTTCATAGCGAATGTATTTATCCCATCCCAACATATACTATTGAACTAATAATTACCTCTTTATGATGAAATCTCGTTATAGTCATAGTGAATTGTCGATCCCCAGCGATTCACTATACCGAGTTATTACTGTATAACTAAAGACTACTCACATATAAAACAATCAATGCTGAGGCCAATGTTATGTCTTATACTGATTATATTGAAAGCTCGCATTTTATTTAATGGTAACTGAGATAATTTGCACGACCACTTATTTGCTGAGTTGATTAAGCTTATAAATCTGTATGAAATATGCTTGAAGTTGTTATTTGACGATTTACCATCTTATGGGCCACACAGCTAATCATAAAGTAATCGAGTATGACTTCTAAGAGAAATGTCTCATCATTCTTAACAGAATGAGTGCTTAATTCAAATAACTAGATTATCATTTTATATGAAAAACAAATATTCTATATTTATTACTTCTCTAGTCTAACTTTCAGGCAAAAAATTCCTACTCGAAGGACTTTTTTTTGAATAAATTCTCATTTCTAAACTTAGATATTGCAAATACTGCTTCTGTTGCTTCTTGAGATTCTTTTAAGAACTTAAAAGCAAAACAAGGTTAACAAACTATGATTTTGTTCCGATAAGTTGGTTCAAAGCATCCATAAAATTTGCATATTATGTATAAACAAATGAAAATTTAATGTTTTCCATGGATTTTAAAAGGAGTAAAGTATAATTTAGACATTAAGGTTTAAAGTCGCATCAAAAAGCTAAATAAAGTAAATTCCAAAATAACAGTCTATAAAACTAACTACACGTGTCTTTAACTTAATTCGTTTTGTAATTAAGCTATATTATGAAACTTACGTTCAAATAGATAACTAGCAACAGAAAAACTTATTAAAACAATGCAATAAACCATTAGAGCGTAGAATTTATTGTACGTCTGGCATAGACAGTGTTCGGAGTAATGTCCATGGTTATAATTTGTTAGAGTTTGGATCAGAACTGACATTTTTTGTTATGATAGGGCATAAAAATGAGTGTCACTTAGAAGTTATCATTGAAATTCATTAGCTATTTATTTTCTATTTGTTCAAACCCAAAGACAAAGCACTTGGACTGAATTATCCAATAAAAGTGTGACCTCAGGTGCAAACACATCTAAAGTAGCGCAACCATACAGTTTTGTTCTTTCTCAACAGAAGTGCACCATATTATTGAAGGAATCTCTGAAATCGTAGTAATAATACGTTCTTTCTATTTTCACTTCAACTTTTCTAATAATTTTGATAAATTATAACAATGCGATTGTAAACAAATTAGTTGATCTTATTTTCATAATATAATTGTTACTGAGTTTTGCTTTAAATATAATAGAATTTTCAAAAGATTCAAACCAAATCAAACTTTAGTCGAAAGAAAAAAATTGCTTAAGCTTTTAAGAAACGCTTATAATTTAGAACCAAAGAAACAGCATTTAGTCTTCCGAAAATGTTATTATTTTGCTGAACATTTCCGAAAAAAGATAACGTTTTTAAGTGCTTATTCTTTAAGTCTGAACTGAATTAGGAAATCAATTTTAAATAAACCTTGAAATAAACTTCTATTAGTCGTAAATCAATGCAAACCTTTGTTTTAGTCGCGGCTTTGAGAATATCTTGCGACTCGCTCTCAAAAAAATAATAGTATAGTTAGGCAAGATTCTTGTTGACGAGTCGCTGCTGTATCTTTCATGCACCATATACAATAATGCGGGTAAAGTTCGGAACTAAGCCCAAATTTTGTCTCATATTTGAGCGCACGTATGCCTTCAGATCTTTGATTTTTCTGAAAGTTGTTCGAATCAATTACCCTCGAATTGATCGATAATTTAAATGAATAAATAATTGTGTGAGGAGAAGATGGGATGAAGTTTCTGATTGTATAGCTTTGGGGTAAAACTTAAAGAAATGTGTGTGAAAAAAGTAGAAAGCAAATAAGATATATTGCGACATTTATGAAAAGATAATTTTAAAGTTGATCAGGAGGATGATTTGACTTTTATCTAAATTTGCCTTGTATTGTGTTATAATTAAATATGAGGAACTAATTTATATGAAAACTGGAAGTTGCAATTAATTAACTATAAGAATTTAATTCCAGAAAAGAGCAAAAAGAATTAGATGAACAATCACTTAATCCGTTTGTTATTCATGTGCTAAAAATAATGTCTTCATATATGTATTCTCTACATTTGATAACAGATTATCATTTTGTTGCACTCTTTTAGAAGCAGTAAATCAAAAGTTAGTCGTTTTCTCATTCATAAGCTTTATAACTGTTAATAATTGCAGATTTTTATTTTTCAGTTTTGAATTTAGCTTTTAATAACCGAGTCATTTATCAAAATTAAGCACTTTTTGTTCTACTGAGCCAACATATTATACAAATGTTATCACAAGTTCTTTCCTATCGGAACTTTATTGTTCAAAAGGAAGTAATGAAACCTTCGCTTAAGTAAACATGAATAACAAAGGAGTCCAATATGCAAACTAATAAAAACATCCACTAAACGCTTTCACAATTATTATCTAACCTTCAGATTGAAGCGAAAACTCACCCAAAAATTTACTTCTTTTATACATGTTTATTGTTTACTATGAAATTCTCTAGGTTATTCATTACCATCGATTTTGATGATCGGGTCTAGGTTTGAGTCTCAATTTTTCCAACAATTATGATGAGATTAAAGCGAAAAATCAGCAAAAACAAACTTGTTTCATGCATCAGCATGATTATTAAATACATTGAGT
The DNA here is from genome assembly GCA_018873245.2 of Archegozetes longisetosus. Classification (NCBI taxonomy): domain Eukaryota; kingdom Metazoa; phylum Arthropoda; class Arachnida; order Sarcoptiformes; family Trhypochthoniidae; genus Archegozetes; species Archegozetes longisetosus. The sequence goes on along the minus strand of JAEMBT020000004.1, from coordinate 5,947,873 downwards.
TTGAAAAATCAAGATCCAGACCCGAATCCAGACCCAGTCATCCAAAAAGATTGTAATAGAAATGCTAAACATTTTCATATGATTAATACAATGTAGTATTCCATTATTAAAGTTGAGTTCACTTTCCAAAGATAATAATCTTATTGAGAAACGAGAAACAGACTTTTTGAATGCAATTTCAGTTTGAATGAGTTAAATGAGAATGGCGGCAATTCTGTAAAGCTTGAGTTTGAGTGAAGAAGAGATATAGCTGTACAGTAAGTACAATGAATAGTGAAAGCTTATTTATGATAGAGCGACCATTTCCCTTGAGTCAATCGAGTCAAGATATCTCTACTTAATATAAAATAAGAGCATCAAATAAACTTAAAACATCTTCAACCTTTCAGCTTTAAGATGTTTTCTACTTTTTTTTCTCCAATTACTTCCATTGATTACTAAACTGTTATTAAAATGAAACTAAGCTTTTCATTGATAACTTGACTGGAGCACTAAGTCTTAGATTAAAGGCTTGCAATTCTAGCGAATCAATTAAGTTGAGGCAATGCGACAAACCACACAATCAACAATCGAGTCACCTCTTGCTCTTACATTTACTCTCATTCTCTAATTGATAGCACTCATCAATAAACCGGAAATCGATGTTCGGGGAAAATATCTAAAATAACGAGTTTTATATTGAACCAGCCTTTGAAAAATGCCACTCATTATTAAACGAACGATTCTTCAATGTAATAACTGATCTTAAAAATTTTATTTAGATAACTTTTATTCGAGGTCATCCTACATCTAATATTTAAGTTTGGCCACAATAATACTTGATTGTCAACCTCTATTGGTTTTCTTTGGTAAAGATGAATAAATGTTTCTCGAAAGCTTTGATCGCAGAAAAGTTAAATACTATAGAAAAATAGCACTCACTAACGTTCAGAAATTTTGATTACCTAACTGTGAAACGAAAATATTTGTGTTACTTAGTGTCAGATAAGCACATGAAACCATAATTTTCATAAGTACAACAATAAAGATATGCCCTTTTCTGATATATCCTATCTTAATCTTAGTTTTGACATATACGATCATTTTCTGAAAACTGTCTTCAAAATAAGATACAAACTCTGCTATCCCGGCAAACATTTTAGGATCCAATATTTTGAAGATTTACTGTTTGTAGGAAAATTTTCAATTGAGTTAAGACTCAATTTGAAATCAATTGAATTTATGTTAAATTTTAGTGCAAATCGAGTGCTGTTTTTGCTTAAGAAAAGCGATTGTAAAGAATAGCTGATTATATGAAATAGAATGGGATAGAGAGCAAAGAAACAGTATTTGAGAATATAAATGGATACGAAAGCTTTTATCGTTCTTAAGATATGGTAGGGCTCATCGGCTCATATTCTATCATTTCCACAATAATCCCTAAAGTATTTCTTTCCATTTAATTATATTACAGACGAAGGCATCAAAATTTTTTATACTGCATCATAAAAATAAATTTAAATCCATAAGGATTTGGATTTTAAAGTTTGAATAAAATAGTTGAGTCTTTAGTGATGTCGGATTTGCTGCCACTATTGAAAGTAGTGAATAACACTTTAAACAAAAGCATCGACTTTTAGAATTGCCTTATAATGAACTAACGATAACATTAATTAGACCAAAATTATAGCAAAATTATCACTGAATTTCAAACAGGTTTAATGCACGCAAACAATACTTAAACTAATTAAAACGGGAGCGAGATTAGCAACAATGCTGTTTCCAATGTATTCACAATATTTAATAATGCAATATCTGATGTTGGCGATCAATATTTAATGCAGTTTCTCATAATAGTTTCTATTCCGATGAGTTTTTTATAATCCCTTTCTTTTATTTTTTGAGAAAAATTATGATCCTTTTTCATCATTCGTTTATTCTAAGCTTTGTTGAAAAAATACAAAATATCAATTGTTAACCTTTTGAATATATATATCTTAAAAAGCTATTTTACCAAGTATTTTAAACAACTTAAATCTTCATTCATGTATAGTATGTCCAAGGAGTCGACCGATATTCAAAATAATACGCATTATTGGCAACTTATGTTTTATTAAGGGAGGATATCCAAAATTGCCTGACTTGTTCGTAAAGAAATTCGGGTGTCATCATGTTAAGCGTGATGAGTAGAGTCAATAAAAATATAAAAGACTTTATTCTCCGTAACCGCGGTCACAAAGTATGACCCATTTTTAGCCGCGACCAAAAAGTGATATTTTCCTGGCACAATGGATATCGGATGGCTCCTCATTAAGAGTATACTGCTAATATATAAGATTATATTGTTGAGTAGACCGATATATCACTAAAGCTCAAGTAGCAGGCACAGCCCAAGACTCAAGTACCCGCGGTCTCTGAGCGACCTCTATGTGGTATTTGAGAGCACTGACCACGAAGATTCGGCATGATTTTAATTTTTACACTTTTATTTTATTTTATATTTATTTGACTAAACTTTATTGTTTTATATTCTACACTTTATTTTATGACTTTTGCGTTTGGCCCTGAGTATGACCTTGAAAAACGATTGAAATAGCCAATGTTGTTATATATCCGTAATCCTCTCTTAATGAGGAGTCATTTGATACTCATTTTACCTAAAAAAATGTTACATCCTAGTCGTAGTCAAAAAGGGGTCATGTCTCGTTACCGCGGTTACGAAGGTCAAAATGCATCTTATTTTTGGACTCTACTTGTCACATCTGACATTATGACACCTGAACTTGTTTGCGACCAAGTTAGGCAAAATCCAAAGGAAAATGGGCATTCTCTTTTAATACTACATCGAAAATGTTTCGAAACTGTCTATATACTTGCTGGGCATACTATATAATGATATGAACTTTATTTTAATTTCAACATATTGTTGACTTTTGAACTATTATAAGGATTAGATAGGATTTTTGAATTACATGAAAATTGCATTGAGGTGTAGGCAACTCATAATTTCAAAGCAAATGAATTCGGAAAAACCTTTTTTAAAGCAGTAATTCCTTGTTTGAAATAGAGGTTAAATTGTTATTTGTTTCATTATTAATTTATCGTAAGTTTTCAACTGTAGATTTGGAAATATAAAATAGAAATAAACATAAAACATAAAGCTATTTTGGCGTTCATTATTGTTTTGCATAAATAGAAACGCTTTAAGCATTTTATTAATAGAAAACAAAATAATAGTTCAATGTTTTATGTTAGAGAATTGTAAGGAGCTAGTTCACTTATGAATACAGTATATGGTTGGATGAGTGCTACTAAGTTTTGTCTAGTATTTCAATAGTGTTAGAGATAGCACTGACCTGAGAATTTGACATCTTCGAATGCCAAAAAGTAGCACCAGTTTCACACCTATTCAATTAGGTTCAACTATATTCTGGTTAAACTACTTCTATAACGTTGAAGGGCCTTAGCATTTATCGGATTAAGGATCAAACTAATTATGCGCTTAAATGCACGCAATTCGGCATTAATCAAATGGCCGATTGTATAGTGAACGCAAAGGTGGAGTCAGACAGCGAGCCAATTAAGATGATCTTATGCTTGTTCTACTAATGCTGAGAAGGTTTACTTCTTATTCTGAAACTCGACTATTCTTTAGGCTTTGTTTATGTTGGCAACAATCAGAAGTAGAGCTTTAGTTAAACTTTCAGTAGCAGAGCTTCGGTTAAACTTTCAGAAGTATTTGTTCCAAATTTGATCAGATTATACTATTTTTGCTTTGTTTCACTAATGTTTAAGATTTATATTTTTTTAATAATCTTTTTAGATTTGACTGCAAAAGCTTGAGATTCTCTTCTATGGTATTAGGTATGGCACACATATCGATGAATCACTTGATATAACTATTGCTGACTTGAAATGCAGTTGAGTCTAGAGAAAGAAAGTCACGCCTGACTGGTCTCCTAAGACTAATAAAGTGCAAATTCGTTTTATGCTCAATGCTTCATATTCTTACTCTTAATGGCTTTCGGCTGAAAACCTGAGAGAAAGATAGGGAATAAAAGATTACGATAACTGTTTCTTCCTTGCTAAATACTGTCCATTCGTTAGAACTTAACAGTTACCGATCTAACTGAAAAGGCATAATATTTTCGGAATTGGAAACTTCACCGTTGACTTTGTCATATAAATTAGACAAATCAGATCAGCTCTACTCTACTTCTATCGGTTGTCTTCTTTTATTGTTCGCAATTGAAATAAAAGGCGCCCAACGACTGAGTGTGACTTTAATGCTCTCTAATCACAGAACTGAATAGAATGTATTACATAGACTTTTGTAATATATTTTTGCTTTCATTTCATCCATACTGCTATAACGTGGCATGTCTTCTCTCTAACTCAAACCCCTACTATGCATTTAATGAGCTCTTATAAATGTTAAATGACAAGACACCGATTGAAAATTTTGAATTATATTTCTATGTGAAGCTTGAGCGTCAATTCGTTTACGCCTACGCTATAACACTGGAATTTCCAATTTTTAATGAATTTGTTGAACAGCTCTTCAAAATACTTATGGAAAACAGATGTATTCTTCTTGAAGCTTGGTGCGAAAAATCTAATTAGATATGCAGTCTGAAAATATTTTTCTAAAAACATGACTAAACTCTTATTGGATTTACATTACTTCAGTTTGGTTCCTTTATTGAATTCCTAATTTCGTCATATTTAATGTATTTTAGATGTTCACCTGGACCACGATTTTAACAAAGATAAATTCCAGTTATTTTTACTTCATTTTATTCAATTTTATGCTCAACTTTTTTTCGGATAAAACACCACTTAGTGATCACTTTATGAACATATCATAGGAACTGAATACTTGATAAATTATTTTCTTCATTTCATTTATTTTACCATAAGGTGATGAACTGTATATAAAAAATTCAGTCAATTTGCATCTGAAAAAACACTCTGTGGAAAATAAAATAATATATCAGCATAAAATAATGATTTCAATTGATAAGATAGAAATGAAATTATACTCGAGCCGCAAATGGAAAGTAAAAAAATTAACTAAACAAAATATTCTGAACTAGTAGTTATTTGGGAGCTTACAGCTGAAAAAGCAATAGTATTAGCGATTCCCTGGATAATACTCAAATCGTCGATAATCATCAACTAAATCAAAGTTTGACATGCTTGAGTGAGCGCCAGAAACTTTTAGAAGTAAAAAAGTTCACTCTAATTACGATACTTAACACAATTTGAACTATGAATCTTTAGTATTTATTATAACCCACTTTTAATTGTTAGTACCCAGTCTTAACCTATTTGAACAACAATTCTGATGTAAAGCTTCATCTAAAGTCATGTTTAACTGGACTTTAGATGTGATAGTTAGGGAATGTGATATTTCGATGTCTCAGAGGAGTCTATGAGAATAATTATTGAGCCTATTTTATGTTATCGTTTGCAATGTTGAGCGGGCTCTCCATTACACGACTCTATCATTAATGACTGTAATCAGTTTCGATCAAATCGCATCAGTCATTTGAAGCAACTAAGAAAATGATGGCTTTCACGATAGAGCTTTGCAATAGTGCAATAGCATAACTTTTGCTCAACTTATTCCTCTAATATAACCGGTAATAATCTTACATGACTGCACATGATATTCCTTCGGATTAATCGAGAAATCCTATCACTTCGAATTGAACTCTCCTTTCCTATTAATCTTTGACATATAGCTCAGAAATTAGCTTTTATTACTTGGGTTCAAATATTCACAAAAGGTCTATTTTCTAAGTATTTTATCCAATTTAAATAACACTCATTTACCACTAACTCAAATCTAAATCATTCGTCCAAAATCTTAAAAGTTTCAAATCAGCTAAAAAGTACAAAGTAAGTGTGATTTTGGTTTGAATATTGCAATAAATTCATCTTTCTCAAATTGAAGACACTTTTAATGTCAAGAATAATTTTATGAATCCTTACAGTTCGTCAGCTATGAGTTTGAAACAATTGCTGAATGAGTGACCAACTTTTTAATCAGTATGTTGTACATAAGCTTCGATTGGGAAATGGCTTATCAGAAATGATGTGCTCAAGTATCTTCTTATTATAGGATAAGAAGCGAGACATGTCTAATTTGATTAACATATTATTGGTTATAATAATGTTCGGCAGATTGTGATTAAAATACTTATTTCCAAATCAGACTTGATTAGAAATGCTAAATGACTCTAATAGGCATAATTTGATGTATTTATACCATATGAATACAATACGAAACCATTAATAACAAGTGTTTTGTGCAACTCAACTATCGCTTTGTATAAATTATTCAGAATTTGATGCTTCTTATAAGTCAAATGTGATATATGAAAATTGATAATGACATATAATGACATATTATAAGTCAAATCGTTAGATCTTCAATCTTTCGAAACATAAAGTAATGGGTTTTTGTGATGCGCATATGTTTTCGTGTTTTTCATTATTCATATGTTTTTTCACTTGTAATCCATTGTGCAATTCTTAATTGATTACTAAAGTATTCAGCTGACAACCAATTCATGAATATATTGGGTAGAGTTGCAACTTTTGTATTAGTGGCAACCATATCGTCAAATTGATATATGAGATAAAAACTAAATTCAATCAAAGCTAATATTAAAGTTATTTTTGTTCTTCTACTCCTTCTCATTTACTACTAATGTATTTGTTCAGATTGATTTATTACAACTGACTAGAGTTTTGGTAGATTGGAGATAAAATAATACCTTCTATTAACAATCCATAAAATATCTTAATGCACAAAAATACGAGACAATTAGTTCAACTTCACTTTATTATTCATTTTGACTAACTTGATTATACTTCAAGTTCTCAATTGCTGAGCATAAAGTAGTTTTTAAAATTGCACTTAAGCTCCAATAAAAATAGTTTGTATGCTTCAGAAATATATATTTGATATTACATGCGATGCGCTGTCTTTTAAGTAACCAAAACACTTGCACTTACAATTTTGAAAAATCTAAAAAATAAACGATTAAGACTTGATGTAACGAATGTTAAGATTAAGGCAAGTAAATTTATCGTTTGGGAATATCTGATTGCTCCAAGCAATTTATAATTATGAGAAATAAGTTTATAACTTATTTTGATAACTGCTTTAATAATGTGCTTTTACGCCCGACTGCGAGCCAGAATCACAACTAAAATTTAGTTCAGACAATCAAAATAAAACATACTAACAGCTACTAGATCGTTACCAATCGAGTTATTAGATGGAACTTAAAATCTGAGCCGCACCCTATCCGCTAATTGTATTGCGGTTTTTTGAGTAGGTTTTGGTGAGACTCAACTGTTTGGCTGAGCCATTCGACTGAACTGCTTGACGCAACATGTGCAACATGTGCGACCCGACAAAATGATGCCTATCAGCCAGTCTAAGAGGCAAATACGTGTGAGATCCGAATTGATCACCACTTTAAATGTGAACCAATGCTCAAACCAGATCATTTAATTGATTACAATTAAGAAATGATGCCTTCAATTGTAACTTAAGATAAGAATTTATGACTATTTCTAATATCGATAGAAATTCGCCCACACACTTCACATTTATATTTATCTTTTCTCACTTATCGTTTATATTATGGGCTAAGTTTACTGCTATCTCAATATTGTAAGCTCTCCTGTTCTATTCACAATTAGGCATTACTTTGTGTTAAACTTAAGGCTAGTTTTAATGTTTAAGTTATCAAAATTGCAAAATGTTTATTGAGTCAGACACAAATCAGCTAAGATTGAAAATGATGTAAAGTTTGAAAAAGAAAACAACTTAAGACGAGCCACACCTGAGGCCTGATTTCCGTATTGCAGGAAAAGTCTTTTTACTGAAGTATTCTCTAAATTGGAAGTTACCAAAAATTGCAAGTTTGCTTTTAAGTGATGACACGATTCAGCCAAACCTGCTATACATGTTCTCTATATTAGGTACAGTAATTGACGAGCTCTATCCTTGCATTATGTGTGCAAAGAAAGGTCAACAGGTGAAAAATGTGCTTTGGGTCAAACGATGGCCACAAAAAATGGCCAAATTTCTAGTTTGCAATTGTTTTTCTGATGGCAGCTGTTATTAGAGTTAGTGTAATGTTTGTATTGCTAACCACGGCATACTTTATGAGTGTTTAGTAATTTTCAAAATTTCATCTTTTCACAATATGTCAAATATGTTGAATCTATCTCTGAAACCCTTCATTTTTCATATTATTCCAGAATCCAAATTAGTAGGAGTTGTGAAATTCAAACCGTTAGTTACTTAGTTAAACGTGTATTTAAATGATTCATATAAGCAATTAATTATAATTTTTTGCATTAGGTTTTACAGTTAGCAAAAACTCATTAAGATTTTGAAAGTTTCACATATATTCTGAAAAATAAAAATAAATGAATGTAACGATCTTGAAAAAAAAGGTTTGTGAAGCAAGGTTAGGATAGATTGTGTCGAATTGATTTGAATTTAGATAATAATGATAATAATGGAGGGCTGAGAATATAATTATCCAAAAGGGTATTCATTTTTCATGCTATTGTTAATTATATGTTTGACGGCAAACACTACTTTCAAAATCAAACAACTAAAGGTTAAGTTAATAGACTGGTTTCCATTTATTTAGTTTATTAATCTTATCAATTAATCATTCATTATAAATACTCAGTTTTTCCTTAATTCAAATTATGATTCTTCTGCTCAATAACTATCGATCTTTCAGGATACTTTGAAAATATTTGTTTCTCACAAAAATCTCTTCTTTTGCCTTCAGTCAACATATTAGCAGTTCATTAGAAAAGTTTGCAATTAATATAACGTTAAATTTTAAAATAATTGATTTTAGTCATCCCTACGAGAAACTGTAATTCAATATTTAATGAGTGAATAGATTTTTCAGTATTTATATTTGCTAGCTTCAGGAAATGACGAGAATAAGCGGTATCTTTGCATAGATAAATGTAATTTACAATTTGGTACTTTGAGTTAGAAATTATAAACTATTTTGTCATGTTTGAGTTGAATTATTTATTCATATAATTTTGCTATGCATTATGACATTTTGAGCATAGTTGAGTTCAACCCAAAGATATGAAACGATGTAGAGATGATATGGATGATAGTTAGAAGTGGCAACAAGTTCCCATTTGAAAAGCCATTAAAAGGTATAATAAAGAAAAAAGCAATACAAAGCACCTCCAGAGTTAATGGGCGTTCACAGGAATTACTCGCCTCCATAAATAAGAAAGCATAAACTAATAGCTTAAAAACAGTGAATTCTTGTTCAGTTAAGCTGGTTTAGAAAAATCAACCATATATAAACCAACGTTATATAAACTCTCCTAATTGTAGCTAAATCTCAATCAGAGCTATTTTACTGAACAAATAGAGAAATGAGTTGCTATGGAGTCAATTCATTAATGAATGCCAGGATATCTTTGTCTTTTCTGATACTTGAAATATTTGTTAGAGTACAACTAAATTACTAGCTTATAATGGAGTGTAAAGCTTACAGCTATAAAGAGCTAGTATTTCAGTTTGCGTTTCAGTTTGCATTTTGAGCGGGTATTTGAGCTCTGAGCTCGCATTTGGAGCTCGCAATTTCAACTAACATTTTGAACTAGCATTTTCAATTTCTTATCATGTTAATACTGAAGTGCTTAAATAATAGGGCTAGTATTTATATTTGAATAAGTTTTGATAATTGAATTGCGAACAGAAAATTTGTTTTGAAAACCAAAGTAAATAGTGTTATTGAGATGCATCTCTGGTATTATTTACTACCATTAATATCTAAAGTAAATTTATTGCACATTATCTTTAATATCTAAATAGCGACCCAGTACTTAAGAGCGTTGGTATAGCGGCATAATGCAATGCATACTGATATTGTTACAGTAGATTAAATACTATACATAACGAATCCCACTGCACTCAATGTATCCCAATGTAATTTATTGCCCATGCCTTAGGCCGTTCTCGTTTGGGTCCCTCACTCTGTTCAGGCCCTCTGCCAAAAAGTTGGACTGGCTTTGCTTTCTCTTCGACTAACTGTTGCACTCTGAGCAGGCACATTATTCCACTACCACTCACCATTGAATGAACCTAAACTTTTTAACAAATAATATACACAACTTATCAGGAGCCTCAACACCTGCTTAACAAAGCTTTACTTCAGATTAAAACAATTATCTGATCATCAATTAAACATGTTATTCTTTTGATGAACATGTGAACAGTATATTATGAAATTTGTTTGAATTTTACACTTTTTAATTGTCGAAAAACTTGATTTAATTTTCAGTTCTCAAAGAGTGTGTGCCAATATTTGAGAAAAATGTTATAAAAGTTATACAATTATTTACAAAATGCAGTTAAATTTGATAATTGGATTGTCATATTTGCTGACTCAGTGCGCCCTAATTTTAATTTGTATCGATTTGACCGAAAGCAGATATCGCAGGTATATATTGTTTATTTTTGATTGTTTTTCACGTAAATATAATGTGAAGTATGAAGTATTTAAACTGTACGAGCGAATTATATCAGGTCTCAAAGTCATTATACCTCATGTCGTTTGGAAGAGGCGCGTATAGAGAAGTCTGAAGAACTCGCCAACACCGTTTTCACTGGGACTGTAGAGAGAATTTATCGCTCAAAAGCCAACCAATACAAAGGAATAGTGCGGGTCAAAAGGGTTCTAAAGGGTGATCAAAACCTTGTTGACAATTCTGTTATAGTCGAGGGGTTCGGTTCTCCACAAATATGTTTCAGTGAAGTTAGAGAAAAAGACACGAGAATTTTTGCAGTCAATCCATCTCTTAATGGGAGACTTAAGCTAAACTCCAGTTTGGTTCGAGTTAATATCAATAATCTCAATAAAGTGATCGCTGCGGTTAAGAGTAAGTCTTTTTAAATTCAATTTTCACACATAAAACTTTGACACGAAATGTTTCAGATAAAACATTATTGAAAATAAGACACTAACCCGTGAATGGAATGCATGTTTGAGAACTTTTTTAGAAGTTTCAACTTTGCCAAAAGTTTGAAATATTGTTGATAAGCCTTAAAAAGTAGTGGCGACGCAATGGCAACTGTATTGATCTGATCTTATTTTGTATGCTGAAAAATCTATATCAACATAGCTCGCATATTAGGGTGTCTTAAATCAAATATCACACAAAATATGACTCATAAATACTATAAATTGGAAATTCCAGACTATTTTGAAGAATAGCATTGAAAAGTTGGTAGAATTATGAAACTTACTTGATAAGGATATTTTATATTAAAAAAATATTTTATATTGAAAGATACTTTACTTGAAGTTTCAAGGTTCGAGATCTCAAATGCTTTCACTCAAATTTATATTAGATTCAAGTCTTTCTTTCGAGATTGCATGAGTTAATTAAATTAATTATAGCATTGTTTGTAATTGTAAGTTCAAAATCTAATAATAAAATAGTCTTATTGTTTGATTATGAAGTCTCAATGTTAACCAGATTGTCTTTTAAGAGAAGGAGTGGTAGAATTTGATATGCGTTTGAGTAGAAAACTTGAAAATATTGTTTAATGAATACATAGATATTTATAAATTGTCGAGTAATTAATGTTTGATTATGGTATTTGAGGAACTGTATATAATATAAAAATAATCTGACATATTATTACGCTATTAATACTTGTTTATTGGATTGAGCGGAAGTTAATGTAATTAAGTCTTCTAATAACTATTTTATTTCATAAATTTGAGTATTTAGTATCAACTTTCACACTTATATTCGCAGTTTTACACCAAAAAATTCTAAATATTTTAGATAAGCGAAGCTGTAATAAGAGCCGCGCTCTGCAAAACAAATCAAACTCTCGATCGTTGTAAAATCTAACTAACTTTTAATAAGTACTAATTGATCAACGACTTCCTCATTGAGACCTAATCTTATAATTAAATGCATTTGTATTGTCAAGAGTTTGAGACACAAGACGTGTTTGGAATCTATGCACTGATTTGAAAGATGAGAAAAGTTAAAATGAAATTTGAATATTTTATTTGAAATTGTGTATACTGATGGAAATGGAAAAATGTAAAAATATTTTTGGTAATATTTTCAATAGCGTCTGAAATTTGAATGTGAATCGTAAATTGAATTTTATAAGACTATTTCACACTCTTATTGACTCTGTTTATTGAAAATGTTTATTTCCTGTTTTAAAGGAAAGTTGAGTTGAATATTTGCCTGAACGCATTCCTACCATTCAAATGAGATATTCTAATATTCTAAAATTCATTTTCAAATACTTCACCATAAGGCCTAGCGAGCAGAAACATTGACAGTTCTCAACATCTAACTGTATTAGCCATCAATTTGATCGATATTTGTTTATTTGAAACGTTTGAAATGAATTGGTAAATTTAGAGTCAAATTTAGAAGCTATAATAAAATATGAATAATTAATCAAGTTTCTCAGTCATATTGAAGTTGTAGTTAGAATAGCTAATTAATTATTGATATTAAGAAGTTGGATTTCACTTCTCTAATTAACTTTGTTAATAAAAAAGGTTATAAAATGATTAAATCCTAACATGTGAAGACTGAATGTCGAGTTGAGCAATAGGTATAACATTTGCATGCGTTTAGTTAGCCACATAATATAGGTTTGTCTTATTTTATTATATTTTTGTTAATTTTTTTTAATCAATAAAATTACTTCATTCTAGACTTCTTTCTCCACTTTCACTTAATTAGTTACACAGAATGAATTAATCATTTAATTTAATTAATTTGAAAGCAATTTCTATTAAGACCTAACATTATGCTATTGAAGATCAGCTTCCATTTAACAAACAATTACTTACAACATAGTCGACTTGTTTTCTTTTAAATTTTAAGATTCATTATTCAACATGTAGATATCATGAAATTAGATCAATTCTAATTATGTAGTTAACTAAGTTGCACTGTGGACATGATGAAACAATGAAACTTTCAAGAGATTTACATAAGAGAGAATAGAGTCAACAATTTGATGATACACTAAAAGATTATGATTTATCTGAACCAATTGCGAGGTAACAGCATATGAAATTAATTTAGTCAGATTGTTTGGCTCACATAAAGCGTAAGGGTTAATGTATTGGAGGTGTGAAAGCGATAGGACAAGAGCTAAATATTGAATGTGGCAAATTTTTCATTTTAGATTGAATTAGCGAAGGGCGTATCCGGTCGCGAAACTTTATGTGGTAATAAGTTCATAATATTTAACAACGCTTATATCTCTCTGTGTATAATTAAGTTAAATCAATACACATGATTAAGAATATATGGCATAGTTTTAAACATGCGACTCTTCGCGTGCGGCTATTCATATGTTCATCAATTCAATCTATGTTACATAGTATTGGCCTCAATTATTGTTATTAAAGCATCAACTTTTGTTTCACTTTCTGATAAATTAGTTGAAAACCACGCGAAACAATGCATTTTTCAAATATGCTTTTCAAATGACGGTATCTAATGAAAAAAGCAATAAAATTGTCTATTGCTTTATTTATAGAATGTTGTGTTATTAGTTGTCCCAACATCTAAAGTACATAAGTTATATAAGTTATATAAGTTATATAAGTTATATAAGCTATATAAGTTATATAAGTTTAGAGAAAAAGCGTAGGAGTTTCAAATGTTCTTCAATTTTCAGTTATCAAGCGTCGCACCTAAAACTAATTTCAACTCAGATACGACCGCCTTTATCTTTATAAATTCATATGCAATTTATAATTTCAAATTATATTATGACTTCTATAATTGAATAAACTTGATAAATGATTCAGTTCTAATGTTTGCTAAATGAACAGAAAATAAACAACTCTAGTTGAAGCTGAAATTCTACAACAGGCAATCAGTTACTGAACAAGTGAAGGAAAAATCAATAGAATAGGTTCAATGTGAGACTATAGGTGACAGATGGGTACCTGCTGTTAATTTATGTTGTTTTACCTTGTTTCCTAATCGCGATGACTAATTTGTCTAAAGCTTGTTATCTTTGATCGCAACCCCTTTTTTCTTTGCAAATCAATTTGACTGAAACCGATTAGTGCAATACTCGATATTATTACAAGGTATATCAAAAATTGTCTTCCATCACAACTTACTCAAAATGATATATTACTTTGTGATCATTTAGTCATTAATTACGTACAAGACAAGCTTTTTAATTGAAAGTCAAGGATATCAAAGGGAAAAACAGTTTAGTTTTGAAAATATGTTCGACTGACTAATTGAATAGTTGATGAGTCGACTACTTTTTAACTTGAAAACATGTCATCTCAATAAATAACGAAAGCACTAATAAAATACTAGGTTTTTAAGGTCAAGAATACTGAGATCCGAATGACAGTTGGATCACATGAACAAACGTTATCAATGAAATACTCTTATGACTCGTGTTCTTCTATAAGTTACAGCTTGAGACAAATTTATATGAATTGATTTGCTCAAACCAATCGAGACAACCATTTTTAACAACTTTATTTTCTTTTTCAGTCTGCTAACTAAACTTAAATTACTTTTACTGACTCGAAATATTTGTTTGGAATATTAATAGGTTAGGCAATAGGTTAAGAAATAGCTTAAGAAATAGCTTAAGAAATTGCTTAATAAGATCTTTATTTAAGAATTGGTGCCGATGCGACTCAATTTTATGGAGCAATGTTTACTCTTCTGATTAGTTGAACTTAACTCAGTCTATTTGGCTGATATTTGGTAGTAATTTATTGGGATTTATAGAACTATTGTGATCGGTGATAGTCTTTTAAATACACATTGTGATTATGGGTGGATATTATAATAATATATCGTTGACCTGAAAACACCATCGATAAACTCCCTGCATAGCAATACTCTTATTTCAAATTGCCTATAGTCTTACCAATACTGCTTTAGTTACAACTGGCATCAGCTCGAAAACTGACAAAACATCAACTCTACTTATCCACCAATTTATCCACTATTTAACGCGCCACCCTCATTATTCTGCAATTCTCAATATTAGAAACAAATATACCTAAATTCAACTTTTACGAGTACTCTTCAACTTTTCATTGAAGTCTAGTCTCAAATAGTATAGTTAGTATTGAGTATTCAATCATTATACAAAATCGTAATAATCAAAGTTCAATTTGAGTGTCGCTATGTTTTGTAATAATCTGAGAACTTCTATTTGATCTTTTCTCACATTCAATTATAGAGCGAATCGGTTTATTAGTCAACTCAAGTAATTGCAAACATAACTGACTCACTCATGAGGCATTAACTTTAATTATAAGCTTAATTTGTATTCAAAAAAGCATTACTCGATAACTGGCCATTAGCTGCCAACTATAGTATTGAAGCACTAATGGATTAGCTGAAAACTTTAAAAATTGATTACAACTGTTCAAAAAAGTTCATTTCTAAACAATGCATATCAAGATTTTTATTATTTAAAATCCTATCTAATGGAATCGTTTTGGTCAAAATTGCAATAAGTTTTCCAATAGAAAAAGAGAGAATAATTCACAGGTGAACAAATTGGTCTTTACTGATGTTGTGAAATATACTTGAATGCAAAGTATTGCAATTTGCCTCTAAATGAGTTCCTATTGCATTAACCTTCCTATATATCTGGAGGCGAAAAACAGGGTATGAGTCAAGCTGTTTATACAATCTCCACTACATAAGAATCGCAATCAGTTTTGGTCTCAGAAGCTTATCGTTTGACAGGATCGAAGCTTGAATATAATGAATTATGACAAGACATTCACGCGCCTGATATTTTTGCATATAATAATAGGCTTTTGATTTGAAAAGCTCTATCTTTTGAAAATTGACACAACACTTTTTACTTGTGTATTACGATAATTTAGTTGCCAACTCGCTCAAATGTCATATATATTTTAATATTTTTACAGCAATTTCTACACTCCTATATAGTCTAATCAATGCTATAAAGTCCTATCTCTAATTCAGACAACACTACAGATAGGGCTCTGTGCCACTGACCTGACCATATGTAGCGAAAGTAATACTTAAATATTTGCTACTTTAGCCCAATAATCAATGCAATGAGAACTTTGGCTGACTCTCTACCCCTCTCTTTCTATGCCAACAAATTTTTCTAAAATGAACAGATGTTGTTTCACTATAAAAATCAATGGTCGCTCATTTATGACAAAGTTCGCACATGAGTTGAAGTGAGTTTTTGACTAAACAATAAGAATAATCATAAATCAATCAGAAATAAGTTGAGTATGGCATGAATATCAATATCAATTCTGGTTGCAATCAGAAAAAGGCACTCTATATTGGAAGATATGCGTAGAGATTGTTATGTGTTGTGATAGTTATGTCATGAAAATAACGAGAATATATCGTGTTATTAAGTATTCTTGTTATTTGGATTATGAGGTTCACATTAATTCAAAAAACACATTATAATTTAAGGCTTGTTTGGAGAACCAGTCCTCTAATTTGTTATTCTGAATATAATACAGTAATTGTATAAGTAATGGCCAATTTTATAGTTTTTATTTGGGAGGTCTACTTCAATTCAAATTTATCTTACAAATTTCTTTTCTTTATAATCAAAAGTTCAGTTCGTTTTCTATTCCATTTTAATTAGATTAGGTTATGTTCAACTTTTTACTTTATCAAACAATCCAACTTTCAGTCTATATTGAGCTATAGTACACTCATTGATACAAAAATCGGCGATAGGTTCCATAAGCGTTGTCGTTGCTATGCTTAAGGGCCAATCATATCGATTCCTTCTTAGATACAGCAAACGCTTTCAGTATCTATCGCAGATTTTTTTTCTTGACCAGTGTACCACTTAAACAATAGATGAGTTAAGTAAAAGTGATATTCCTGTGAACAAAACTGAATGCAAAATATTTGCATGTTTGCCTTTGAATATCAATTTTCAATTAAAGCATTCTTATTTAAAAATATTTGTACGGATATTATTAATGAGAAAAATTAAAAATGAGGAAAATCAATTACACCTATTTAATAGAGAAAAATTAATTATCTGATCCACACTTCTGATAAGGTTAATAATTGTTACAGTTTTGTAGTTAAAGCTTTTATGTCAAAATTAATGGCAAATTGTCAAAATTCTGATTTACTAGACTTTTCTATTATCACTAATTATCAATACAAATCATTAATTATTGTGGTTTAAGCTAAAAATTCATAAGTTTTTCCGTTATAATGTTTAATATTTCTTAGCTCCTTAAGCATAAAATGCTATTACTAGATCGTAATAAAAATACAAAATTTTACCCAATTCATAATCAAATACTTTTAATTACTTTCATATAAAGAGTTTGAGATGATTTTTGCAAATAGCTTATTTCTTATTAGATGATAGCCAAAAGTAATTAGTTTCGAAAATGTATGCAATATTTCAATAGTAAGATATGCACAAGAGAAAAGTCGAATATGAAGCAGAATAACAGGAAATCGTAAGAATATTTCTCAGCAGTTGAACTGAAAAAAGCTACTTACTATTTGGAAGAGAGGATAATTTTGCCAAGTACAAGGCATAATCCTTTGATTAGTGAAGAAAATAGGTTTTTTAGTTTCTGTTTTAAATGACAGAACCTGTAAACCATGCCATTCATTCCCTAATAAATGGATAATAGCAGACATAAATAATACAAGACTGTTGGCGAGCTCTACTCTAACGCCTTTCATCTGCCAAATTCAAACATTTCTTATTGAGAAAAATGCCAAATCAAATGTTTTGCCCTAAAATTGCCAAACTTTAAGAGATTATTTATTTGATTCTTGTTTATTCTTGCAATAAATTAGTTTAATAATGATTGGGCTGATAAGCGTTTTTTAAAATAAATACAATCATCAAACATGTACTGCAGGCATATAACTGTATTTAATTAGTATAAATCTGTTGTTTGACAGCTCTGATGTTTTCAGTTTGAGTTGTAAGTCATAATAAAGCCCAAAATATCTTAAAGATAACAACTCCGACTGATGAGATACCGTCATTTCTAACTAATGAGAAGTATTGGTATGAATTGATCACTTATGTTTTATATTTAGTATTGATTGGAAAATCACGCCAAAGCATTAACAGAGCATTTTGGGTAATATATTTGGAAATCATCGAAGTGGAAATGTATTGAATGCATATTTTGAAAATATTGAACATTACCGTATGAAACATTAAATTATATGGTATATAACATTGGTTTGACTAACACTAAAGCCCCGATACTTTGGATTATTTAATAAAAAATGCAACCCTTAACGATCAATTTAATAGATGGTTCAAGCTTTCAAATAATGATCAGAATAGCTTTTTAAAAGGTTTTGTGTAGACAATTTGGACAAAATTGCAATATCAATGAGTTTAAAAGCGGTTGCAATTGGAATAAAACTTGGCTCAATAGAGTACCTAATGTGGCAATTGGACTTTGTTCCCGATCGCTTTATAAAATAGTTATCATTTATCAGTCAACTCACTCAACATTAAATGCACTTGTTTTTCAATTTACAGCTTCCCCTAACTCAGCCTTTTGTTAGTGAATGCCAACTATTTTTAAGGTCAGTGAATATAAGCGACCATTTCAAGAGTAAATTGCGATAAATTAGGAGAGAGTCAAATAAGAGAAATATTGCGTTAGTCGCTATTAGTCTCGTATTTGTGATTGGTATTTGGAGAGGAATGATTGTGTAGAATCGGATTGTTTTGCTTTAGTAGAGTGCGGTCAACTGCTGAACCTGCGCTTGCTGAACCTGCGCTTCAACTCTTCAATAGAACACAATAGTTCTGAAGGTAATAAGTGAACTACAGCTGTGACCAAAGTTGGCCATGCATTGATGAAAAGCATATCTCAATCGAAAAGACCTCTGTGCCCATTGCACTAAGTTTAATTACTCTCTGAGGCAGTGATGCCCACAACTAAATCACATGATATCATATGAAAAGCTCTATTATTACTACCACGAGTAACAAACAACTCTTAGAGGAGAACTAACAGATTCTTCGTACGGCAAACTATTTTCCTACTACTCATATATTATAGAATAATGCACAATATATTCATCAAAAGTTATATGGATTAATCCCGCAACTGTAACAATTGGTTAGTTATAAGAATTGATTAATTGTAAGAATTGATTGATTGTAAGAATCGATTAATTGTAAGAATCGATTAATTGTAAGAATCGGTTAATTTGGAACATAAACAAGAGCTTGGTATGAAAGCTCAACATCAGTAGAGATGAAATATTTATTTCCAAAGTAAATGATAAATGTAATATCGATTAGTCATATCTTATCAAATTGATAGAAATCGATTAATAATTATAGACAGAAATGATTAAGAATAGCAATTATCTACGAATCAATTAAGTAGACGTAAGATTGAGTATGAACAGATATTTCTAGTGATTAACGATCAAAATTTGTAGCCTAAAGCAAACAATAGAAGGACTGAAATTAAATTCTGAGTGCTGTATCATATTATTTTATTAAACAAATAGCATTAGTCAAATCGTAAGATTATTTTGTGCTAAATTAAATAGACGTCTTCAAATGATTGAATGTTATTCTCAAGCTTAAGTGCATAGAAATTTGTTATTATTGCTTCCAAATATTCAATTGTTTGAGAATAACAACACTTTTCTAAGTAGTCAGCAAATAGAAAATACTAGTTTACTAAGTCTTTCCTTAACGATAACATGTAGCTTTTCAAAACAACTCAAAAACTTATTTTCAATCAGGATCTGAACGATCGATTCACTTATTGCAAAATTATTATATGAAATACTTCCTTCTATCGAAGGATTAATATCAGTTAATTTCTAAGTGTTTGCAATTATATAATGCTTAATAACTTTTATACCAGCTATTTGTAAGAACGCAATCTTAATAAAAATATTCCACTCTTTTTTCACTTAAGGAAATTTTTAACTAAACAACCCAATGACTATTTATTTTTGTTACTTTAATTTGTTAATTCCATTAAGAATATTATGTTATAAATTGTTGTATTGCACGAGTTCTTACTTATTCCTAAAGTTACTCATCATTCAAGTTATAATTAGCTTAAGTAGATTTAATGAGCTGCACATAGGTTAGTTAAATGTTGAAAATTGTAAGGTTTTATTTTTGTTTTACCACCTAACTCTAAATTGCAGGTCGCGCTCACAATTATTGACTAAAGCCAGGTTCGCATTCTCACTTAAGCTTTGTTTCTTAAGCAATGCTTAAACAAAAAGATATTCTCACTGATTTTGCTTAAGCAATAAAAGTCTGCTCTTTCAACTCATAATTATTTCAAGCTAACAAAACTTTGACAATTTTACATCTTATAAACTTGAAGGGAACAGATATGCAAATCAAAATAATTTGATTTATTAACTAATTTTTGAAAGTTTTATTTAAACTCTGTTCTTATATTGCTTTGAGTTTAAATTTAACTAACGCTAAATATAGTTTAGTATGCTTGTTCTCAATCAATATGCTTAAGTAATTCCGTAACATCTTTGCATGAGCAAATTAGCTTGCTTGCCTAAGTGAGCCTTGTTCGCATTTATGCTTAAGCGTACTTTTTGCTTAAGAAAGTGAACTTATACACCAATGCGAACAGGATATAAGCTATAGACCTAACATATTCGGTCGTATTTTCAAGAGTAAATATGAACGCTATGAGAGATAATGTTGATGCGATTTTCAGTGATATGACCACAATAAGCAATTTTCGTGCGGAATTTGCACAGAAATATTATGAGGGTTTCTGTGCTTAATTGGAAGATATTTTTAATCTATTTTGAATGAGTAGTCGATCGATGCCTAGGATACATTGATATCGGTTCAGTTTTATTGAGTTATAAAGAAATATTCGGTACATCATAAACTCGATATAACAATAATAATAATAATGCCTTATCTTTTATACATTTGGTAATATACTTTAGTGAAGTTAAGCAAATGATAGCATGTATTGTTGAAAGTGATGGCATATATATTGCACAAAATTGTACTCTTCCTGTTCTAACTTACTCTACAGTGAGAACAACTCTCAGATTAAGTTGAAATGGAGAGCAAAATGTGTAGTTTTGAAAGTGGACTAGTGCTTAAAGTACATTATAAAGCGATATAAAAATGCTAATATGGATAGTAATACGTGAAGAGTATATTTGGATCAATGGTTGGTTGGCGCTCGATCTAGTTCTCTGATTTTGTCATTCCAATACAGAATCACTATTTAGTAAGTCAACTGAAAGGAAAGGCACACTTTATATCTATAAGATAAACCATCCAAGAACTCCTAATGGTTCCCTTATGGGAATCAAAACCAAACTAAAGGACACTTTTTGGCTTCTTATATATCTTTCACATAAAAACATATGACTTACGCCTACAAATATGAGAAATTGTGACAAATATTCTAAATTTTTTCCTCAATCTGTCAATACTTGGATTTGAGTCTTAAGATCTAATGATATAAATGGTATAATGGGTGAGAAAAAAGATTTAACATTTAAAGTAATACTGAGAGTTGAAAGCAAAAATAAAAGAGATTGAAAATTGCCCTAATGTTTTACTTGTTACTCTGAACGACCAAAGTGAGAAAAAGACAGGATTCATATGAGACAATATTTTCAATTAGTATCTCTAATATTTGATGCCACATTCAAACCTATCCATATTAAACTGAATGTTTGTTTTAAAGCAAAGTCCAATTGTGTTGAAGTACTAAATTTGATTGTTCAGTATAGATAGAAGAGAGAACCGAAGATTATGTGAAACAAAAAAAATTGATCAGCATATGGAAAGTTAAGAGAGAATGTGAAGCTCTATCGATTAAAGCTAAAGGAATGTAGATTTTATATTGACTTATTTTTCAAAAATTTAATAGAACTATCGATTAATAAATTTTTCAAAAGAAGTCTTAGTTCAATGTGCGTCGCTTTAGTTTAAGAAAAACTCAAAAACTTAAATCAAAAGTTATTTCTGTCGATTATAAGAGTTGACGCATATTTTTTCAATTTTAAACACATTTTCAAATTATTATTTCAATCATAAAAGTGTTTTTAGATTTGCTAATTGTCCTAAGCCTTCATACAATAGAATTTTTAGATAAAATACGCAAATATTTCATTTGAATTACTTAATTATCATCTTTTATGGGATTCAACTCCAAAAGTATTTATTCATATTTATTGAGCACTTTCACTTGGTTACTGGAACACTCATTTTCACTGCAAATTATTTTAAATTCTAGATTAAAATTGCCTTCATTAAAAGTATGAATTGAAATTTCAATTGAACATTTAATAAATCTTGTAGAGTATTGATTACATTTTGTTTACATTACAAGTAGATTGATTAGTGTATAGTGATATTAGCGAAAATATCCGATTATAGCTGGAATAAAAATCAGCACAAATTAGATTCAATTGCTTTTTATGTGATGACTTTTGATTTGGAAAGCTCTTTTTTTTCAAACTGACAAAGTTTGAAAAAGATTCTAAAGTTTGTGCGAGCCAAGGGATTGCCTCTGTATCTGAAAATTAAGTTAATAACTCCCGGGAAGAGCATTTGCCGATGAGCCAAGTTCTAGTTATTAGAGAATATGTGTTGCTTTTCTCAAATTGTCCAAAAGTATATGTGCTGAAAATCACATTTATCGCAAAACATTTTAGACTTGTTCTGCTTTACAGACTTGCTCTGAGCATTTTCATCACACATTCACCAATTGCTGCTTCTCTTTGCTTCAGTGAGAGCTCTGCCACCGTTGATCTTAGCCACTACTGGCTCTGAAGAGCAAGCACTCTAAGCACATACAGTATATATATATATATATATCAAAAGTTTTATATTATCTCAAAAGCATTTGCAAAGTATTTCTGAATCATGTGTTATGTTGTTTCTAATTTTGGAAAATTGTTCGCGATCTTGTGTCGAAGTGACGAGTTTTTGAACTCTTATAAATGTTCTATAGGTGACAATGCGTTCGGTATTGGTGTGAGTCGTGTTTTTCTCACATAAATTGTCACTATATAGCTGTTTTCAGTGCTCTCAGTGCAACTCATCAAACTTTAGTTTCAGACAACAGATTCAGAGATTTCATAAGAGGAGAAAGAGTTGGGCAAGCAAATTAAATTATGTTTAAACTTGACATTATGAATAAAATAACTGTTTAGTTGTTTCTTCTATCAAAAACTAAAGTCTGAATCATTGATAAAGACATTAATAAAGAAGTGAACCACGAATAACTGTCTATACTTTAATTGATAATAGGTTCCGAGATTCGTTGATATAAAAATATAAATTTTTGAATAAGTAATTCAATTGAATCAAATATTCTGAGCCTCCAGTGATAGATTCATTTAAACTAAATATTTGAGCAGTTGATCTATCTGTAAAATGTGGACTACAAGCCATTAAAATGTTATGCAACAAGACGAGTGTGAGCAAGAGTAAAGTTATTCATGTTTCTAATGGTTTAGTAAATCTGAAGACGTGATTTTATTGAAGAAGAAATTTTTACACTTTAGATTTGTCGAGAGAGAGAGAGAGAGAGAGAGAGAGAGAGAGAAAGTGTGATGTTCATATAAATATGGATATACATTCTAGTCTATAAGCTCGTCGATTACAATGAATGCGCAGATACAGTTAAGCAAAAGTTTTTCTTAGTGAATAAAGATGAGAGAGTGCAAATTCTCCAAGTGTGACAATTGGTATTATATAAGTGTAAGTGAGTCCCAGAGAACAAACTTATTCCTCTATGTTTCATTTCGCTGATCATTCTAATAGACTTGACTAACTCTAGTTTTAAGTAACTTTTTTGGTGAGAGATAGATAAGCAGTCGTCTAACTTCTGTGTTCACATCCTTTATGATGACTGTCATGAATAAGAGAGTGAGCACTTGCATAAAGTCAATTTCGACATCCAAGTCCTGCTTTAGCGCAGACAATATTTACGACAAATTCTTTGTAAATCATGTGCTATCGAGTGATAAAGCATTTCAATCGAATGAGCTTTAAATGAAGAGCTATCCTAATGAATTAGAAACTTATTCTTATCATTACACCCATCATCGAGATGGGCATCACGAGCATTCACATCATTATCATCACGAAAGTTTTGATGATTATGATCGAGAAGCGTGCAGTAGAGAAGATGATGGTGGAAAGGTGGCTGGTTGTGATTCGTGCAGTGTTACTCGTAGAGAAACAGGCAGAGGATCGGGATGTTCCTTATTTGACTTGCTTCCAATTATACTTGTTTCTGGTGTTGTTGCTCTTGCAATTGTGCTGCTTATATCTGCTTCTGTTTTATATGTTCAATGTAAGTTTCCATCGAGTTAAATCCGCTTTTGTTATCATTGGTATTGCAGAAAAAGAGTAATCGGATGAACCGGTGCTCCTATTGAAGCTTACCGGCATAGGGGTTAGTGTAGTGTCATTCATGATAGATTATTACTATATGAAACATAAGACTGATATTGAAACGCTTTAAGTATTATGAAAGCCAATAATAAGTTAGACTATAATTGATTTGACATATTTTACTTTTACAGATTTACCATTTGATGCCAAATCTTCAATTAATGATAGTAAGTAATTCTAAGTTATTGCTGTTAAAAGCCATTATTAACACTTAGACACAAAAGCGCTTCTGCAATACAAATCTGAAATATGATAACAGATTTACTACTAGTTGTCTACTTCAAAATGAGAGCTTATCCTCTAAATTATGAATCACTCTAAACTTTTATTAAAACAGAACTATAGCTTCTTTGCTGAACGTTTTGACCCGTTTAACTTGTGATAATAAATCAATCATATTTTTAAACTTGTATTATTTGTTTCCAACAGAACCATGTGAAAAGATGTATTGCGGTAAGTGATGCTAAACTTCTTTAATCCTTTGTTCAGCTTTCACTTTTAACTAATCTATTTTTCAATTCGCTCATTATCATAACTGAATATATAACTGATTTCGTATAACTTCAATTTAATTCATAATTGATTATCTTTTTAAATACTTGTTGAAAGCTGTAGCAATTCGCTCAACATATGAACAATGTTTAGGGGAATAGCATAATTCTGTCAGTTAGAGTTAGTTTGATATATCAATTACAAACCTGATTAGTTAACAGATAAAACCATCTGACAAACGAGCATTTGAGGCAAATTTTATTATAAATATGTGAATCTCTATGATTTAGCAAGTTTATTCTTCATATGATTGAAAGAAAGATAAAACAAAATCGATTCTAGGATCACAATTGTTAGCGTAGATTTAGATTTGCATTTTTCACTGATAAATGAAGAGAAAAATATGTATTTTAACTCAATCCCAAAAGAGCTAGTTGATGATGATATGAACAAGAATCATTATTATCCTTAGCTTATGGCGCGCAATGCAATGTTGATGAAGCAACCAAACAGGCATATTGTCGATGTGCTGAAAGATGTGATCCTGAAATATTTGCTCCAGTTTGCGGTAAGTCACAAATGAATTCAAACAGAATGGTTTAGTTCAATAGAGAGAGAGAGAGAGAGAGAGAGAGAGAGAGAGAGAGAGAGAGAGAGAGAGAGAGAGAAATAGTGCTGATTGTTAATAAATGAAATTTCAGGGAATGACGAAATAACATACTCGAGTGTTTGTCAAATGAATATTCGTTCTTGTAGTGAGCAGAAAAGAATTTTCATAAAGCATACAGGATCATGCGGTGAGTTATTTTTGATAAGAAATCTCATTCTATTACTTCTCTTCTCAATATTATTCTCAATGATATTCTCAATGCTATTCTGAATATTATACTGAACCTTTACTCTGAGCCTAAAGCATTTGGAAAAAGTCATTTTTAATGTATGAATCCAACCACCAATTGTATTTGTTGTACAAAACCAAAACACTTCTCTTTATCATATTGTTTGCTCGAGTGAGAAAATATCTTCTGATCAATGAATAGCATTTTATTTGCTTCTTTTCACATACCTCCACAAAATTAACAGAATTGAGACAGTTATGCTCACAAAATAACTGTATATACTTTGTGTTATTAATATTACAGTAATACCTCGATATAGTAATTTATAAGAAGCAAAATTGTTCATTCATTATAGAAACATTTCATTTGAAAGATATAACTTTCAATTAGTTCATGTGTATTCGTACTAGAGTATTGCGTTCTCTATAACGAGCATTCACTATAAGCCAACTGATTATATCGATGTATTACTGTACTTGCGTTATTCTGATAGTTGAATTTAAGTTGATTTGATAAACTGAAAGTAAACAAATGGTTATATTTATTTTAATAATTAGTAGCTTTAGGAAATAAGAATGAATATAAATTCAAATTGGTTTATATATGTATTCTTAATTTATGACCGATTAGATGAGTATTAGTTATAAAAGTTTCATATATATTCACATAAATTATGGAAAAGTAGAAACAAGTTATAATGGATTTATGCAAGCGTTCAAAACCAATTATACTCTACTAGAAAGGAAGCATTTATTAAATTCTGCCAAAATAATTGTTTGAGTGAAACTTGCTGCAAACTAGTTCAGCTCAATTGGAGTATTTCAATTGAAGTCTCATCAGATGCATCAAAATCTGCATAACTCATAACAAGTCTAGCCATTATTGAAAGCTTTATAAAACAAATAGATTAATATAGAAATAAATTGAGCTTAAAAAGAAAGATATAATTAACTTTTTTGCGCTCAATAACTGAATGGGTGCATCATTTTTGATAAGAATATAGTGTTTACCCTTGAAAAAAACAATTAGTATTATAATGTTATTTTCGATACTCTATCAAAACTGATTTATGCGTCAGTTACTCATATTATGCTTTCCGATTCTATACCCGAATAATAAGTTTTTCTATCAACAAAATCCTGATCAGTTATAAAGAAGTTGAAAATCTTTTCAAATGTTAAAAAAACGCCATAACCGGCAAAATAAACACAATCAAGATGTCAACACTACGAATGCATATGAATTTTTCAAACTCTCTGAGCACTGGATAAGAACTGCAAGTTATCAGTTCGACAATAACATCTTTAACACAACAATAGAAAATATTGAATCAATTTCATGATATATACTCATAAACAGATTTCTTTCCATTGAATATCGACCACAAAATTCAAATAAAAAGACTTATGAAATATTTCTCAATCTTTAGCTATATATTTTGGATTTATTTGTAACTCATACTAGTTTACATATTATCATCTTTCAAATTCATTCAATTGTGTATATATTCACTAAACTCTTCTATGAGTTGACCTTTAAAATGCAATTGTCAAAACGATTTTTCAAACATTCTCTTCTAAAATCAAATTTTAATACTTGAAAACAAAATATTTTGATTTTCATATAAAATTCTACTTCGAAATTGATAGAGTGAGAGATATTTAATATAAAAGTTAAGATGCAAATATTTGAAAGTTACTGCGAGCAAAACAGTCAAACATCAAAGTCACAGGTTCATTATGAAAATTGATGTCTTAAGTAAATACGTTTACTGCAAAATATTCGGATCCGGAAATTCGTTTCTCAATTTGTATAGGCCGAGCATTTTTAGTAGAAAATGCTAGAAAATACTTTCGGATAGAAAAGCAAATATCAGTTCAGTTAAAGCTAATCAATTTTTAGCAATACTTGATTAAGATAGGTAACAATTATTATTGAGGCCAGATAATTGTTTTACCCAAAAAATTATTTCAATATATTCATCATAGTTGACGATCAAATTATGATTTAAACTTATCTGAATGAGAATTTAACTTTTAGTTGTCTATTTTTTAACATGGATAATGAAATTAAAGTAGGGTGCTTGCTGTCTTCATTTTACTTGAAAACGCAACACTCAATTTACTGATACAGATGACTCTACACGCTGCAGTTCAAATAAAATACCTTACATTCGCACAAACACTTTTATAGGCTTCAACTTGTCTGTGAGAACATTAATTTATAATATGCAACACTCGTCTTGTCGTTTACGTGTATTCCGTAGTTTCGCATAAATTCTGACAAAAACAAGCCTAACTTTACATACGAACAACTATGCATTCCGACACGGATCTACATTATCTTTTTACAAAAATTAGTTTAAAAATTGATTTTAGTTATCATAATGATCACAAAAAAGTTAGTTCCAAAGTAGTTATCTATCTGTATATGATATGAAAAGCAGTCTAATTGAATTTCAATAATGCCATTAGTGAATAGTACTACAGAAAACAACTATAACATAGAACATCAAATAGAAACACTTTTAACAGAAAACTTTGATCATCTTATAAATATGTAATGAAACAAAAGTCAAATTTCCAAATCGGTTTCGATTTTAAACAAATTGGTTTCTCTCCAACTTTTAGTACTCATAAAATAAGAATCAAGTTGAAATTTTTGTTTGGAAACATTTGCTGGATCTTCGGTTCTATAAGCTATTCAGCTATTCATTGATCAATAGTGTAAGCAAGTGAACAGCACTTAAACTATAAAAACTGATAAAAGAAAAATGATTGCTCAACAAGTTTTGCTTTAAGACACAAATAGAAAATGGGGTCCACAACGAAAAGTTGAAAAAACTTGTTATTAGAGGAAAATATAAATAAATCTAGATATCTTAATAAACAATTTAAGTGTTAGTTAAATTGAATAATGAGTTGTAACGTTTAAATTAATGGGTCGTAGTTATTTTCAAAGAGAAAACTACTCTAAATTTGCATAAACGACATTATGTTTAGACACACTCATACACAATATAGCATCACATTTTTAGTTTGCTTTTAAATCGCTTTCTTCTAGAAGTTTTTACGATTAAACTTCCTCTATTCATCATATTTCTTATTATATTTTGGGAGTTTCAAACTTGAAAATTTCGAAAATCATTATAAAAATCAAGATTACGAGCTTTGGCTAGAGTTTAATTGAATGTCTAATGACTGCCGAATAAATCTAAAATAAGTTAATGTTCTGAAATCTCCAAATTACTCCTTGTTTTACATTAAGTCAATTCTATTTAATTATGTTTAGTGAAACCATGAGTACTAAACGTATTTCGTGACAAATATGCATCAATTATGCGAATGTGTGTCACTTATATGAAAAGAAATTTTTACTCTAAACTCGATTCAAATATACACAAATATCAGTTCATTGTTGTCGTTCACGTAAGATTTGTGAGCACTAGTTGAACAAAAAATGATTTCTCTATACAAAAATTTTACATTAAAATCAAATTTGAATCATTTGGGAAATCAGAAATAGCTCAATTCATGAAACAGTTCAGATAAACACACAATAAGTTCTTTTTCATCCAAGTACTCTTCAACGTTTTCTCAATTATTTTTCTTTTATCGTTTCAAATAAGTCTAATATTTCTTAAGTTTTTCTAGATTTGTGTTTCACTTTTGATTTATCTCTATTTAACGCAACAATTTTAGGGTTTAGTTCGGTGTGTCAGTTCAATTATTGCATGTGGAGCTGCAGAATCTGGCTATATATTATTGTAGAAAGTGTGATGATCGGCTACTTCGCTCTTGACTTATTTCTATAGTAAGTTTGCTTTCGTATAGGTCCACATTAGCTCGAGACGTAAAAATCAAAACTGATATTTCTCGCTAAAACCCAATTATACTGTTGCCATTTTACCACAATTTCGCTATAATCAGTGAAAAATTGTCTTTAAGAGTGTAAAGTGACCAGTGAGAAAGATTGCCAATTCTACAGTGTTAACTTTTAAGTAATGACAATAGTAATCGACGCCAATAGGATATATGGCATTAATTTGCATAAGAGAACGATAACAATAACTGAATATAGACCGATGAATAAGTTTTTGCTAGAAAATGCTCTATATGAATAGAAAATTAGCAGAACTTTCCATATTTGATGTGACGTGATCTTAAGAAATGCTCTTACTTTGATAAGTTCCGAATTGATAAGATTTCTTAATTCAAATAAAATACATATTTTCATCAAATAGATCGCAAATATAAGGAAAAGAGCAAAAAAGTTTATTTGATAGATGTTTCGCTTAAATAACTGAGAAATGATTTTTTAATCAAAATCACTAGACAGTTTTTAAGAACAGACTCTAGACTTAGATTTATTAGTTGGTTATCATCGAACATCTATATACTGTACATTTTGTTTGATTCTGTGTTGTCATTATTTTCTTAAGTTGTCAATCTGTCTACTTATAGAACTGAAAATTTTCTGCTTCTGATTATATTTTTGATTAATTGGTTTAGGTATAAAACTGCGATTTTCAATACTAAATATTCGTATAACTGCTTTTAAACCTTTTATATTTCTCATATAAAATCATGATTGAGCACGTTGAACAACAGAGAATAGTGGCTTTTATTGCTGACCTTTTTAACGCGAATAAATCTTTAATAGATGTAAATGTCAATTGTAGGGTATGAGCTAGTATTGCATTATTCCAAAACTTTCAGACCTAAACGAAGAGAATGATACACTTGCTAACGTTCAAAAACTGTATTTATTGAAAACTGTACAACTTTTTTAGTACAAAAAAGGCTGACACTTAAAACTGATATCTGCTATATATCTGCTATTGCTCTATGCAGTCAATCAATTATAAATTCTTTAGAGAATTCAGTTTTTATTTAAATCTAAGTTTTAAGAACATAATGAAAATTGACTCTAAAAATTATTTGAGTTTATCAATAAACTCTTATGCATTACTTTTAAGATTCAAGTGCCTTATTCAGCAAATTGGCTCTGACTAAAGCTAATTTTTCTGTCATAATACTTGAACTTCGCCTGAAGCTAAAAATTGCTTTTTAGGTGCACTCATTTAATTAGCGCTCATATGAGCAAAAACTCAGTACAAAATCGTTTAACAAATATATGAGCTAATTTTAGTGTTTAAAACCCAATTCAAGCAAAATGAGATTAAGACTATAATCAAGTATATTTTTGTCCTTATTATATTCGTTCAGTTTGAAGTAATTGAAAAACGCTGAACTTTAAAGACGATAACAAAACCAAAGACAAAAGATCACCAAATTCAACAATTAGCTATTACTATGAGACTTCACGATTAATGTTTGAAATCTCTTAACCTTATGTCCATTTGATTCCACAATTAGCTCAAGTTTAGCTCTATTAGATTCTTGGCATTTCAGCCGAATATCTTTGTTCGAAGGGCATTTTAGCATGATATTTAAGCCAAACTCGATTTTTCTACTGATTTTCGTATCTGAGTTAGATTTTCTCACCAAACCCTGTAAGGTGCTATGCAGAGAATACAATCCCTAATCAAAAATGATTTAACTTAAGCTGAGGATGACGTTGGACCAACTCACGATGCTATCCTCACTTAGCTTAAATTATTGCGTCAACACCTGACTACTTTATGGAGAAATTTGATATATTTAAGCAGACTGTGCCTCTCAAAATATTCTAATGATCAAAATTCATATTTGACACTGAAGACAAAAGAAATTAAAGGGTTCTCCTAAACTGGCTCGTCAAATTCTTTTGGTATTCCTTTCGATCAAAATGCCAGTCACTCTCTGTTAAGTTTTCAATCTAATAATTTATAACTTGAGCCTGAAGTTCATTGAATTTAATTCGAAGCTCAATAAGTTTAATTAAGTAATTTAGCATGAATTATTTGCATTCATTGCAAAGGTTCTCAGATGAGATAGATTCTAAGTCTAAAATCTCATTTATTTGGCGCAATTATACTTTATTTATTACAGAACATTTATAATAATGAAATATCTAATCTTATAAAAGCTTTTGATATGATCTGATTTCGTGATAAATTGAATTCAAAAAATTGCTCATAAACAGAGAGCACATTAATGGCAATCTGTCATTTGATTTTTTCAAATAAAACAAAAATATTCTGTTTGTTTCCAACAAAATTGATGTTTAAAATCTATTTGACAGAGAGCAATAACATTTTCGTCTCCCTAGAGAGACTCAAAGTTTTCGATTTATGAATTTTCTGAGAGATTTTCAAGATTTGGTTGATCAGTTCTGATATTTTTAACGAAAGCTTGTCTATATTCTTAAAACGCGTTATTAAGAGTACTTCTAAGTATTTGAAACATACTTGTTTAATCGCATAAGATCGAACTGCGACTCTATGGTAAGATAGTCTCAAATTGACTCCCCTAAGTATGCGCTTTACCCCACTAACGTGTTCAGTTATTGGCTTGTTTGCTGACGTTAAGGGGGGTCCATTCGCAAACAGTACTACTTTATGATAGAATCACAATAATTGAAATGATAAGTATACTTGAAAACTTATTAATCCTCTATAGATACGGAAAGCTTCTGATGGAGAGCTCGTTCTTATGCTCTTAAGGGACGCTTCTTACGATATATACTGTTAGCTATTAATACATATGCTTTTTGTTATTGAATGTAGTTTTATAGATATATCAATTACCCTGTGGATACGTTCTTACGCATCACTTATCGAGGATTAATAAATTTTAAGTGTACTGATACCTAGTAACTAAACTTGTGATCATTATTATTCAACTGAGTATCTAAATACTGGACAAATAATTTATATGAGATAAATTACTACTACTATGTTCTAATGATTTTTTGCTCAAATTCAATTATTTGGTTGAGTCTGCAAACTTGTAAAATATGAAAGGTTCGTAAATCTACTTATTGTCTACTACTCAATGATAGAACAAATCGAAATTGAGTCAAAAAATGAAACTTCTAACATAAATTCTTTAGTTTATAAGTGAAATTTGAGATGATAGAAGATAAATTATGTAAAATATTTTTTAAAGAATGTTCGATAATACTGTTGGAAAGATAAAATATTAAAATTAGTCGTTTCTAAAATTGAAACGCTCTTTCTTATGCATAAGAGAATCGGTGCATATCTTTTATGGAAATGGATTTTTTGAAAGAGAAAGTTTTTTTCATGTCTAAAGTTCAGCTTATACGACTCAAACTAAATATTTTTGAATATTTTCACTAGTAATCGTAAAAACTGAAAATAAGCTTATCTGAACAGTTCTGTTTCAATTTTTAGAGGATTTTCATTTTTCTATAAAAAAATTCAAGCTCATTAAGAATCAAATTTGTTTTTCAACAGATACTCCAATTTATTTTTATTCGCACACTGCGAGAGATAGAATTACTTGAACTGGTCTTGACTATTGAGATGATTTATGCTCAATTAAAGTGATAATCAAAATAGATTAACAACTAATACCTTTAATTAAATCATAGTCTTCTAGTTGTAACAAATCAAATAATTTAAATTCATTAAAGCACTGCCCATTTTCAATCATTTTTCACTTAATTTGAAATTTGATACCCAGATCTTTAGCATGAAATTTATATTGATTTTTAAAATATGCACAGAATCCGTGGAATGTATTCTATGAGTAACTAATTTATACTCAATCATTGAACTATCTTCTCACTACGAGGCGTACAATTTTCAAAATGAGTCTGATCTAATACATTTTATAACTTTAAGATCCAACGTATAGCTGACTTTTAAGGATAAGTTAAAAGAACTAAACAATTTCATAGAGCCAGAAGAAAATCAGATCTATTTTTCAGAATCTGATGACTCTTACATTCTGAGCATAAGCTCAGGAAAGCTATTATCTCGTGATATTCGTTGAAATTCCATAAAACTTAGTGAAATTGATTAGAATGCGAAATATATTCACAGTTTAATTAGATTGAGGGGTGAATATGCTCGGTTCCATAATAAGTAGGCAAAAAAAGCTCAGAATTGAATGTTAAAATTAATCGAGAAAAATGATGATAGAAAAACTCATTAATTTGGCCTTCAAAGTATGCAAAAATCATGAAAATTATTATTTATTTGAGCTGAACTTTCTCAGCTATAATTTTTTATTGATATGCAAAAGTTGAATTGAGTTTTTCGGCTTCCGTTTATTATTATTCAGTTGGAGTGAAAGAATAATTTTCGTAATTGTAGGAAAATAAAGTAGCATAATACGAACATTGATCAAATTGAATTAAATTTCTAAGCTCCAATTTGGTTTGTTTACATTTTATAAAAATAACCAAACTGTAACTTTGGTTCATATTTCTATTAATGTAAAAATTAATCGATTAATGGAACAAAGGCTCTATTAAAATAAGCGACAAAGTCAACAAAATGATCAGCTTGAGATTAGCTAAGTTTGCAATAAACACGGACTCCTAAAGAATATTACAAAATGACTGTTGGGCTAAATAAATACGCTATGATTGGTTTGCTGCTTATGAGTCTAGTAGAGCAAAAGTCTTATTTTACTTTTATTCGCTTCTCATAGACCGCATTCATGTAAACAAATGCATGACTTCTATTTTGTTGAGTACTAGAACTAATCCTTCAAGTCATGAATTGTCAACTATAGACTGAACTGAAGTTTTTGCTCTTTCAATTCATATGAAACATATGGAGAGTTTGGGTTATCTAATATTGTATGGATAAAAGGGAATGTTGTATCAAAAAGAAGCCTCAATCACGATGGCTATTGAAGTGAGGACACAATATGAGAATCTGACTCTTAATAACATTTTCAACTTTTATTCCTTCATTCTATATTATGTTGAACGTTCGTCTCTGGGAAAATCGATTTCAATTGCAATGCCATGATTGCGCCAAAAATCATTTCTTTTAT
Source organism: Archegozetes longisetosus (assembly GCA_018873245.2). Taxonomy (NCBI): domain Eukaryota; kingdom Metazoa; phylum Arthropoda; class Arachnida; order Sarcoptiformes; family Trhypochthoniidae; genus Archegozetes; species Archegozetes longisetosus. Next base: position 5,913,122 of record JAEMBT020000004.1, on the reverse strand, counting down.
ATTCCTTAAATATTAAAAAGTTTGAGTTTTATGTATGCTGCCAAATACTTTTTCATATATGATTTCGGGCCTTTTCTCCAAATAACAGTGTCTGCTGCGTAAAAGTAAAACCAATTTTCTCCTCATATTAGCAGTTGGTTCACGAAATATCGATTCTGTCGAGAGAATAGTCTTTTTTACACAATTATGTCTTAATGTAATATTAGTTGTTCAATGAAGAGTTCATCAAATAATTGCCATATTTGGAAGCGTTATTTATGCAGAAAGTCAGTATTGAACCTAATAAATGATATGGTATTGATGCCAATAGCAGTAGTTCTTCTGTTTAATCATATATACTTTTGTAGTAGTGCTTCTGATGAGAATGGAGATGACATGCGCAATAGTAGATGCAATCAATGATGCCTTTGCCCGAGCCAAAGAGACCTCTTTCTATGTGAAGATCGAGATTCTTTTTACTGTTAGTCTTTGTGTTCCTTTTCATACATGCTTTTACTATCGTATCAACATTTGAGTTCTTTTAGAAAAAATATCTAAACAACAAAATGTTCTTTTCTATGCCTGGTGTGAGCAATTATTTTGGCCACTCAGAACCATCTTCTATTCTGAATTTAATCATAATGTTATTATATTATTGCTGATTGTTGTGATTTGATTTGTTAAATTGGTTCCGAATTGAGTGCGAGTTTGGCCAAATAGTATATAAAGAGTGTGTTATTTTAATACCGATTTTCGCTTCATTCTGGCGGAAAACATGTTAACGCTAGAGATTCTCGAAGAACAGTTAGCATGTTATACAAATTGTGAGCAGCAAATAGAGTATATATATTAATGTAGCTGCTGGGTACAAGTCATGTTAAAATCTGTTCATTATAACTAATGTGTCAAAGAGTAATACTCAGTGTTACCAAATCTAATAGAATGTAATGTTATGTATGCAACATTTAGTTCTAATATATGCTAACCGTTTAAATATTTACTTCTACTACAACGCCCTATCAACAAAAAAGCAATAAAATGAGAGCCCATTCAAAACTCAGATGTCCTTTCCGATCGTTGCAATCACAATTAGCACCGGTTTTCGGCTCCTCGCTCATACAAATCCTATTACTAACCAATCAGCTATTGCTGACTCAGTCGTGTTATAAATTTCCGGCAGATATGAAAGATCCATGTCATGAGAAGGAATGCAGATTTGGTGCCCAATGCAAACCATCCATCGATGGACGCAATGCTGAATGTGTTTGCCCGACAACGTGCGCCACTTATGGCGACTCAAGAGGTAGTCGACCCGTTTGTGGCACTGACGGAAGAGATTATCCAAATGTATGCGAATTAAGACGACATTCGTGTAAAGATATGAAAGAAATTAGCGTTAAATTTACGGGAGCCTGTGGTGAGTTATTCACTTGTATTATTATACTTCTAAATTTTGACACATAATTTGTATAAGATTTGCATAAAGTCAGTACTTGATGTATTGTGATAAATTATATGTTCAAATTAGTAATAATTTACATTAAATTCAACTTAAAATAATAGTAACTGTAATTTATCCTCAATTGTCTCATTAAGCCTTAATCTACAAGACACGTCAGGAAAGTGTCATTTAAGGGGCACTTTCTCGAATCCAATCTGACATTCATTCACTCAAGACATTTGATTCAAAGCAAATTTCTCTAACCTGTTCTGGCTTTAGACTGAATTTATTTCAGCCAAATATGATTCACTTATTCAACAGAACTAAATTTTTGCGTTTTATTCAAACTTAGTGGAAATATTCTGCAGTTGTTATCATAGCATAATATAAATATCTGAGTAAACAATTATTTAATTTCATAGCACATCAGAATTTTATTATTCTTTCTAAAGTTCATTATTTCTGCTGAACTCTACAAACATTGAGCTTTGTTTCAGTGAGAAAGACTAAGAAAGCAATAAATTAAAAATATTTTGAATGCCTTTATGGCTAGTATATAATGCATAACATGTCTCTTTGTTTGTAACGTTTTTTCTGGTGTGAAAAATAGTTTGATATAAACTTCAGAAATGGTCTCACGAGACAGAAATGTCCAATACATAGAACTTGCAAACAAATAACTAACAACAAGCTCTACATCTCCTTTGTTTCAATCCTCAAGCTTTCTGCATGAGTGCATTATTGATTCAGTTCTGCAATTCTTACTTCATCTTTAAGTATATGTTAGACTATACTTCAGGGACTTTTAAAGATTATGCCACAGAATAATTGCTTTCTGAGAATTATAGTATTATAGCAATAAAATATAGACGTGATATAAAAGATGTCACTTAATAAGTTTGTTAAACACTCATTTCATTACCTCTACTGCTCTTACGCCTCATACCTTATAAGTATATTTTAGCGCTGAATCATAATCGATTTTAACTTGCCAAAACCTGGCGGCCATCTAAGCTCACAGATGGTCAATTCTGTTATCTGGTTCTTGTCAGACATTAAGCCATCAATTTTTATTATGCTTTTTTTCTCTCTCGCTTATACTATTCAACCAATAAGTCCATTAATTATACTGAAAAAAAAACTATTTAGAACTTTTTCAGAATTCATTCACTCAGTATACTATCAAATAAATAATAAAAATTCTAGAAAATCTTGACACTTGAAAGATTGTTAAATATTTCTGCTTTAAAGGCATTTCAAATATAATAAAGAGAAATTATGTTCTAAGATTTTATAGCTTCGAAGAATTGTGTTTCTATTCATAACGAGACATGTATTCAATCAATAAAGTGATGGAAAGATGCAGAAAGAGTTATGATTAGTGCTGTTATTATTCATCTGAGAAGTTATCGATGATTGATAATAGTTTACTCTGTACTATGATTGTCAGACATTTTAGCTATTTAGATGCAGAACATCTTCTATATAGAGTAGAAGTCTAGTAAAACTGATTGATAAAAACGAAGCATCAGTCAAATAATTAAATCACTTCAATCTATTCTAAATAATGCTTCAGCTTTCCTCGAAAGTTGCATACAATGCATAAATCAACATTTAATCATTAAAAGCTGAAATTGTTTGAAGAATGAGAACATTTTTGAAACTAATGTCAACAATATAAATGACATAAGAAAAAAGTCAAGAACATTAAGTTCTAAGTCTACAGTAATATAACTGTTGTTCCAAAGTATTAGCCAAACAAAAATAGAATCAAGCAATACCTACTGGACTAGTTAACAACTACACTCAAAAGCTTAATAATCCGCGATAGCAACCAGTTAAGAATACGTTGTGATGGCATGGCTTCCATCAGACCATAACCTAAAGGACATTAAGACTTATTAATTAAGAGAGAACTTATTTCATGTTGACTATAGTAGTCAAAGTAAACTAGAAATCAAATTTGGCAGCAAATTACTGCACATCACATGGAGGTTGACATAGTAACGACCTTATCTTGTTGCATTCGAGGATTACCAGGTTTTAAGTGTACTCGAGTCATAAAGCAAATAATGGCATTTGTTTATATTGATGTAGAATTTGATCTACAATAAAAAAAAGTATGACTAAAATATAATCTTATATCTATTTCAAATAGATCCTTGTGATGGTGTTGAATGTCCTGCCTCTCAAATTTGTCAATTGGATGATCATAGAAATCCGATTTGTCGGTGTAATGCTGTTTGCAATCAAGATTTTAAGCCTGTTTGTGGCAGCGATGGTAAGACCTATACTAATGAGTGTATTCTTAGAGTTGAGGCGTGCAAATCAAGAAGAAGCTTAAGAATAATTCATTCAGGAGTTTGTGGAGGTAAGAAGGCTTTTATGTTTAGATGTAATAACAAAGTATTACCTCTTTCTTCCATTAAAACATAAGAATTTTGTTCGTATTTTTCTGTCGAAATTGTGATCAGAATCTGGCCAAAAATGTTTTCCTGTAATTCCATTATTGTCCAAAAAGTATTTTTCCTGAAAATAAAATTGACGAGCTTTTGGACTGTTGTCAGTTACAAAACTGATGATTGATTTCGACAAAGAATTATTGATTCGCTATTAAAGTTAAAAAAATGGGGACATGTGTTTATCTGGTTTTCTGATGCATTACTAGGATTACTAGTGAATCGAATCATATGAAAAGATAGTTCTACACAACTACAGACAGAGTAGTGACAGTGTGTTTCAACTTACTAGCAATAACTTATACCGAATCCATTTTCCAAAGTATGAACACTTTGCAAAATCATAATATATATTCTCATTTTATGTTTTGTACCTGCATTCGTATGATTTATTACTAATAAGTAATTAATTACAAATTACTACACCGCCATTACCTGTTTGTACAATATTTAGAGAATCAATAATAATTTCAATAACCGAGATATTCATACAATTAAGTTGATTGTATGAAAAGGAAAGCACGACTACCTTAACTTGACTTGTGTGTGCTTTACTGAAAAGTTAATTATTAACAATTTTAAATTAGTTGACTAACAACTATAGAAAACATTTGAACCTAACTTTACAAACCAGATCTTTACGAAGCCAGCTTTAGGAACATTAGCTTTGATTTTCTAAAAATAAGTTTAACCAATATTTGGAAGCCAACAACTTACCATTTATTAGTTTACTGTAAATTTCGATCATGTTTTGTTGGAAGATACCCAAAATCGACTATCTTTTATGACGAATTGAAGCATTCAAAACCAAAACATAATCAATTTTAACATAGGATAGGCTTCTAAAAAAACCCTAAGCTATGAACATATCTTTTGAAATACTTTATACTATGATAGACAAAGAATGACAAGACTTAGTTCACGTATTTAATGTGACAAGAAATGAGCTGTAGCTTAAGTTTGCGTAATCCTAAGAACCATTCTGGTATATAATGAGTGCCGAATGAAGGAAATTGTTAACTTTGTCTCATTTTTCAAACTGCAAGAGAATCCTTTTCGTTTATTGAACTATTTCTTAAGACAATTACAGACATTGTTTCCTTAATTTTCATTTATCAGATTCTTTTGATACGTTTGTAGTCTCGCCAATCTCTATAAACCATAAAATTGATAGTTCTCGAGAAACAGAGTTTATAGATGACCAAAACTTGTTTAGAAATAGTGTTCTCACAAATCAGATTTTAGAAGTAAATAAAGAAAACGATACTAACCTTAAGTACATATTTATTGCAGAATCTAACCCATGCGCCACTTTGCAATGCACACAATTTCAAGAATGCGAAATCGATCGCTATGGTATAGCCACCTGTCAATGTCCTCCTCCGTGTCCAACCATCTTAAGGCCTGTCTGTGGTAGTGATGGACATACTTACGATTCAGAATGCGATCTACAAAGACAAGCGTGTCTTCTACATAAAGATATCCATCTTAAGCATGCGGGCAGTTGTGGTAAGTCATAGGATTAAGTCATTAGTGAAGCATCTAAACTGCAATAATACTTCGATGTAGTGAAGCTCTTTAGAGTGATTGCATGAGTCCTACCGCAACTTACTATTAAATATACTATTAAACTTATAGTGAATAAGTAAATAGTAGATTACCTGTCGATTGTGAATCATCATTACAGTCAACATGAATTGTTTATATGGCAATCCCCAGCGATTCACTATGCCGAGGTATTACTGTAATTGTAAAACTGAGCTTTTCTATCACTACTCAAATAAATAATTGTCACATGCGTAATATGAATAGCGCGTGATTTTTATAACAATAACGATTATTGTTGTTCATTAGAATGATCGGTAGTGCGAAAGGACAACGGGTCACAATTAATTTGCTCTATCAAAAACATAAACGTTCATTAAATAGTTGATTGCTGTCCTTTGAACCAAACAAAATTAATCGTTAGACTTCAACCTTCAAAAACTAGAGTCACTTTTTTGGCTAATAATCTAAATAAGTTCGTTCACTTTTTCAACATGAAAAATCGATTTTAAAAATTGGCTCTTGAATACTAAACGACCAAACTCCTACACTAATATAAGATTTGAAATCCTCTAGTATTCAATGAAATATTCAGTACAAATCCATGGAATATGAATGAGTGCATTTGTTCTGTAGAAATAATAGAAACGCAATGCTCACTTTGAAATGCAATTTCAAATTCATTTATTAAAGTTGAAATTGAATTTGAGAATGCAAATAGAATATGATTATATAAAGCACAATTTGATCACTACATCACATATTGAGCAAGTTATTAAAAAATAAACGCTTATTTTATCAAACTATTTTCCTATTCAAATGTTTGAATAAATAAAAGTTCATTTTCTCAACGCTAGCTTACAATCGATTGAAAATTAAAATTAGAACATTTCTCGCGTCAAATTATTATACTTTCAAGTAAACAATACACTGTCCTATAATATTGACCAATAAATTCAATTAATTTCACTGTAGAGTAAAGAGAAGATAACCGCTCAAATTCAAAGTGCAATTCAAATGAATCGCATAACATTAATTAGTTTCGTATTCTATGTAACAAATGTTAATGAATTACACGAGGGAAACACTCGAACACTCCAACACTTACATGACTGGCATTGCGAAAACTTTCATTGAAAGCGTAGTCAGTCGATTCTAAACACATAAATCAATTTGATTGCTGTTATACTCGCTGGAAGTGCATTCAATTAGAATTTTTATTCATTCAATTACAATTTCTATTCATTATCGTATAGGCGACGAAGGACCGTGCAGTAAAGGATCCAATTTTTGTCGATTTGGCGCCATTTGTGTCATCAAGCCTAACGGAGAGCCTGCCTGTGAATGTCCAACTTGCTCAGAAGAATTTAAGCCAATTTGCGGGAGGTATTGATTGCTAAAATTTTCTATTACATCTTATCTGTCTCTGATCTGAAATTAATGAGATGTTTGCTTTTGCTTCTAGTGACGGCATATCATATCCCAATGAATGTAAAATGAGAAGAGAGTTGTGCGAGCAAAAGAAATCGATTGATATCTCTTTCACTGAAGGACTCTGCAGTAAGTTTATAGCTGTTCTCTATTATCTCTATTTTATTTGTTTTATCACACGTTCATTTTATATGCGATTACTATAATTCTGTTTATAAGTTATATATTGCTCGCTCGAATCAACTTCAATCACTTTTTGTAAGTTATGAGTACTCTATGTCGAACATTCATAATGTTCCCCCTTAACAACAACCTTTCCTTTACTCTATTTCGTTCGATGCGCTTCAATCAAACTCGTATAACTATAACTATGACATCAAATCTTTTATTCTAAATTATTCGCTTTCTTCCTAATAGCGCTCCTAATATGAGTTCTTTAGAAAAACGTTTTGTCGAATAAATCTCATTACAAATTGTAGTGAAATAAAGCTTAGACTTTCAACTTTTAAACCTTGAAAATCCGAAAATTTGATGAAAGAGAAAATAATCTAATAAATTATAAAATTATTGAAGAGCTTATTTCTTCAATGGCAGTAATCATTACTCTTTAGAAAGAGATATCACAATAAGATCTAACCGATGGTCAGATTATCTTCATAAACGTATCGATCTTTTTGATGCTAAGCATGGACACTTCAGTTATTTAAGTTGTTAGACCCATAATTATCGGTCAATTTTTATTCAATTTATAAACGGAAGAACAAAACTAAAAATCAATGAACTGCTGCCGAGCAGAGATTTGGCGATACAAAAATGATCGAACTTAAGTAAAGCACACCTAAGTTGAGGTGGAGATTTGTGAACCAATTTACAAGAGAAAAATCAATAGCACAATGCTACTCTAACATAGTTTGAGCGTTCAAACTGACAGATATTTGGAAACTGAGAACCATTATTGAGATGATTGAAAATAAGATATTTCATATTTTCAGATTCCAAAATAAATAATCCCATTTATCCTGTCGTTTCTCTGTTTCATATTTCAAGTTATTATCATCTAAACTAGTCAAACCTCGATAGCTTTGGGTCAATTTTTAAAATCTAATCTTATATTGTGCTCACTCTATAATATTTGCATTTTGAGTGTTTTTCCATCAAAACAGTATTTCTTGACTTTGTTACTGGTCTTTTGGGGTAGATATACAAAGAGATATTTTAGCCATTATTGAGTATGTGTTCTTGTTTGTCAAATTGATTTTGAAAGTTTTACGACAAAGGATGACAAACATAAAAGAAATGGAAGGAGAAACAAACTCGTTATCTCATTCGATTTGTTTTAATCCTTATAAACAAAATTCTGTAGAAAGTACCTGTTTTTCTAAAGCGATAAAAATTTGTTAATAGTTGTGCTAAAATGTTCACAAATAACCGTTTTCTCAAGTTGTTTGGTTTCTATTAGATTTATTAATAACTGTAATTGATTGTGAGCATAATTAAGGATATAAATAAGTTTGCGTAAAGTTAGTTAGTACAAATTTGATTGACAAGATGGGTATATCGTCATTTTTCAGAACGTCAGATAACGGATATGTGAAAGTACATGAAAGAAAGTGTTTCAGTTTAGTCGTCAGAATGGGATTTGGTACTTGAGAAGTGATATTTTAGTGAAATATTTTAGGCAACTATTTGTCGTTTACCATATAAGAAATAATATATTGCTGAGAAACTTATGTGTGGAGATGCACTGGACATCAGTAGTGCTAAAGTGCTATATACACTCACATCTATAAGAGACCACAATCGTGTCTCTATATAAACAAATTCTGCAGATATACTAACTTAGTATAAGATGCTATAGTAATGGTTAAGATAGAGCTTTGATCTAAGCTGAGAAATCGATACATAGGATTACTATTCTGTATGTGCCGCATAACTATGATGAGAAAAGCTCAACACCGAACACCAGAATATCTACTAGTTTTCATGGCAAAGTTACGCTCCTATCTCAGGATCTAATTTGATTAGTTTAGGAAATGAGTCGAAACTTCTCTAAAAATACTGAGTTTTGACTAATAGAAAACTCAGTATAAATTGATTAATTAAAATTAGCAAATAAACGCTTAATCAAATGTGTGTTTTGATTATCTCTGTTTTCATTTCTCAGATTCAGTTTAATTAGTCTTTTGTTTGTTTTATCCTTTTATAGTATCTGAGAAGCGATTATTTCAGTGATAATCTGAGTATAGATTTTGATTTTTGGTTGGATACTCTCATTTGAAGCTACAATAAGCTTGTTTATTCTTCTTTCTTATAACTAGATGGCTGCGAAAATAAAAATTGTGAGTTCTATTCCGTCTGCGAATCCGATGGTCAGGGAGGAAAATGTATATGCCCTCAGAGTTGTGTTCATGTGAGTATTTTCAGATGTGTTAGAAGTCAAACAATTGATTCGTTTTATTAGATTCATATGAACTTAATTTAATAGAAACATTTCTTTTCTACTTGTTCGCTATAGATTGATTCACCAGTTTGTGGTATGATGCTGTGGTAACCAATATGTGAATGGAATACTTATATCATATAATTCTATAGGTTCTGACGGAATAACCTATGATAATGAATGCCAAATGCGAGTCTCTGCTTGTAAGAAATCACAGTTCGTCACCGTTGCCACTAAAGGCCCTTGTGATGTCTGTCAAAATGTTCACTGCAAGTATGGCGCCAGATGCGAAAATGGTCGATGTGTTTGCCCTACTGAGTGTCCCGATGTCTTCGAACCCATTTGTGGCAATGATCGAGTCACCTATACCAACGAATGTGAAATGAGAAGTGCCGCGTGTCGTCAAAGTGTTGATATTAGTGTTAAGTTTTATGGTGAATGTGATGAAATCGTTGGATCTGGAAGTGGTAAGTAAACAAATAATTATTGTCCCAACCAAAATGATTCCATGTTTGGTTTGGAATCAAATTAAAACTTAATATTTGCCTATACTTTGTAGGTTCTGGTGGTTATACAAAAGTTTGTGATCATAAAACATGTCGTTACGGAGGAGTTTGTGACTACGACGAGAACGGTGTTCCTCATTGTCTGTGCACGTAAGATAACTTGAATAACAAAATTATTATAGTTATTGGATTAATAAAAATATTCCATCAATATATAGTTATCATTGCCCACCATCTGGCCACGATTCTGAACCAGTATGTGGTAAGTCATTGAATCCTGGTTGGACTTGTTTATTGGTTCCAATAATTTATTTGTTGTCTTAATTTTAATTAAGGGAGCGACGGTCGTTTATATGATAACGAATGTAAGCTTCAAGAGGAGGCGTGCGCTCGACAGCAGGAAATCAAACCACAAGACATGAAAATGTGCGAAGAAATCAAAATACTTCCCTGTGATGGAGAACCGCCATTAGTCAACCCTCTGACTAGAAAAGAGTACTTTTGTGGTGATGGACCTGATTCTAAGCCGTGTCCTCCTAATAGCTATTGTCATAAAGGAAGTAATTTTGCCAAATGTTGTCGTGAAGTGGCGACTGTCAGAAGTTGTGCTGAAACAACATATGGGTAAATATAAGTCATGGTCAATGTTTAAGAAGCCATTCAAATGCAATTTTGATTTGTAGTTGTTGTCCGGATGGCAAGACTGCAGCTCAGGGAACGAAGAATGCTGGCTGTCCTAGTGTTTGCGGATGTAATCGGTTGGGGTCTTACTCGTTAACTTGTGATCCGACCACTAAGCAATGTCACTGTAAGCCAGGAGTAGGAGGTCTTAGATGTGACAGGTGTGAGGCTGGATTCTGGGGACTCCATAAGATATCTGAAGGAAACAGTGGATGCATTCGTGAGTTATTTGTATAGCTACTTAAGATGATTGTCTTTATGTTTTTCCATTGAGAAATCAATTTGAATTTGTTATTTAAAAGCTTGTGCCTGTAATGAATACGGATCTGTTAGAGATGATTGCGAACAAATGACCGGTCGATGCGTTTGTAAAGTAGGCATACAAGGAATGAAATGTGACGTATGTCCAGAAGGAATGATTCTCGGAACTGAAGGTTGCACTGATGGTGAGCTAATATAAAGCCTATAAATATAGGATTTACTATTATTTTATGATATGTATACTTTTGACAGCATCTTTAACTAAAACGATATCAGGCTCTTGTGCGGATATAAAATGTCATTACGGAGCTCAGTGCAAAGTCAAAGAGGGTCGTGGAGTGCAATGCGTTTGTGATTTCAAATGCCCGAATGATGAGGGACGCAAAGCTGCCTCTGTGTGCGGTTCAGACGGTAATACTTATGGATCAGAATGTCAACTACGCTTATTCTCGTGTCGATATCAAAAGCGCATTACCCCAGTACATGATGGACAGTGCAAAACAACCACTTCTGAAACTGTAACAGCTGGTCCTGTGAGACGTTCCACTATATTCAAAACCACTCAAGACACCGAAAAATCTACTCGCGAAGTCAGTTTTCATGAAAATGTGCTGCTTAGCACAGGTCCTACTGTTCCAACACATACAGTGCCCGAAGTGGCGACAACACCGATTGAAACACCAGCATTCGATGGAGTTTCGTATATAGAAATGCCCCGATTACAGGCCTACACTAGACTTTCACTTGAAATAGAATTTCAGATATTAGAAGAAAATGGTATTTTGTTCTACAACGGACAGACACTGACAGGAGAGGGAGACTTCGCATCACTAGCCGTTAAAGATCTACACATTGAATTCAGATACAATTTGGGCAGTGGTTCTGTCATTCTTAGATCGACGCATCCTATCCAACTGGGAAAACTTACTAAAGTTGTTGTGAAAAGATATTTATACGATGGCATGCTATCGGTTGAGGGCCAGGAAGATGTCTCTGGAAAAAGTCAGGGCGCTCTCAAATCACTTGATTTGGCAGAAAATTTATTTTTAGGTTACGTCTCATCAAAAGAGAAGAGAATCTTTGAGAACATTGGTGTCAGTAAGGGATTAGTTGGTTGTATACATAAGTTCAGAATAGGCCGTAAAGACACAGATTTAAGATATCCGACTTCAAAAGACATTATAAGAGCATCACATATCCGTAAGTTAGAACTTTTCCAAAACAGTTGTATAGATTGGTGATTGAATGGTTTTAGGATTAATTGTATTGTGACTTTTAGGTGAATGCAGTGATAATCCTTGCAGAAGTGTTCCGTGTCTGAATGGAGCCACTTGTTTAGCAGATACTGATATTCAGTCATATAAGTGTTTGTGTAAAGAACAGTTTACGGGAAAGCAATGCGAGACTCAGATTAATGCTTGCACTAGCAATCCCTGTACTGATGGTGCCACTTGTATTGTTCTTCAAGAAGGTCTCTCTAATGACTTCATCTGTAAATGTCCAACAGGAAGAACTGGAAAGCTTTGTGCTGACTGTAAGTTATTCTCATTGAATAGATTCTGTTGAAAAGACATAAGAACTTACTTTAGTTGAATGATTAATCACTGTTTATACTCTTAATGGTTGTTATGTAAAAAATTAATTGGTCTGCAACAAATTGAATCAATTAATTAATTTCAGTGCAAAGAGAAATGTTTGTCGTGAGAGTACCAGACTTTTGGGGCAGCTCTTTCTTACAGTTGCCTACACTTCAAGGCGTTAGTCAAGCCTTCACCATTGAAGGTAATCAAATTTCATATTAGCTCTGAGTAATTGTGTACATCGCATAAGTATTTCAGTTTAATTCACTTTTACTCAACTCTGAATCGCTTTCTTGTCTTAAATGACAGTATGGTTTCTAAGTCGAGCCCTTCATGGAATGATTCTATACAACGGTCAACAGGCGTCAGGAAAGGGAGACTTCTTGTCTCTCAATATAAATGACGGTTACGTACAATTCCGTTACGATTTAGGAAGTGGTGTCGCAAACGTTAGGTAAAAAGTTTAATTCATTTATTTATCTAACTATCTATCGATTAATTATCTATCGAAACATTGAATAAATTCTGTCAACTTTTTCTAACTGAATGCTTACAGTGGAGTTGTTTCTATATCGTAAGTTGTTTGAGCGTCAAATCCCTTTATCCTTAAATTTATCAACATTATTATCCCATGTATATCGATTCGATTCATTGATCTTTTAGGAGTAAAGATACCATTACATTAGGCGAATGGCATTCTATTCGTATAACACGGAAACGAAAAGTTGGAACTTTGCAATTGGATGACGGGTAACTGAAATACTTATCAATATGATATATTATATATCTTTCCCAAATTCAGTCTATCAAACATGAAATTAGATGTTTTTTCACTATGACTTTGTTGAGAACTATTTAAAAGATTTGAGTGTTTCGATTTTCTTTTACTTCCATCGTATGCAGTCTGATTCAGTAAAATCATTTATGTTTCCTTACTCAACATTCATTCAACAATTACCATCGTAAACTCATCTGTACCATACACTCAATAACTTAATAATCCTTGATAGCAACCAAAAATGGTGCGTTGTTGTGGTATGATTTGTATCAAACCATAATGTATCAGAGGCGAAGAAGCTTATAGAATACCTAATACAGCAATCAAAACAAATTAGAGATCAAATGCAGCAAAAAATTGATGCGGAGGGGGTTTATATATCAACTACTTTTTCTTGTTGCTATCGCGGATTATTATGTTTTCAATTGTACATTTTAGTTTGACTATAGAAAAATTAGCTATGCTTTGCAGTGAAAAGCTTTCAAATTGTGCCAATAATTCAGAACAAATTAATTAGTTTGAAAAATGTATCCATTAATTGAAACCTATTTAATTATAATTTTAGAGGAAGTGAATTATGATATTTTGAAAAATCATAAATCATTTATATCAGAAAATTGTTTTAAATGATAGCTTAGAAGTTAGCATAACATAAGTTATCATTTTTCATAAATTATTTATTATAGTATTTTTTTATTATTTTCAGTCCGATAATGGAAGGCGAGGCAAAGGTGATAAATGAAGATTAGAGTCCTCTTATTGCAAGTACTTATCAACTGATGATTTTGTTTTTCATTTCAGGGATCATTAAGTGAACTAAACTTGGAGCAACCGCTATATATCGGGGGAGTCGAGAATATGTATAGCATAAATCGAGATTCAGGAATTATGATAGGCCTAAATGGAGCTATTCAGAGGATTGTAGTGAACGGTGAGGTATGGGATAATTTAGTGCAGCGAGCAACCAAGCACAGAAATGTCCCCGAATATGGTGGTCCACCGTGCGGCTATGAATCTCCCTGTCAGAATAATGGCCTCTGTATGCCTCAATGTAATTACCACTTCTCTTTTTTTGCCACTTTTCTTAACAAATTGCGGTTATTTATAATGATTTCTTCTCCAATTATTAGTGAATGATTACATATGTAAATGTAGTGTGAAGTACACTGGAAAGAAATGTGACAAATGTATGTGTTAACTATTACTAGTATGTTAAAAGTAGAATAGCTGTAACTAAAGCGTATGAAGAGATTTAAGAATAGAAAAAAAGATTAGTTCATTTTTCTTAATTACAGTGATGGAAAAAGAAGACTTGACTAAACCGGTCTCATTCTCTGGAAACACTTTTCTTATGTTTCCCAATAAAATTACCACCGTGTAAGCAAAACTTTAATTTCAATTTTCAATCACTCTTGATTACCTCTTTCAATTATCTAGCTTGTCTTCTAATAGACTATCTAATAATTATACCCTAATCCAAAGCTGCTATCTTTAACCAAATGGTTTTTCTTTTCTAATTTTGTTCATAAGCTCTTAATCAATCAAAATTTTATTATTCTCATGAGTATAAGTGAATGAAAAACTGATGGACAGAAGAAATATTTATTTTTAACCCTATTGCACGAGAAAAAGTTGACTTTTTCAAAGCTCAATTTGAACGAAATAAAAATAGAAAAAAAGTAAAAGTATAGAAAAAGTTTTATAAGCACTCCACTGAGGCTCATTGATAAAGAGCTAATGTTCAAAACTTTTACATTACTCTATACTTTGACTAATTTAGTAAGTTTTTCATACTATATGTTTTATTACTTTTAAATTACAATTTAGTTCGTTTGCAATAACGTTTAAACGAACATATATTTGACTTAGACTCAAATTGTCACTAAATCAATGCGTATGAATGCAATGAGAACTAACTTTATTTGAAGCTAAACTAACTTATAATTTGGGAATAACTGAAAACTGTTTTCTATTCTGTTCTTATAATTATATGGTTATAGCGATGATACTCACAGTACGGAATCTGGAGAAATGGGGTATGTGTTGATGTGTTTGCATGTCTCTAATACAATAATTATGAGTACTTATCCCACTTCAATATCGAAATGTTTAATCGATAATAATTTAGAAAACTTATTCATTCTACTAATGCAGAGTTGAGGGACAGAAAGAGAACAAATTCGAAGTTACATTTCGTACTGAACAGCCAAATGGAATTATTCTTTGGTTAAACAAAGGCGCCACCACACACGGAGACTACCTTTCATTAGCGGTTTCTAACGGCTATTTAGAACTAAGTTTTAATTTAGGAAAACAGAGAGATTTATTAATACTGAAAAGTGAGTCGCGAGTCGACGATGGCCTGTGGCATACAGTATTTGTGCATAGGTAGGGAAAACATTTTTATTAAATTATTTTTAAACATTCAATATTACTTTCATCGTATTTTTCATTACCTTGTTTTCCAGGAACAAAAGATTGGGTGTAATGCATATCGATAATCAATCAGCAATTAGCGGCACTTCAGAGCCCGGAGCTACTGAATTAAATACCGATGGAGTGCTCTGGATAGGTCTGTAGAGTGTTTTTTCACTTTAAATTTAGGTTATTAGACATTGGATCAGACTATTCACTTATCTTCTACTTGTCAAACGACATAATATTGAAAATGAGGTTTGAAGCGCTCGCTTCTAGAATTAATAATATGTTATAGGTGTTTGCCTCAATAGAGTCTTTATAATCTGAACTGCAAATTTATACTCCTGTTTTCATTCCATCCAAATAATTATTTTCTTCCAGCTTAACTTTCACTCATTTTTAAGCTTAAGTTCACTTGACAACCAAAATTAACTAACATTTTCTAGAAAGACCTTCAGACGAAATGAAAATTATTTTTATCACAAGATGTAAATCTTTGTGTTAAAGTTCAGGAACAACTTACGCGAATGGAAAGTTTTTTTAGAATAATTATATGTCATTCTCATAGGATTAGAATCAATTTGACTTGAGTGACACAAGTCCCAATTATGTCAAAATTATTTTATGTCCAATTGATGACTATAGTCAAGAAATTCGCAATTATTTAACTGTTAGTTATTTTGCGTAAAGTCATCGATTAGTGAGACTATAGCTTAGAAATAAGTACAATAACATTAGATTTTATAATAACACGAAAATTGTACTGAAAGGTGGATCTCCTGGACTGCCAACTGGTCTTCCAACACAATATTATCAAGGATTCAACGGCTGCATCAATTCAGTGAAAGTTGACGGCGAAACACTCCACCTGACAACACATAGCACTGCAAGCAATCTGAAATTTTGCAGCGATTTATAAGATTTATATAAATTTTTATCAGCAAAAGTGTAATATAAGTTAAATAATAATTTATACTGTGATCAAACATTTAAACAAAGCATCGCAAAGCCTAAACGCGTTTGCTATTAAGTCAAAACGAGCGAAGCAATCATTGCTATCATAACTGATTCGTGATTCATTCATCCAACGCCAATCTTCTGCATAATCAGTGATCATTCGAGTTTCATCAGAAGCTTGTGCTGGCAATTGACTCAAGCCGTGAATACTTTAATGTGCCATATCCTTACAATTCAATTATTGTATTCAAAGTTTAATAAAATTGATTTTTTTCAAAATATATTTTTCTCTGTTTGATAAATATGTCACATAATTAGCGCAAACGAATCAAAATCATTCTTAAGTGTATAGATTATAAAGTTGTCCTATAAAAATGATGTTCTATTCATAGACTTAAATAAATACTGAGAAAAACTACTATTTTTTAGGTTATTCATTAGGCCTATTAAGCGCATAATGACTGAAAATCCTGTTTGATTAGTTTACAACTAATGATTTGTTTTAATTGTCTAAAATATAGGCATCTAAACATTCAAAAATAGCTCTATAGGCCTCTTCTCAGTGTTGTTACAGGAAAAACCAAATCTGATACACCCTAAACTGTTTACAGCAAATTCTTAAACTCAAAGAAAAGTTCATCAAATTGATCAACTTCAAATTCTTCCATTGGAAGGTCTCTCGTGTTCAATAATGAAATAAGATTATTTTTCAAGCAAGACTAACCATTTGCACTTGTTTTGGCGATAAATCAAATCAGTAACTAAAACCAAATAAATATTCCTGCTATATATGTGGATAAATTTGAATTTGTTGGACTTGAAATTTAAATTTTTTCTCCTGAAAACCTATTACTGGTATAATACTAGCATTTGTATAATACAGTTTAAAACATTCGTCAAGTGTCCTGTTAATATGAACTAAAGTTTTCTAGAAAATTCTTCAACCAAAGTCAAGTGCTTCGAAGTAACAAAACTTTGTTCAATTTGAGCCAAACTTCTGATCTTAGCTGTGCTAAGTCAGACTCAGAATAGATGACTCTTTCAGAAGAACTTTAGTCAAACAAAAGTAGTTAGGAATGAAGGCAAAAGAAATCTCAAAACAACAATTGTTTGATTTATTTTATGCTTAATAATAGAGATGAACAAAAGCACTGCCAAATGAGTTGTTACATAGAAAAGCATTGCTTCAAATATAAAATATTACAATAAATTGCTATGACACGGAAGTAGCTATTTAAATACAAGATTATATGCATAAGCGTTCGACAAATCTTTCTCAACAACATTACATCATATTCTAGAGTCCATAACCAGTCCTAAAACCTAGTCAGCATTCGATCGAATCACAACTTCATCTTAATAAAAGCTCTCCCGGCTCTGGACCAGTTCATCTCTTTTTTGAACTTCCAACTCTTGTGGATAGAAAGAACTGGCTAGCGGCACTTTTGGAGTCGGCAATTTGGCCAACAATTTGATGGGTGTTTCGATAGACTTCAATGGCGTTCTAAGTGCTGGTGTGAACTCTCGAGTCAAGCTCTTTGCGAATATCGCTGGGTTCAAGCCAGTGTCGATTTTCTTGAGTAATGGAATATCAATCAATGATTTTTGTTTTAGATTTGGTGTGATTGATAAATGATCAACAACCTGACTTAATTTGATAGGCTTCGGCGATTCTTTCAAAATGGATCCAAACGTTTGAATTTTAGATAACTCCTCATACTTAGGTCCATACTTAAGGGCAATTTCTTCTGCTGGTGGTTGAGATGATTCGAAACTAACGTCTGCAGGTGACTTGTTCTCAGTTCCAGGCTCATTAGTTTGTATCTGTAATTGCAGTTTGATTTAAGACATTTTTACATTTTGATTTTCTATCCAAAGAAAATTGATTTACTGTGAAAACTAGCATTTTTATTCAAGTTTGTTTAAATTTTATCAATTCAAACAAAAATCTGAAAAAATTAACCTGAGCTCTGAAACCATTCTCATCTGCGATATAGTTAACAATTCTTTTGATTCCATCAGCGGATGAAATCATGTAAGATCCGCGCACAGCACCTAAAACCAAATATATGAATAAAATGATTGCATATGAATTCTGTCGCAATTCAAAATTTTCAGCTATTTTCAATTATAATCAGATGAATCACCTGAACCATCGGAAACTTCCTCCCGAGAAGAATGACCATCTACTGCATCAGCGGTATAACCGAAAGAATATGGAGCTATCGGTTCATGTATTGCTGATTCGAGAGGCAATTCAACTTTTCTTAAAACATTAGTCTTGCCCAAGAGCCCGGCCTGGCTAAAAGCTATCAAATTGACGATTATCTAGATAAATAGACAAGCGTATAAACAGAATTACTTCTCATTCAAACTGACGAAATAATGTTTAACATGAAGTTTCCTTACCAACCACTTCATTGTACAGTATTTTAATATAAGCGATGAAAGTGAAACTGTAGACAAAACAGAATGTTATCTGAAGTTTATTTATAAGTGTATCTCTCTTATATAAGTCCGTTACAATTGCCTCAAGTGATTTAGAGGGTGCGATCTGGTCTGAGAGTGCTTTTTTAGATATTTCAACAAAAGATGAGAGTCAAATTAAAACAGGAAAGTCTACTTTTACCTTCACTTTTTGTTGACAAAAAATAAGTAAACCAACAATTTCAAAATTAGGTCATCGAAACTGAGAAGACGTTTCTGAGACGGAACTGTTGGGAGTCTTCTTTGACCTCCAGAAATATAAGTAATTCATCTGTCATACGGGTGTAGCTCAACATTAGCTACAAAATTAAGTACTGCTCACTTTATAGTACACTTAAGTGAAAAAATTGCATTAATAAAAATGTTTTCAAGCTTTAATGAATACTTGAGTTTAGACGCGCTTCAAACTGAATAAAATATCAATTATACAAGAACAAAAGTAGAGAACTCACCATTTTTCACAGCTATTAAATTAGATAATCAAAAGAAAATTACATCGGAATTTGTGTGAATTAATCTTTTTATTATTTTTAATAATAGGTCATAACATTATTCTCTCCATGTTGAGGAAATAAGATTCCGAATAATTGATGGCATATTTTTTGGATAAGTTGGTCCAAAGATATAAAATTCTTATTAGAATTATAATAAGCTTAAATAGCATTATAGGATGAAAGGCCACTTCAATCTAAATAAATTATTTGAAACATGATAAACATCTGCATTGTGATGACTAATAAAACTCGAAGCTTAAGAATAATCCTAAATGCGAAAAATATACAGTACAACAAAGTCTGCATAATATCAAAAGCTGCCAATTGATCAATAGATTGAAAATAGAAACCAAGTTTAAATTACAATAAAAACGCTAAATTTAATAAATAAAATAAATAAAAATCTTTATATTTTCCATATAATCCCGATTATCAGATATTGTATAAAATTGAAGTAAAACTTGATTTAAAAAAAACCGAAAATATATGAAATAAATAAAAACTTTTAAACCCCTCTCTTATTAGAACCTCTTAAGGAAGGATTAAAAGCTCCCCTATTAGGTGGTGTTCTATTTCCTCGATTAGACCCGCGCCAATTAGGACCGACCCCATTGGCACTCCGTTCAACCCGTGGACCACTGGTTGGTGCTCTTCCGAGGGTTACTCTTTCTCTGTCCATTTCTAGCTCCTCTAACTTTTGAGTTAACCCTAATTTTTGTTGAATAGCAATACGAAGTAGAGAATTAAGTGTTTTCTTTTCATCTTCAGATGCCTTAAATTGTTGCTGAAGTTCATCTATTTGCGACACATAATCCTCACAACGGGCCGCAAACATCGAACGTAATGATGCAAACGTCGCCGCGTCTTCTTTCAGCGCCTAGTATTTCCAAAAAATATATAAATCAGAAATACTTACAACTCCAAAACTTAATTATCAAAGTACCTTCAATTCATTGCGCAATTTTGTCATTGTTTCAGTGACTACAGCCTTTTCTGTTTCATATTTAGACTTCAAATTAGCCAAAGCCACTTCTGCAGTCTGTTTATTAGCTTTAAGCACAGTTCTCAAAGTGGCGATCTGTTCACGTTTTGTTGACAAAAGCGACTTAAACTTAACAACTTGGTCTTGTAAGTCCTCAATCTCTGCCGTCGAAGCCGTTGACGATATATCTGACTGTTGAGGGATCGACTGCGGAACTATCAATTTGGCTCTTGAGGAGCGTTGCTCTAATGATGACTCGATCGCTGTTTTCAAGTGTTTCAACTGATCGCGGATTGTCTCCAACAAAAGATTACAATCGAAAGATTTAATGACTTTGAGTGACTCGTTAGGATAGTGAAGTTTATCCTTAAGCTGTTCTAACTTGATATTAACGACAGAATCCGATTGCATCATTGTATCGGGATTTGCGTGATCTAACATTATTCTGTTCGGTGTCTCTCCATTCACTATCAATGCAATCAACATCATTATAATACGTCTTAACATAGATTATAATTTCTTCGAGTTTTTGCTGTAAGGTTCTATCGAAGTGAACTTTATAGCACTGACCCGAAAATTTGAATTTTCAACAAAACTCTAATAAACAATTATACCTAAACAGATGTGGTGATAAAGTAATGCTAACTCTTCTGAAATGTTCAACAAGTCCTCTTGAGTTAAACTCAAGTTTCCAAAAATATCTGCGCTGATAGTAGTCATTGTCTTCAAATCGTCCTCTAAATAAGCCGTCTTTACTTCATATGCTTGCAATTTGTTCTGTAATTTAATCACTTCTTCTCTTAAATGACTCAAGTTTGAATCACTTATTTGTCTCTGGAGAATGTGCTTCAAACGGGCCAACTCTGGGAACTCACTGTTTGTTTCGATATTAGTATCGAATTCGATGTCACCGTAATGCGATATCAAAGAATTGATATTTTCGAAAAGTTTAGAAAATTTATTACTTTGATTATTGAGTTCAGTTTGGGCTTTATCTAAAAGTAGTTGAGATTCATTCAATCTCTGGTTGAGCTGTAATTTTTGATTATCAGCTTCTTCTAACATTCTCTCCAACTTTTTGATTTCATTCAAGTGCACTTCACCGAACAGTGAGCCCTCCAATGATGACGGCTGAGTATTGGAAGGACTTATATCGTTATTAATAGGTGATTGTAACAGATCAGTCTCAAACTTCTGCAGAGCTGGGTTATTTTCAATCGTATCGTCATATGTTTCAGTTCCATCGTTTGTCATATCATCTAAAATAGTGATAGTAATCAAATTAATATTACTACTAATCAAGAAACTAATTATACAAAAATGTGCTAATACAATCAGCTCAATCATTCGCTCTTAAATAAGTTAATTTATTTGTACATCTTATCAATATGTTTCATTGAAAATTACTACCAACAGGTATAACAGAAGTCGTAATAGAGATAAAATATATGTGAAAATTAACATCAATTTGATGTTAACTTAACTTGATGTAAGAGAAAGAACTGTTATGGACAAACAATTTAAGGTGCTATGCATCCCATAAGACACGAGGTAATTAAAGTTAGTAGCATTCGACAGAATGCATAACAGCCATTATCACAACTATTGCTCGATGTCACACTATCGCTAGTGTTATCATTTTTCATTGTGAAATTTCTTGCTTTGAACTCAAAAGATTGCGATTTTGATCGACTTTTTCTGCATGAGTAATGATCGGAATCAAGTCCTCATTTCTGCATTTCGGCTCTAAACTAATATTTTCTATCACAGACTGATTGCGAGCACATTTCTCTATTAAAACAGATTTAACAGGTTCTAAATGCTTTTCGGAAGGAACGAGATTGGAACACGAGGCAAAACTAATTGCTTTCATTTGTGCCTCAGGTTTGGTTCTTAGAAAGTCATGACCAGAAATTTCAGGCAAAGGAGAGATAGAAAACGTCTTGTCTGATTTCTTACTTCCAAATTTAAGACCAGCAAAACCAGCAAAACTGCTCAAATTGAGAATGGATTCGGAATTAATTCTTTTGTCCAGTTCTTTCTTGACCGCATATTTTTGTTCTCTCTCTGACTGCAATGCTTCCAACGCCTCCTCCATCTGGACAAATCAAATCAAAGCTGAATAAATCTGAAGTTGAAAAATTTCCGACTTTATTCATACCTGTCTTTCAGCAATTCTTTTTAAATGTTCAAATTCCTCAAGTTGTGCCTGAAGTGCTTCCACTTCTTCTTGCAATCGCCTCACCTCATGTTTTGATGTCTCGAAATCGATTTGAGACGATTTAAGGGACGATACCTGCTTCTGAAGTGATATATTTTCTTCTTCGAGTTCATTATTGTCTGTTAAAAGTCTGGATTCCCTGAACTTAAGTTCTTTCAATTCGCTTCTCAAGTTTTTTCGTTCCCATTCCATGACTTCTGTTTGTTTACTAAGTTCTGTAATCTCCTGAATATATCGTTCTTTCTCTGCCTGAACGCGTTCCAACTCATGCCTAACCTTTAGATTATATGTGTATACAAAATTTCAGTTATTTAGTTATAAAACATTTAATGTAAGCCGATAATGCTATTTCTCACTTGTTTGAGCTCTCTTTCGAGTTCGTGCAAAGTCGTGGCAAAAGTAGCTTCTTTGTTAGCACTCTCTTGTAGAAGACGTTCTTCTTGTTCGATACCACTCGTCGCCGAAACTTTTTGTATTGTTTGAGATTTATTAAATGCCTTTAATTTAACAGAATAGACAATTATCAGTATTTAAACCAAAACTTAGCTAAAATACAATATAGATAGAATTCAAATATCTAGTATAAATACATCTCTCAAATCGTCCAAATCTTTTTTAGTTGTCTCGTAAACCGATTCCAGCTCGTCATATCTTCGCTGTAACTCTTCTTTTTCGTCCTATAATTCATATCAAATTCAAATCATTTTCGTCAACACAAACACCAAAGAAAAGTGCAGCTGAAAGACTTATCAATTGATTAAGAATTAAATGTATATTTGACAAAAAAGAGAAACCAAAGTGAAGAAAGATTATAAAAATCTATCTCATCGATAGATAACAAATTGATGACATTGATCGAGATAATCTAATGATTACCAATAAAACGAGTCCGTATTGAGCCGATTGTATCTTCTCAGAGCTAGTTTGAGCCAATTCTCGGTTAAGTCTGTCTATTTCAGCCTTCAGTCCAATCATTTCATTCTTAAGCGATTCGACACTCATTGCTGGTTCACTCATTTTTAAATATATTTGTTTATTATTATCGTCAATATTAATACTTATTTTCTTATTAGTAACTTATTACTAAAATCATATTGTTCTCTATTTTCCATTATTATTGTCATTCATCTGAATTAATGGTCAGAAGCGTTTAAAATATAAATCATTTTTAACTAAAACTGGACTCGATCCTTACCAAAACCTGAAATGCTTACGATTTGCGTACAGTCGAATGCAATTACTTGTTACCATGCATGCCATTACTTGAACGAATCAGTTCAACAAACCATACGATATCTGTATGCACTTTAATTTTTAGACAAAAATATGTTGTTTATCTTTTCACTCACTTCAAACAATTAAATATGAAAACTAAGTGATCTGAACGCTTGTCACTAATAATCATATCTATAATAAAACATGTAAATCAATTATTTGTTTGTTGAAAATATTTTCTTAATTGTGCCAAACCCTTCAACCAAAAATTGATCAATAATTGTGTAGAAAATTACTGTCAATTTATTAATACTACTTAAGTCTGAGTTTAGAGCGAATAGCAGACGATAGTTGGTTATAAATATTTATTTCATTCGTATTATTTATCAATAAATTCATATCTCATAAATGTTTTCATTAGTTTCAACAAATATTATCTATCAATAAAAGTATTTATTATTCAAGTCTTGCTTTCAATTGTGACCTAACATTAAATCATTTCAATTATGAAACTCACTTAATATTCCTTTGCAAACCATATCTCAAATTAATAATTCAATTACTCATTAATTGATTGCTTTTAAGTCATGACAACTTCTCCAATCATCTCAACTCAATCGGGACTGAACTCGAGCACAAAAGCAGTCGAGTTATTGGATACCAAAATGAATGATTCGTCGACTGAATTGAGTTTGACGACAAACTCGAGTATTATTCCATTTAATATAACAAATAACACTATTGTCGAAAGCGATCAACAATTAGTAGATGTCTCCTCAAATGGCTCTCATTATTATTATCTGTCATTTGGAGCAATACTGGCCATCATTTTGGCGATAGTATTAGTTGTATTAATAATACGCAAAATACGTTTAGACAAACTGAGACACCATTTGATGCCTGTCTATAAGTTTGACCCGACAGAATCGGGCGAAGACTGGGAGACAGAGCTTTTGGATGGACTGACGTCTAGCTTGACTAACGGATCAGCTGTTAATAAGTCACGACAGCTTTACACCAATGAAAGACCACAACTCTCGTTCGCTAGAGTTTGAATGTCTAGTTGTTTGTTTATTTTTTGTGCCAAAACCATTGTTAAACATAATTAATATATATTTTATTGACTCAGACATTTATATTCCACTGAGCTGTGATTTTATAATTTAGTCTAACCTTCAGATCCTATTGTTGTTTAATTTTAAGTCCAGACGTTTTCGAATAAGAATTAGAGTGAAAATGAGTACTAATTTTTGCATTTATTTAAATTGTTGTTGTAATCACTAAAATGACATATTATGATATCATTAATACAATCATATGATTGTTCTAGTTATTCAATAAGTCATTCATTCTCTTACGCAAAAATTTACAATACATTCTTGTGGTTAAGTATGACATCAAATGCGGTTTAAACTTATTTATAATAATATATACTTATGTATGATTTGAATCTATGAATTATGAAATAAGGAACACGACTAAATGGTTACGAATTGTGATACGATTTGACACTGAATGTAAAATTAATGGCAACTGAATGACAATAAAAAATCAGATCATAATTATATAAGTATTACATTTAGAACTAAATATGGCAAGAGTGAGCTAAAAAATTATTATATCTAAAAGTGCTGCTGATTAGGTGCTTGCGACTCATGAGAATTTGAATTTCACTTTCATAATGACGTATTATTGAAGCAATGCATTAATATTAATGATGTTTAGTGAATATACACAATGCTTCGAGTTTGTGCTAATCGCCTCCAAAATCTTCGGCTCCAGTATCACCACCGGATGTTGCTATAAGAATATAAATATATAGACTTTATCATTAATTCAAATCTTCAGTCATTTTTGATGATCAAAACTAATTTAGAGCTAATATAATATTAATCAAAAGCTTATTTGTGAGAATCGATAAAAAAACTTTGGTCTTATGAAATCAAAAGATTGAATCAAGAACTAACTAAATACCATTTGGTAAGTTAAATTAGACCTTAGATCTCGTTTTGAACTTTCATAAATTTGAAGTACTAGAAACTAAATGAAGTGATAATAAGTATATAAAAGTTGATTATTTCAAACAAATGAAAGTCTTTTCTAACATGCATCTATATATAAACTGATTTGTGAAAATATGATATTGAAAAGCATGATAAGAATTTGAAACTTCAAATTATTCTGGCGACTACTCTAGAACAAATCCTTTATCTAATCTAACCTAACCCTTCACAAATGAGATAAAGACTGAGATAGCTTCAGTTTTAAGAAATCTAATTCTAATAAGTTTCAGTAATAAATGTCCTATTCTGTCGATCATCGACCATGTGGTTGGTTTTGAATTTATAGAGTGAGAGAATGTGGTTGGTTTTGAATTTATAGAGTGAGAGACTTGTCAAAGCATTGAGAGTTCAATCTTCATGCACGATCATTGGTCTAAAATATGAGTGAAAATCATTAAAATAATATGTTAAACCTTTGGCACTCTTTCCTCGCTTCTTAGCTGAAGCGGCTCTTCCCCCTCTTTCTCTTCTTGCCGGTCGAGCCCTTTGGTCGTCCGCGTCCTCTCTTTGCTTTGGGCTCTCCATCATCATCTCTGTTGCTTTGATCCTTCACTGCAGCCGAAGCTGCTTCTGCTGCCTTACGAGGACGTCCACGTCCGCCTTTCTTCTCTTCGACTGAGTCCGAAGCGTCAGAAGAGCCCACGTCTTGCTTTCTCGGTCTTCCGCGACCGCGTTTGTCTCCAGAGTCATCTCCCATTTCGTTTGACGAATTGTTAGGAGAGCCTTTGATTAAACAGTTTATCAATCGCTAATGTTAATTTCAATCAATTTATGTACGTCACAACTTTGTAAATGTCAGCTATTTTATATTCATTAACATTAAGCATAGATTTTGTGAAAGGCAGTGCTCTAAATGTGTTGAGTATTCCAGGCTTACGAGTTAATCATTTCTCACCTCAATTCACATGAGGACTAGTATTGAAATATATTTGTCAATCGAACTGATGGACACAAACTAAAAGTTTGAAGTGAATGAACTTGAATTAGTGTGTGGAAAGGCTAATCTATTGAATCTTATTTTGGTATATTTGGATGGTTTTGTACTTTCTCTTATCTGTTTGATGAGCATTGACCAATACTTTTGTGAGAGAATAATATAGTTGAATTGTGAGAAGTGTTATTCCTCAATTCATCCTTTATTTGATTGTCACTATAACATATTCCAATAAAATTAATTCACATCACAACTAATAAGACGTGAATCAATTTGCGACTGTTCTATATATTCTTCAAAATTCACTTCTACAAGAGTTCATTCAGATTGACCTTCGAGTGTGCTTAGGTTAGGTCATAAAGCGCTCAGTAGGAAATCTTAAGATTGAGAACCCGTTCAACTAAAATGGCTACACTATTAGTGCTATAAAAGTTATTATTAAGAAGGAAACTAAGTTGCTTTTTGTGTAGGATCAAACATCAGTCATTGATTCGAAATGAGAAAACAAGCAATAATAAAGTTTGACAATTACTGGCTAAATGAGTCTGACTTTCTATTTGCTTATTTTCTGGTATAAAATCATTGACTGATGTCGGTGCCAACACAAAACGCATGTTTGTCTCGGTGGTAGATATTATTTTCTAGCCTTCGCATATCACGTACTGTCATATGAATTGATTAATTTGATTTGTTAAAATGACTATATAACTTAGTCACTAAGCATTCACTGAGCACTGATTTTATATAACTTTAAACTGAACATACAATTTTGAGCTTTTGATTATTTAAATTTTAAGATAACTAAATTCAAACGTGATTCATTTATTAGCTTTAAAAAATTAATCTTCCATCATGTCACGAGAGATAAGCTGAAAATTAAATAAAAGCAAAATTACGATCAACAGTAGCTCGGAAGCTCTGATGGGCTGACAAGCTTTTCATAGAAGCTTCGAATTAGCATTAAGTCTATTATATGACCCTGCTATGAATTTGGACAAATACGAAGTCATTCTCTCAGTGGTCACACTCTCCCTTCAGACTATTCAGAATTGAGCGCAACTGAAAGCTAAGTGAAACTCAATCTTGTTTTACTAGCGATTGCCTAATCTTTCATCTGATATAAACTCGAATTATTATTGACTCGATCATTGATAGAATGCTAAATTAGCAAAATTGTCACTTTCATTCGATTTTCTTTCTTTTCTAAACATTTGACCAATGTTGCAGCTAGCATTTTCGGTCTGAAGGGGGGGGCTAAACCTGAATCTGAATGCTCTGATCTGTGTTGGCAAACGCATATCAACACTAATACATCTGTTAATTTGTTATCAAATATTCTATTAATGTATGACAGCAAGTAGTCGATTGATGCATTAAATAAAGCTCAGAGTTTTGATGTGTGATTTTCTTTGAGTAGAGACCTACACTAGAATCTTGTGAAAATCTCTAGGGGGGCTATAGCCCTTGGATCCTCTGGCTACGGTTGTGCGTTTGACACATAGAAGTATAAACGCCTTGAACAAACATAGCAGACGCTACAATAAAAATATCTTCTAAATCAATATCAAATACTTTTAAAGCTCAATAAAAAATCTAAAGTTGATAGTAATGTTTGAGCAAACTGATACTGAAATCTCTCAAGTTTATTGGTATATCACTTGTTTTACAACAGAATCAAGTTTGACAATTATAGCAAACCATTTGATAAATTATGGAAAACATTTAATAAATTATTTGAAAATAATATGAAAAGCTGTAATGATCTGACTTTATTATGCAACACATAAGTTAATTAAATGAGATATAGATTTGGAGCAATCCACATTGAGTTGAGTTAACTGCACCGAGAGCTCAATGAATGTATCGCTAAAACTTAATTATAGAGTAAGAAATTTAATTAGACTCAAACTCAATGTGTTTAGTCACGCTCAACAAAGTGATGCATCTCTTAAGATCGAAATCGCATCTAATTATCAAATTGTTTGTAAAATTAATCATCTTTTCTAAATGATTGACTCTGCGCTCATCTATTGATTTGTCTTAATGTTCTCATAGAGAACATGAAAGATGAAAGTTTGAGAGCTTTAGCAGATTTTCATTTGATTCTTGCTTTTGACAACTTTCAGCTTATTGTTTAAAATTGAATTTTTTTGATAAAACAGGTCAGAAATAAAAAATTGAAACAATATTGATTAAGTTAATCAATGATTTAAACATAGAATCTGAACGATATAAAAGCAAATAGAGTAAGAAATGATAGGAATGAGATTTAAAGCGTTGATCGGATGGAAAGCTTAAAAAAGGAGTTAACATTTGAGTTAACAGTTCTCTAATAGTAGGATTGAGTGCAAAACAGAACCAGTACTCTGAACGTTAGCCTTATTCAAATCCAACCCTAAGCACAACTCTACCAAACGCATTCAATGCATTCACTGCATTCAATGCAATCCAATGCAATGGCGCCCAAATTACGAATAACACACAAAGAATTCACTTTTTCATCCATTTAGTATTCAATCCTCTTATTCAATCCAAGGTTATTTATCACAGCAATTTTGCTTCATATCAGTTAGACTTATAATAAATAAATAAAGCGTGACAAAAATTATTAGAACTTACCAAAAATCCAAGAAATTAACGAACTTATTTTGATGGAAAAGTCAGTTAAGACAGAGTTAGCAAGTTTCAGATAAACAGACTATACTATACACTCTATGCTATACACACTATGCGACTCTCTCTCTCTCTCTCTCTCTGACTCAACACAACCGCGAATACGACTACAGTCGAAAAACTCTCTGCGATCCGATCTCCTATTCCTCCCCTTCTCTCCACAAATACTCTATTCAATAACTCTTATACCGTATTCTCTATTCTCTATTTCTATACTCTTTTACAATCACTTATCCAATGGAAGAGCGCTTTTTTGCCTCTTCTAACGATTTATTGTAAACAGTTTTCAATCACAATCATTTCTTTCAATTAGTACTAATAAAAATAACGAGTTTTTCTATATCTTATCATTTTTATCATTCTCTCAAAATTGAACTCTAAATTCATTTTTTATATACCGATTCTATAGCTTTAACTTTTCAAAACTTTAGCTTTTGTTATTCAACAACAGTATCCACTCTATCTCAATTCTGATTGGTTTTGTTCAATAGTTTTCAAAAGTTGTTTCTTTTTAGTCAGTTTGAGAATAATTGTGACTCAAATGAGATCCAGAATTGAGACCATAGTTTAAAAAGTTACAGAAATTATAAATAATTCTAAACCAAATTTGTTTATATAGTATTTTTAATATATTTTGATACAGAATTAAGATCTTATAACTCAATAATTAGACTATAGAATTTAATGAAAAGTGTCTTGTCTAAAAAGGAATATTTAAAATTATATAGCCTAAAATTTCATCAAATTATTGAAAATATCATCTCAATTATTGCAGTTTAGAATTAAATGTTTAAGATTTTCTATGGGATTCCGGTTATAACAACTTTTTGTCTCAATTGTAAGAACAATATATTAACAAGATAATATATACGATATAACAGTATAATAACAATTTTATTGCAATTATACATTTAAAAACTTATAATTGTTAATGAAATTCGTGTCGAAATTTAACTCACTATAAAATATGATAGTTAGTATACCTATAAATTATAATCTCGAATAGTTAGAGTTTATATAATGAGAATTATTCTTATTCTCTACTTAAATAATACGTATTCAGTTTTATTAAAAAATTAAATTAAAACACATAATCCCATAAAAGCTTAGACACTCAATTTTGAGCTGCAATAACTCAGAGGATATTTGAGATGATTCGATGAAAACTTAGGGCAAACAATTTTGAAGATTTCTTATTAAAATGAGACACTTTTCATCAAATTCTATAATTACTTGGTCTTCGTTCTATAATTTAGTTCTGGGGTTATAAGATCGTAAATCTATATTAAAATACATGAAACACACTGCAGTTATTATTTCAGATTATCATTTATTTATTTATTAAGAGTTTTTTCTAAGGAATCAATATAAATTGAAATTAAACAGATTTAAATGATTTTGTATAAAATTAACAAATAATTTATTTGAAAAATTTAAGTTCTAAACAAAAGTTTAGAACTGATTAATTTGTGCAATTGTACTAATAACTAATTTAATGTTAGCCTTAATTCTTGAGGACTGATTCGACAACTCTTTGAGTTCATCATTCAGCAGACTTTCCTTCTTATTGATGAAGTTAATGGCTTCTTCGAGAGTGAACTCGACATAGAATCCCATTCCTGTGTGTACAAAGATCTTTTGGGGATCAGGTCTGAAATGATAGAAATATTTAAAACGAGTAGAACAATTAATTGATATAAACAAATGAATATCTGATGTCATACACAACACATTGGACGTAAAAGTTTGATCCGATATCCGATTGAACTTTAAGCGGACTGTCATCAGACTCAACACAAGTGTTCTCTTGAATGCCTTTGATAATAGCTTTAATTTGTAAGTAAGAAGCCAATTGTTCACAAACCACTTCTTGTCGTTCCAAAACTTTCTTCAAATCATTTCTAAGAACTTCGTTAACAAAATGTTCGTATTTTGTGATCTTCTCATTAATATTTTCTTTCTCTGATGACATTTGAATAAGTCTTCAAATATTTTTAACTATAACTAAGCAAAATATAGAAAATCCAATGAATTAACAAATTATTTGAATAGATTTCCAATAGAATTGAAAAACAGAAATCAGTTCAATGTTTGGTTAACTCCACAGAATTTAAAAGTCTTATCAAAATGCAATCGAAATATAAATAACGTCAAAATGGTTTAAAATAATTGTTAAGCATTTATGTATAAACAAAAACACTGAGACATTAAAAACAATTGTAAATATTTTCTCAATTAAATCAATAATTAACTAACGGTTTATAGAATTCAATAAAGAAAACAAAACTAATAATAATGTCGAACATAATATTTGCGTCTCTTCGAAATCAATTGATACGGAATGCTCTGAAACAAAGAATGCCTTTAATTGCAAATAAACTACTGAATAAAAACACGAATAACTGTTCGCTAATTGTACTCAATCGTTGTATTAATACGACTGGAAAAAAGAAGGATTTAGTTGAGTCGTTCACTCCTGAACTGATGGAAGGACAGCCTCGAGGACCACAAACAGTGAAAGAGTTTGCAGATGTGGAGTCACAAAAGGTATGGAAAGGTTGAGGATCTGTTGGCGAAAAGTAATTGATAGATGTTTTGTTTGATGAATTTGTTAGAATTGGGTATCATATGGTTATGATATCGGAGACATGGTAAACGACAGATATCTATATAGATTGTCATTTTTCGTCTTAGTTACAGTAGGATTCGTTATATTGCCGTATATTCTCGTATACTATCCTGACTATAAGTATGTCTTCACTATCACAATTTTTTCAAAGCTTTAAATATTTTATTTGTTTTAAAGTCTTAACGATTGGTCTATAAGAGAAGCCTATCTTGAAGTCGATAGAAGAGAAAGATTGGGATTGCCTTTAATTGACAAAAATTTGGTTGATCCTAACCAACTCGTATTGCCATCAGATGAAGAATTGGGTGACACTGAGGTCTATGTCTAAGATATGAAATAATTTAACTCAGATATGTTTGCTGTACATTGATCCTAAATTTAAATAATAAAATCTTATCATTCGATTAGTAGTTGCTATAAATTGTAAGTTAGAAAAGTTCAACTCAAAACAATGTAACTTCTTTTTGAATTAAACTCTTGTTATGATATTCCGAATTTAGAACCATTTCGAATATCAAAATAGTTGAATTTCTGCATAAATATTGAACCCGATTTTCAATTAATCAATAGGAGAGTTATAATAACTTCAGCTTTGCCATTTGAATCAAACTGTTCGAAGTGGAGATCAAGTAACCAAATTGAAATCACGCTATGTGTGAACAAATTTTGCAATTAATTTATTGCTTTTTATTTGACAATACACTTTTATAGATTGCAATCTAGTTTCAAGCATATTTACAATTCAGCTAAATCTTCGTTCAGGCAGTTTAAGATTATTTAAATTATCATAATTTTATGGTTTTCCTAAAGCTATTTAGTCCGAATTCAAACCATTTTGAGATTACTTTTATGTACAAGAAGAAAAAGCTTTTGTTTCTGTAGACATGACGAGATGTTATACAAAATGCGAGTTTTGTGATCCTTTTTGTGCGATTAGATGCGAGTATTCAATTGAGATAATAATTTATGGAATCGAATCAGTTATAAGACTTCTTGATGTCGACCTATAAGAAAACCAAATAACAGTCAAGAAAGTTAACAATTATCCCACAGTTTGTTTAGTGATTAGATTTACCTCAAAAGTACTTTTAAAATGAGACCAAAACTAAATGAAAACTAACTTTTCTATGAATGGACTGAAACTTAGAAATTGATATTAAATAAGAAATTACACGAAATCAAATAAACGATTGAAATGAAAAATTTGTATTAATAACAGATAAAATGGTTGATAAGTAAGACTTACAGTAATTTGATCGTATGAGCAAAGCATTTAACACATAACCAAATTATACTTATTAAGGATTGAAAATAAATTATTGTGGTTTATAATTGATTAAAACTAATTATTAAATATTTGGTTATAAAATCAATTTATGAGTTAATGTACAGTACATTACAAACAACATAAATGCATGATAAAACCATGCAATAAGTCAAATAATTATAATTATAAGTAAAAGTAGTATTAAAAATAAAGTCATAAATAAAGGATCATTTCTGAACAAAATGATAGTTTCGTCAATACAATAGTGAAATTTTCAAATTAAATAGATTTACGACAAACCTATATAAGAGTCATTCGATAGACAATTGGGTGTCATGTAAAGAGTAAAAATTAATAAAAACAAATCAAAAATAAG
The DNA here is from genome assembly GCA_018873245.2 of Archegozetes longisetosus. NCBI lineage: Eukaryota > Metazoa > Arthropoda > Arachnida > Sarcoptiformes > Trhypochthoniidae > Archegozetes > Archegozetes longisetosus. The sequence continues at coordinate 5,879,305 of JAEMBT020000004.1, read as the reverse complement.
TGGTTTCAACTACTTTTATTAGAACCAGTCGAAACCATTGATACTAATAAAGAATTAAAATTTTCTAACTCTTGACATAACAAATCAACACTAGAGTTACTATCGCTCCCGTTATTACTGTTGCTCTCATTATCAATATTATTAATTGGTTGGCAATTGTTTTGCTCACCTGTATTATCACTGGCAGCAATTGTGGTCGAGTTTTTAATATTATTTGGTTGTGTGCTCACAGTTGTAGCAATAGTTGAGTTGATAGCGCCAATAGTGCCGCTCACGATCTTGGCTGGAGTGCCAGTTGATCCAGTCAGCATCACTTTAGCCGAGTTTACTTCTTTGCGGGCTTGCGGCGGAAGAACAGGTTTGATAACTGGTTTATTCGGTGGAATAGGAGGAGGCGTACCCCGACCAACACCACCTGCTGATAGTTTACGTTGAATGGGAGGTTGCGAACTTTGAAGTTGTGTTGACTGAGTTGTTGCCGTTTGACTCAATTGAACCGTCACTTTAGCTGCCGTTTGTTGCTGCTGCTGCACTTGCTGTTGCTGTGGTTGTTGCTGCGGCTGTTGCGGTTGTGGTGACGCATTCGTCGTTTGATTTACATTATTAGTCGAATGGTTCGACTGAGTTGTAGCTGTTTTTGGAGTAATGGGCTCTAAATTGTAAGTCATATTTTGAAATGCATTCGGATTAACAGTAGCTGTCTGTTGAGAATGTGGATTAGCTGCTAATGGTTTACTACTGCTACTACTAATAAGTGCCTTTGGAGGAGGTGCGGGAATACTGGGAGGCGGAGGTATTGTCGCATTCATTTTAACGGAAGAGATTGGCTGTACTGTTGCGTATGAGTGTTGTTGCCCTTGAGTTGACGATACCTTTACATTAGTTGCAGATTTAGCTGTTGTCGGTTGAGGTTGTGCTGAATTAGTATTAGTTAACAGCTTAGGACTAACCGCATGTGCGAGATTCGCACGCGGGTGACTAACTGTTGAGACTGACGGGATTGTTGGCACAACACGCGATGATGAAGACATAGTCACTATAGCTGAGCGAACGCCTTCACCTAAACTAACATTAACCCCTTTCTCATTCTTATCAAGTTCTTCCCTAAGCCTATCCACCTCTGCTGCCAATTCTGCATTTCGTGTCTCACTAGCTGACAATTGATTCCGAAACTTTTCGCGTTCACCTTCAAAGTCACTCAAATACTTTTCTAATTCTGCTTCCAGTTGCAGAGACCTTTTACTCTCATCTTCTAACCCTTCCACCATTTCAGCTATTCTTCCCTTTTCAGTGCTGAGTAATTGCAACAATTCTTCATTTCTCTGTCTTTCTTCAATTAGTTTGATAATCAGTTGCTTTCTTTCAGATAAGAGACATAAAACAATTTGCTTTTCTCTAGACTTTTCGTGTTCGAGTGTTTGAGCCATTTTCTTAATATCATTTTCTAATTTCTTATTCAGTGAATCGACCACACCATCCGACTCCTGATCGTTTGTTGATCTATTTTTTTCTTTAAGTCGTTTCTCTTGTTCTAATTCCTCAATAATTTTATTATATTTGGTTTCAGTGATCCTCAACTGATCCTTTAAATTATTTCTAGCCTTTCTCTGTTGCAAAATAAGTGTTTCCAATTGACTCATTTTCATATTAAACAACGCTATAGTAGTTGTCTTATCAAAGGATGGGTCATAAGCGCCAAATGCATCCCTCGAAAGTGCATTCCATGGATCAGAATAAGTGAGAACATTGGAGCTCTCACTTCCACTCGCATTTAATTTAATAGTCTTTGAGCTGAAAGTAGTTTTTGGTGTAGACTTGTTTGGATACAATAATCTTTTGATTTGTTCCGCTTTGAGAACTGCGATCACTATTTCTCTGGCCTGTAATTCACCCTCCAATATAGACAATAAACGTAATAAATCAGATCTACTCAATTCCATCTTCGGGTTTCGCTATCATTTAGGAATCAAAAACAACACAACAATTAGAAATCGGTACGAAAAGCATTACAATAAATTATTAGAAAATTCTATGAAGATATAACTTATTTAAACTAATCTAAATTGCATTCAATCCTACTTTGAGTGTAGAGCTCGTGAGTGACACCTTCTCACTGTTGCAATTGTCTGATGATGTCATTTGAACACGTCCTACACCTCCACGAGAAGACATTAGTCATCAATTTTCAAAAATAAAATTTCTTCCGAAACCAGACAAAACCAATAAATTTTGGTGTCAATTATTATCGATGTGAATATTTGAAAATAGACACAAAAATCAAATAATCAATTAATAATTGAAAACAATCGATTTGTCACACAATTGAATCAATTATTAATTTTGATAATGAGACCAAACCATTGTTTATTAGATATTCATTTTTCCAGTTAATTGATCGATAATCCAAATTAAATACATTCAGTCAATTAATCCAAAGTTTTGAGATCGGTTTCGAAATATATGCCGAAAAAGGATTCATGTCTTCGAAACACTACTGACTTAAATCTCACATCTTTTCATTGGTTAAGTAGTAATCAATTAATTGTTTTCGTTAACTAAATTTTAATGCCATTTATTCATAATATTATGCGCTGTTTTTGTTTATGTGGCTTATTATCAGAGATAAAAGTGATGCCAATCGAAGTGTCACTCAATTAATTGGAAATACGACTGAATGTAATGGTAGTACTGGTCGGCCATTAACACAGTGCTCAATACAGTACTGACACCCATTGGACTTATTTTTTTCTAATCCTTTCATTTTGATAGACTTTTAATTAGTTGTTAAGTATACACAAAATACGTCCCAATTATATTTTGTACCCTTTTACGCGGACCCAACATTATTCATACAAACGTACAGACTTATACCAAACGTCATTAATCTGTGAAAAATAGTCACGTTTTTCGAGAAACGCATTTTTGGTGATGTTTTCAGTTTGAACTTTAATTTAATAAATTGGACAATAATTAAATCGAACCAAAATGACAAAAGGATTTCACAGTAAGTACTAGAATGATTTGAATGAAAGTTGATTGTAAATTAAGCATAAATTGATATGAATTGAAATTACTTGATAGAGAAGGCAAGCAAACGAATTCTAGCGAAGAGGCGATACAAAATTGAGAAGAAAGTCCGACAACATAATAAGAAACTTAAGAAACAACTGAAAAAGAAAAACCATCGAAACAAACCTAAAGATCCCGGAATCCCAAACAGTTTGCCTTTCAAGGAACAGATCATTAAAGAAGCTCAAGAAGACAAGAGAAGGGCCGATCAATACAGAGAACTAGTTAGGAATGAACTGAAGGAAAAAAGAAAATCAGAAAAAGATAAACAGTTAATGAGTAAAAGAAAAATCGATTTAAATGACCTGAAGGCTGACGCTGAAACACGTCAAAAAGAGTTTGACAAAAAGAATGCCGAAACCAGTCGTCAAAGTAATGATAAATCAGAGAAAAGTTCGTCAAATTTGAAGTCCTATTATAAAGAGTTTCAGAAAGTAATCGATGCCTCGGATGTGGTGATCGAAGTGTTGGACTCTCGCGACCCTATCGGCAGCCGTTGCCCTCAAGTGGAAGAAGCAGTCATCAGAAGTGGCGCGAATAAACGACTGATCCTATTGTTAAACAAAGTAGATTTGATTCCGAGAGAAAATCTGCAAAATTGGCTCAAATATTTACGCAATGAGTTTCCGACAGTTGCGTTCAAGGCTTGCACTCAAACACAAAAATCAAACTTAAGTAGAAGCAAAGTTAATGTTTTGTTAAGTAGCGATGATTTGTTACAATCGAGTAAATGTTTGGGCGCAGACATTCTAATGAAGCTACTGAGTAATTATTGTAGAAACAAAGATATTAAGACGACAATTACTGTTGGAATCGTTGGATTTCCAAATGTGGGAAAATCGAGTGTAATTAATAGTTTGAAACGCAGTCACGCTTGTAGTGTGGGTCCAACTCCTGGTGTGACCAAAGCTATGCAATCGGTTTCACTGGACAAGCACATAAAATTACTCGATAGTCCTGGAATTGTTTTTGCTAATAGTAGTCAAACAGAAGGCAATCAACAATTGTCATCACTTATGGCCCTTAGAAATGCTATTAAAGTGGAGTCATTAACAGATCCCATCAGTCCAGTTCAGGCTCTATTAAACAGAGTCAATCGCGAAGAACTCATGTTATTCTATCGATTACCAGCATTTAATGACGTGAATGAGTTCTTAGCACTGCTCGCAAAACGTTTTGGAAAAATGAAAAAAGGAGGTATTCTCGATATCGACAACGCGGCGCGAAAGGTATTGAATGATTGGAATACCGGAAAAATAAAGTACTACACAGTCCCACCTGAAACACAGTCATTACCAACACATGTAAGCGCAGAAATAGTGTCTCAAATGAGCAAAGAATTCGATATAAATGACTTTATATATGATCAAGAAATGAGTGAAATTGATAAAAATATACCCAAAAAAGTTAATGAAAGTGGAGCCTTACTTATCGATTCGTTTGGTTTCACATCAGCTCAACTCAATGAAGAAAACACTGACGAACAGACTGAAGATATGGATGCAGACAATGGCCAACAGTCTCAGAATTCAATAAACAAAACAAATATTGTTTTGAAAGAAAAGAAAAATAAGACGAACAAAGATATAGAGATGAAAGAAGCGGACGATTTGGAAGGAATGCAATTAAATAAGGCTAAAAAAGTTCAGTTCAAAAAAATGAGAAAACAACGAAAACGTAACGCAAAATTAGCAAACAAACTCTCACAATCTCTCGAATCTAATGTTAGTTTGAATAATGATAACTATGATTTCGAAGTTGATTTCCAATAAATAAGTATTTAATTTAATTTTTCAAATGATCGATTTGAATAAATTAGATTTTTATTAACTGAACGAATAAAAGTAATGAGATTACATTATTTGTCGGAAGGACAATTATCAATTGGGTAAAGATCTAAGGAAAAGACTTTTGATAACTAAGGCACTGAGAGGTCGTTTTGAAGCGCTGTCGACTTGGCATTACAGAGCATTAACTCTTCTGATCCAACATAAGTTGATAGATATAAAGTGCGTTTTCTAGTACAGTCTGATCCGGTTATAGGCAGTTGACCGGTGCTTAGGAAATAAGTAGCCTATAACTGGGTTTGCCTATATCCCAACTCTTTAACACATGATTGGATTGATTGGATTGTTAATACATTATTTGCTAACAACCGGGTTTGCCTATAATCGAATTGCCAATAACGGCACCAGACTGTATTGAAAAGCATTTTCCAAACTGTTGATGCGTACAGATATATCTTTGATTAAATTTTTTGCGTGACGCTGGAGAAAAACTAGAAATATATGATGAAATTGATAAGCACCTGACAAACATGGTTTTGCGGATCATTTCGTTTTATAATTTCAATAACGAAATTCTCAACACAGTAAATTGATTTTATTTTCCGGTAGAAAATCTAGTCCAAACTTTTGCTAAGATAATTCTCAGCATTTCATTGACATTTGAGTTGATGTCAAACATTGGGCTCAGTATTATATGAGAATAGGCGGTAACGATTATTTTCGCTACTTTTAAAATTTGAGATCAAATTATACATAAAGTTTTTAATTTGAAGCTCACAAAGTGAAGCAGAATCGCAGGAAATCAGCACAAAGATATGCATTTGTCAGCATAATATAGCTCTAAGCTTTTATTCAAATTTTTTGATCGATTTTTAGCAAGTCAAACATAAAAGAAATGATTATCAAAAATCATGAAAACCCCATTTAAACGTGAACCTTTCGGGTGATTCTTCAACTCGAAAGATGATTTTTTATAGCAGTACATAAAAAGTAGATAAAACAAGTTGCAATTTAAACAATTTGATAGTGAACATTTTGCAAACTTCAATCTTAAAGTATATATGAAAACTTAAAGAGTTAAGTAGTCATTTGTGGTATTTATCAAAATCTGCAGCCAAATCATGTGTAGCAGGAGATATTAACTTACATTATTTTAAAATAAGATTTGAGCCCTTAAATTTAAGCCTGAGCTCAATTTCAGTACTATTTGAAAAGTATGCTTTAATGTAAGCATTAATAAGATTGACGTTCGATCGAGGTATAGAAGTAATGAATGCATAGAGCGTTGCACTGATGCGAAACTTGGAGCGCATTTTCCTCAGTTTAACGCTTTCACTCATGTCTATGATTTAGTTGGCGTTCACTGTTTCGGTGTTGGCATATAAACTCACATTAAAAGGTCTTTTGTAATTTAGGTTTTGAGGCAAAACTAACTGTTATTAATGTGAGGAAGGGATAGGAAACAAAATGAATCCGAAATTTGATCGAAACTGAACTCAATATAACTTAATCTGATTGAATGGACTCTTTAGTGATGCTTAGATTACTTACTAAAGTTATCCTTTTTTTACTCACTAGAGATGCTAAATTCTGAATCGCTATTTTAGAATGAGGAAACAAAACCCTTAACCTCCGATATCTTTGAGCTTGATAGTAAGTGACATTATGCAAAATTTGAAAAAAGCATTCTCCACAAGTCACATCCATTCTGACTTGTTATTAAAGATAAGAAAATTTAAGCTCCTCGGTTCAAACTTCAATATATGAAGAAGAGCGTGAAGAAGCGGTATAAGTTTAAAACTACTCAATAGAGTAGAGCACATTCAAAGTTCTGCTTGACTGTTATTAAGAGTAGAAGTACTGTTGAAAATTGAGTTAACGATTAATTTGACAGCGTGTTCAAACTTTGTCAGATTATTACATGGGGTTTCGAGCAATGTTTTAAATTAAAAATCTGAAAACACCTATAACCCAAGTTATACCAGTTGCCCATATTGTTATGCATATTGAGCTGTACAGCCTGAATATGATCTGAAGACAAAAATTCAAAGAGACAAAGCAGCCAAATTTTTGAAATCAGGGCTAGTCATGCACAATAACTACCTCCTGGTTCGATTCTACAAACTTAGTTTTAATCAACGTGTGATTTCTTGAGTTTGATGGTCTCTTAGTGGAAAGTTTCTCAATTAATCGATTAGTAGTAGAAAATATTTCATGGTTAGGTCTTATTTAATGTTAAGCCATTCGACCAACACGTAGAAGGAATCGTTTATTTCGATCATTAATCAATTTAAGTTAGTTTACCAATACATGAATTACAATTTTCTCACATGCTCTCTCCAAACGATGTGAAATGAATCGTAAATAATGCAAAAAATTTGAAAAATGTACGCCTCATACATTGTCTTGTGCGTTAATTGTCTGAAATGTAATTCAAAACTTAAAGTTTTTGAAGCGCAGCCAGATATTTGATTAATAAAAACAAGCGTTGAATCAATAAACTGAATGACATAGAAATCGACTTCAGGCGCTTGTTGCATTTATAAGAATTTCTGAAACGATCAATTTATATGAAGTGAAAAACTATAGTAAGGATAAATATATTGAGTTTTGAGCTTCACCTCTAGACGTTCAAAGCAGTGAGAGATGGAATGAAAGCTCAAACTTGCGGAAAATTAATAAGTCAACAGTAATGTATGGGTTTTAAGATTTTTACCTCTGAATGAGCATAACTCGCATTTGCTAAAAATTATCAAATATTACATTTCTCCACATAATAATAGACTTGTTCTCCATTTAAACTACTAAAATAGGAACTCATCCAAACTTTGATATTTGAACCGAAGTTTTATTTTCAGTCTATGCCTTGCTCTTCAATTCTTCGCTTCTATCTTTACTGAGAACGATTTCTTATGTAAAGAATTATTTTGTTGTCAAAGTTGCTGTTATTGAAAGTATAAAAAGAGATAAGGTTTTGTTATGAGTTATAAGTAAAACTTAAGATCATATTTTGTTATTTATTCAAAGTGAAAAGTTCCATATAAAGGGCTGAAAGTTGTCATAGTAGGAGAAATAGATGGAAAAATAAATTCAGTGCTTAAATGGTAGAAAATAAATTAAGCAGATCTTTAATTGGTATACTTTATGTGCAAATTATGCACATTTGCATTGAAATGGTTTTGAAGTGATTAGTGTGTCTCTTAAGAGTAGTATTAACGTAAGCAGTATAACAATTATTATGTAGCAAAGAATGCATGATACACAATAACTTCATCTCATAATCTCAATATCTATCCAACTATTCTGCTGCCTCATACATTTCTACTTATTACTCGTTTTACTCATTTGAAGCTCATGGAAAAGTTATTAAAATACGATATTTAATAAAGCTTTGACTATTAGCATGAATGAGAACAAGACATAATTAATAAAATGACAAATCGGATGCATGGCATTCACATTGAATATTAGTTTTAATAAAAATTTCCCCCAAAAACATGATAGAATAGTGAATGTGATGCGCATGTAATTACTTTTGAGTTACGAATTTTCAGTTTGCAATCAAAAATCGACACAAAAAATGCTTTACTGCTAGCTCTGCATCTTTTCATCTTTAGAATTTTTTCGACAAATGGTTAAATGGCTTCATATTGATATTTAAAACACAATACAAGCCAAAGCAACTTGAAGCTGCGATTGTATAAATCCTTCCTGATTTTATTGATTTATGATAAGTAAAATACTGTAAGTGTTTTTTTCATTTCAAGTTCAGTGTTGTGCACTTCCTTCAATTTTGACACAATATTTTCAGATCAATCCATATTCTAACACTTGATTCTTGAAAAATGTAATTAAGGCAGGGATGCACAGTTGAAAGCAGACACATCCTCTTTAATTCCTGGTGCGTCATGATCAAAATGTAGGGACAGCATCAAAATGAGGTGACTATTGGGTCGTTTTTTGTATCTAAATACTGTGATTTATACTATAAAGTCCTAAATGAATTGGCAAAGCCTTCGGGATTGATGTAGACAGATTGCTTTGTTTTCAGCTTTCAGGACATGATGGCTAATGAAAAGCAGTTTGATCGACTTGATCTTGAATGACAGATAGATTTGGTTAGTTTTTCAAAGTGATAAGGAAGACATGAGATGAAAACGAAATTGTACATTTTATTTGGTAGAATAATGATTAGTTAGTTATTCAGTCACTATATCTTCCTAATAAAGTGTCATAGTTTATATGACAAAATTATCATTTCTTTCAAAAGTTTATTAAGCATGCATTTAAGGATATAAAGCAACATTATATTATTTTAATTCCAACATATGAAATTTGTCGGGTTAACCAAAATTTAGGACATGATAGCTAACATTTAGAGAAGCAGAAACTGGTAAATTGATTATGACGTATGAACAAGATTTTTGCATAAGTATTGAAGCTCAGTTAAGCTTAGGTGACAATCATGATGCGTTTGAAGTACTAAACTCATCTCAACTTAAATAAAAGCATTGTTATCACGTGCCATGCTTAAATTAGTAGTTCCACTATCTGGTAATTTTGGTGAAATTCTTCACCAACAAAATCAAGACTTTCGTAGAAGACATTTAGAGTGAGTTTAAACAATAAGAATTTGAAAGTAAATCAATTGATTTGCGATATTTAAATGTATGTCATTAAATATGCATGAGAGAAACGTTAGGGAACTTAAGATAACTTTGAAAATGCAACATCACGTCATATTTACTGTAACTTAGCATGAATAAAAATCAAAGACTTAGCACTTACTGTATGTTTTGATGTGTTGTTTGGGTGTGATCCGACTTTGTTTTATACTGAGGTAGACGATGCGAAAAATATTTGGTCAAACCTAGTGGATTTACTTGATAAAAATGCGTTATCTACAAACCTAATGTTATTGTAAGTCATATACAGGGGTAATGAAGCAGCTAAAAACGTCTTCCGTTATACTTTAGTACTATAAGTCCAAATACAGTTTCTTCTTATCAATTATATTCCGTCGTAGAGACAATTAAGCCGAATTTTTTTCCGGCCGTGTATATAAAGGTAGTGCTGGAAGCCAGAAATGTCAAAATAAAATGAAAGAGCAGGCGTTCAAATAAGAATATAAGTATAGTATATAAGATATAGTAAGGGAGTATGATTTGAATATTGGTGTAAATAATGAATTGCAATGTTATATGTAGTGTTAACCCGAAACAACTGAATTCACATGGTGCTAGAGTTGTACATGGAAGCTACCCACCAAATGAACTCAGTGACCAAGGGTTAAAAAGGGTTACCAACCCTATATTGCAGTTAAGCTCGAAATTGAAAGTATGAAATACTATCGAAAACTGTTACAATAGTAATAGGAAACAGTTAATCACTGAAATAATTAGCGCATCCTATATAATAATAACAGATAATATGAAGTAGTTTCTCATAATTAGAAGAGACTGTAGAATTGGAGATGTAATCCTACGAGAGTGTGATCATTAAAAGGATGAAGTTATACATTGGAGACTGAGGATGAAGGGATGCTATAAAACTATATATAAGTCTAGTATAACCTAACATACCTTTATGTGTGCTGGTGGAGCAACTGCTGCATTGCATAGTGACTTGTCAGAGGATCAATTCTATTCTGACTTGTCAGAGGATCAATTCTATTCTTCTATCATATTCTCCTATCACACGCTCTATGCCTATTATCCCAACGTTTGCGGTTTTCTTCCTTCCTATCTATGAAATGACAGTCAGTTGCAAATCTCCACAGCAACCATTGAAAGGCCCCAACTTTTTGATACTGCTAATTGGGAGCGACCCCTGTCTGATATGTCTTCTTCATTGACCGCATTTGGCCAATCATTGTTGAATGACATCTAGAAAATGAAACCACTGGCTTTAGTGAGCGCACGGACATTCATTAGTCAAATCCTTTCGTTTATGCAGTCCTCACTATCGTGTAATAGTCATGTACATCCGAGACCAAATCGTTTTCACTCTTTTCATTACCAGTGCGCTAATACTGCTTTTCTCACCGGGTTTCAGTCAATCAATAGCTCAACCAGTGGAGAAGTAGTTTGCAACAAATTCAGGTATTAAACAGAATGAGAGAGAGAGAGAGAGAGAGAGAGAGAGAGAGAGAGAGAGAGAGACGAAACGAGACAAGACAAGACAAGACAAGAGAGAGAGAGAGAGAGAGAAGAAAGAGAGATGTGAGAGTATTTAGATTAAAAGACAAAGGAACGCAACAACAAGTTGTTTTGGACTAATTAATGTGACTCAATAATGTATAAATACAATGAGAACCATTGACCTCTTGATCTTCTATTTTCCTTGTTTTGATAACAAAGTCATAGTCTAGAAGAGAAATGAACTGCTTTTGTATTTATAGTGAGTATAAGACAAATTCAAAAAATCTATTATTTACTCTAATTTATAATTTAAAGAAGATATAACATAAGCCAAACTATTTGAAACTATTCATAAAGTTGCTTAAAGCATATTTGAATGGGAGGAATGGTGCTTATTTTGTTCAAAATAGTGATAGGGAGTGATGAGATTGGAGGAAAAAGTCACGTATTCAGATAAAAAACTTGGATGGCATTATCGTTGAATTCGGTTGAGATCATGATAAATCACGAGTAGACACAACTTGTATTACATAAACATATTATAGTACAAAACTATTATTATATGAACAATATATCTAAAACACAACCTTCTGTAGATACAGTCTATTAGTTAAAGATAAAAGTGATTCACATCAATTATGATTTGATAAAAGGAAGAATCAAATAAAATTATATGATTGAGGAACGTTTTTTCAACAATAAATCTTAACAAATGTAAACATTGAAAGTGTAACTGCTGTCTGTTGTGAACAGTAGAGTAATATTGCAGGACAAGTCTTGACTGCTTGTAGTGCTTTACATACGGTATAATAAGTAATTGTAAGCTTACAAACTGTTTATAAAATAATACAAATTTGAGAGTTAATAATTTGAAAATTTGAATTTGCTATTGAAGGGAACATAGTAGTGAAGGAGAGTATAGTATACTTAGAACAGATGAACCGTACAGATAGTACACTCGAATCGGTACTTGAGTTAGAAAAGTGAAAATTGCAATAAAATATGGATAATGAAATAAATTTAGAATTTAGATTGCATCTCATATAATAAGTAATAAAAGTAGAATTTGTAAGCAAATGTAGACGTTAGGGAGAAGCGTCAAGTTGGGTTCTCCCTCTCGGCTAGGCTGGTACATAGACTCAAACGTTAGGCAAATGATAATACCAAAGTCACTGATGCAGTCAATGTAGCAGATCATGAATTTGATTTTCAAACTAAGTTACCTAACACTTTCTCCCGAGGGTAGCCTACCCAATTGGTCGAGCATGCGTTCAATATTTTCACGATAGATAGTTATTCACTTGGGATATAGCACTTCACTAATTTTAGTCGTGCAAATCATTTACTAATAAATTAATACACAGTATTGAGATACTAGAATATACATAGATTTTAAACACATCTAAATATGTAAATATGTTTTCCTACTTTCGCTTCCAATAAATATTTCGCTTATGATAGAATTGCAATTAATTTCTGGAAATCGTTTTCCTTTCAATCATCAGAAAGGAAATGAATATTTATACAAAAAATATTTTCATGCTTTAAGATTTCAATTACGTAATGAGTTTGAATGATTCGAAAAGAGATGAGAGGAAATGAAAATTTATTAAAATGGAGTAGTAATCGCTTAACTGTAAAATGTATTTGTCAACTCGTATTGGCTCACTTTTGTTCAAATGAATAACTGAATCATTGTCGAATAGAAAAGCAATTTCCTGAGAGAGAGAGAGAGAGAGAGAGAGAGAGAGAGAGAGAGAGACTCCTTATAAAATAAATTGTTTAGTCCATAAAACAGACTATAATTTAGATGGAGTTTCAAACCAGATAAGTTGGGGATTTAATAAGTGAGTTGTAAGCTTAAGTTTAGAATTTATGCAATTACTATTGAATTGGTAGATGCATAGGAAAACTTTAGATCGACATCACAGCAATAGTTTATTAAAATCTGTTTAAAATGCAACACAACTAAAGTATAATAGTTTAGTTTAGGTTTCCTTCATTATATTCTTTTCAATGATCACTCCTAAGAATGTGTTGATTCAAGGATTACTCTGCAGAAGATTTGTGCAAAAGATATGTCGATCGCTAAGTGGTTGAGTCCAATAATTGTGAGCTCAATATTGAAAGCCAGAGACACATAAACAGTTGACTAAGTTATACAGTAAACCATCATTTTCATCAACATTTAATCCGCTTTGAGGCAAGTATTAAATGGAATACTCGGAATTGTAGCCAAAATGCCTTAGTTTGTAGTGTTGTGTTGAAGCATAAAATAAAATAGTGTAATATTTGAGATAAAGCGTTGGGGGAGAGGACCACATCCACTACACTGGGAGAGTATTTTCAGAGTATTTTCAGAAAGTACTCTAGTATGAAATTATTTCTATAATTTCAAAGAACACAAGCGTTGGCAAGTTTGAGGCAAATTTGATTTCAAAGTATATAATGAGCTGTCACTAAAGTTGCTGAACTCTCGTTCAGATAAACCCAACGGCTGTATGTGTCAAAATAGTCATATACTTTATTCTAATTACTAAAACATTTTCTATTCACTCCATATCTTACTCAAAATAAGTACTCATTTTTGACCTCATTATATAATATGAAATCCACAATTATGAATGGTCAAATTAAACATCAAAATAATCTGTTTTTGCAACCTATTCAAAGAAAGCATTTGTCGAAAAATTGGAAGAAATAAACAGTTTTGCAAATTTGAGCCACTAAATACTTGAGTAATGGGAAGGCATAGGTTTATAGTGTCTGTTAATACGTGAATTAGCCTAAAGCAATTTTACATTACATAAGTTGATAATGAATATCAATTTTGCTCAGTCATCGAAGATACTTAAAAAGTTGCTGTCAACTCGACTATCTTTGTGCAACTCTAATAACTTTTCTAACTAAATAAACTTTGATGCACAACTCTCAATCAAGTAGATTCAAATCTATCTTTAAGTATGAAAAGATCATAAGTTACCTAATTATTTTTTAATTTATACACTACGGATTAGAAAAAATGCATGTTTTAATGATATTCTGGGTTTTATCAATTGAAATTGATAACAAAAGCATCGGTTTAACAAATTAAAAAATCATTTTGTTTAAATAGTTATTATGTGTTGAATTTGACTAAAGTACGTGCTCCCCTTTAAAGCTACTTTCTTTCATTACAAACAAATGGTACAATGTATGTTTGAACGAGTCAATTATTGTTAACTTTTAGTTTAGATTTCACTGTTAATACACTGCACACTTTCATTAAAATTTTAAACACTTCAATATTTTCTTCTTTCAAACAATGCATTTGCATCTGCCAACAGTATAACTGAAAAGTTACAGTTTGTTCAATGCTAACAATAGTAATAAATAATTCAAATAAATGATTACCAAATTTGATAATTAAGTTTCGATTGAATCAATATTAAACTGAGTTATGAAGCAATTTTTTGGAAGAAAAATCATTTTCGGTTAGTTGGACAGAAAACAATATAAAATAGAAATTATAGTACTAGTAATAAAAGTTATACTTAGGTTTTTCAATGAATCTGCATATCTTAAAGCGAATGCGCTCAATCGAATATCTTTATAATATTTGGCTTATTTCGGTTATTTTATGACACTAAATCATAGCTTTGAGTGTTTTCTCAGATGTTTCGCTATATGTAATGCGCATTCTGTGGAAAAATATATAAAAAATTTCATTAAAAATTACAATAAATATAGCTAAAGTGTTTGTTATTGATCTAATAAAATCTGAAGTTTGAAAAAGTCATAAACGTTCGATTTCTATTGGTAGGAAAATAAAATATTTAATCAGCAAATATACATCTTACAGATTAGTATATCTTTTTTAGAATGTTTGTCAACGCCATTCTGGAAGCATTTGGAATATAAATCTAACAATAATGCAACTGTTACTGCACTAGTTTATTGATGTTTCTCGACTAAGCAAATATTTATCATTATTTTTAGACCTAGTTCCTAACTGATCAAGAATTTAATGTGAATTTCAAACAATTTACCTAAAATTATTCTGATGAATGTTCTCATTTTTGAGTTAGTAAAAAACATTCTGTATGATTCTATAAAATATTCTGTATGATTCTATAAGACATTCAGTATGACTATTCTAGTTGAAAATATACTCTACAGTCTATAATATAAGTCTACACTAGTTTTGTAAACAACCATCAAATAGAATGAAAGTTCAGTCAGAACAGAAAACAGATTTCGACTGAGGGTTTGTGGCAAATGTGAATCTGTTAATGGAGTAATCATTAGAATCAAACATTGCCATTAGTGAGTATAAGAGGAAAGTAGAGCCAAGTGTCGATGGGTAGAGTTGATTTTGGAATAAACACTAAGATTTATATATTGAACAAGATGGACATAGAGAGCAGAGAGCAGACCAGTCATACCAGTCGACGCACTCATAGTGGGTCGCATTCTCAGCACAAAATTAGAAGCCATAACAATGAAATAACTTCTATAGACTTATCATATCATGACACATCCATCTGATGCTTTTGACCAACTGCTGCTTAATTCGTTATCGTGGTTTAATTCAGTTTATTCCAATTCAGATTTAGTTCATATACTTTGTATTGGACTCATTCTAATAAATAGACATTTGTCAAACGCAGCATATCTATTTTGCAGTTATGCCTTTTATTATGTTTTTTATTCCCTCTTAAGTATCAAAAATTAATAAAACGGATGTAATTTTGAAAATCTATCTAATCAGTAATTATTAAAGAAGATATATAGCGAAATTTGAAAATATATATTAGAATTAGTGCGAATTAAAAGATGAAGCTCTAGAGTTGAACCACTGAGTAGTTAGGAGAAGGCATTAGAGCGTTCAATCACATACATTACATAACAAACTTATATATAAAGTAGTAGTGTTTGAAGTAAATTCGCAAAATCAACTCAATTCACTCTAATGTAGTATTAAGCCTGGAGTTAATGCTATTTCCAAATTTATACATTATAAACATCCTGCTTTGAAATAATTTATTTGCAGATTCTTCACTTTTATGCCTATTCTGAATAGAGCTCATACAACCTGTAATATGGATCCGGAGTTCGATTCATTGAGAAGCTAACAGTTAAAACATGTTGAGCCACTACAATTGTACACCTAAAACTTAATAATCCATGATAACAACCAGAAATGTTGCGTTGTCATGGCATGTTTTCCATCAGACTTTAATATGTTCAGGTATTGACAGACTTATGAATATTGGACATAGTAATCAAAGTAAATTAGAAATGAAATTAAGCTCAAAATTGAAGGTTATGAGGGGGAGATTCACATAGGAAGGATGCTTTCTTATTGCTATAGCGAATTATTAAGTTTGCAACAGTAACAGAATTGAAATGAGGGTATAAACAACAAAACGATGCTATCGTCGATGTGCTCAAATCGCATTAGAACTATTGTAACTTATTTAGTGCTTTAGTATTACAGTTTTTTGTCACATTAAACTAAGTAAAACATAACTTAATGCCTGAGTGACCGATTCAACTACTTCTTACTGTGTGTTCTTTTTCTTCAATCGATTGCTTCATAGACAAATTGATCAATTTAATAGAGAAAAGCCACGAACCTTTCGTTTATCAACTAGATTCAAGTAGATCACGAATCACTACTTTCCTAATCTTGTTCAATTATTTCAGTTTTAACTTAGTCATCATTTCAATCTCGTGTTCAGTATGGCACAATCCATTGAAATTTAGTGCTATTTCACGTCAATTCAAGTCAATCAGATTATATTTGATCTTTGTTTTTAAATATCAGGCAAGTGTTTCAAAGGTTAGACTAGTTTTCGGTCTGAAGCCACACCAAAACTAGTATAAGAATAAGTTCATGGTGTAGCTAATCAGAAGCAAAGTATCATCAAATCAAGTCAAATTAGATTTGAACATTTTAAGTTTAATCTACTAATTTTTTCTATTTTAAGCTCAACCATTTATGCAAAAACGGCAGATTTTTAATAAATTCTATTTATACGACACTGCATTAATTCAATTTGTTCAAAAAGTCATTACTCCATTTCTTCCTCGATTAATGTCAGATTCGATTTTTGATGAAATAAGTCTAAAGTCAAATTCAAATTCAAATAGAGCAGGATTTGAGTATTGAAACCCGATACAAAACTTACATATCGTTTTCTTTCCTATTTAAAATCAATTATTTATATCTACTTTGCATTGGACTCAAAATTATTTGGTTCAATGCGATTCAAAAACTCAATTCGTCTGAACATTCAGTTTTTGTTAAGATCCTATAAGTTTATAAACTATTACACCGTTATGTGGGTTTGTGATTATGTGATATTTGTTTTAGAAATAGATTTTCCCAAATGATTTGAAAATATACTTCTTTCTCACTGAATAGCAACCGAGTGATGTTTCAGTTGTAAACTTGTTTAATCTAAATTTCATATGAAGCCTGATTTGGCTTGTGGGCATTTAAAATAAACTAGTGACAAACAAATTATAAGGTACGACAAAGCGGAATAGTAGCTTATCTGACTAATACTTGATTGTATGCGTTATAATACTTGTTGACCAAATATGCATCAGTTCAGTTAAGCATGTGTTTACATCTGCTTTGAACACAACAATTCTAAACTAAATAACCTATTCTCAACCATTCGGATAAGTTAATAGTCAACCATCAATATTAATGAATACTTGCAAAATTAGTTGACAAAATTGCATATTACAGATTTAACTCTCGAAATGACACTTCCTTACAGTTTAGTAATACAGTTACTCTACTATTTCTCATAACTCTATACTTAAGGCATGAATTTTTTATTTAAATTCAACAGAAATTCAACAAATCATTATTTATGTGACAATTTTTTTACCTTTTCAGACTTTCTCAATTCATATTTTTTGGCAGAAACTTACGTGATTGACTAAAATATAGAGTTTAAATTCAATTTTATTAAGCTTTCGGGAAAATACTGAATATGCGACTCGAGTGTCTTTCAAGTCAAAAGTATGAGATCATAAAAACACTAATAATTAAAATGTTGCCATTGCCCAACTATTACTATAATATATTATTAATTAACCAAAAGTTTGACTCGTTTTTATGATTGCAACTTTCAATCAACATTAGATATGAGTTGAAAAGAAATTTATAGGAATGGAAAATTTCAAATTTGTTACAAAAGAACCGATAGGTCATTTCATCAGATTGTAACAAATGATCTGGTTAGAAAATTTTGGTAAATCGAAGCGCATTCAGGATTGCGTTTATGCAATCAAAGATTAGATGTGAGAAAATGACCGACTATTAAATAAGTTGAGATGAGTTGATTTGGCAATTGAATGTGAGCCCAAAAGAGTTAATTTATAGTTTATTTAGTTTTTCAAGTTTAATAAATGATTCAATTAAATTAATCTTCTGTCTAATTCCAACTCATAATTTTAAAAGCGGATATGAATTATAAATCATCTGAAGAAGAATAGCGATAAGCTATTTCATACACTTTTTGCAAACACCTAAAGCACAGCTCAAATGATTGATAGTCACTAATGTCCTATGAAAAGAGTCTACAATTTTTTCCGACTATAAACATCAAACATTTGGACTGAAATAGGAAAACAACTTGTGAACTAAAACCTTGCTCATATGAGTAGATCCTTGTTGAGCAAATTTACTCATCTCTTCTGCCAGTTTAACTGTTGAGTGACGATTTAAACATAATTGTGTGAGATTGCTCAACAATTTTTTGATCGCATTGAAGAGTGGATAGGTCATCTTCTCTTATATTTATTAACATAAACAACATTTTCTCAATTCAATTTTGAAATACTGTTTCATTTGCTTAAGAATGGCGACAATTGATAATCGAGTGAAAATATGTCCTATTACTTTGTTAAAAATTGAAATAAGTTAAAGGATTAAATCCGAACTGAATGTAAAACTACACAAGAACTCTAAGCAATCTTCTTTTATACAGTCAATCCAGCATTGCTCAAAATTTTTAGCAAGTAAGTTTTCATGATGATAATTTTACGAAATCGAAAAAATTTGCATTTTTTGATATCAAGTATAAGTCTATGGATAATTAGAAAGGTTAAAGTGCGATCGTTTTCGTATTATATCACAAAACTGATTGTTTTCATGCTTTACAGCAGAATACTATTGAGATAATACCTTTTTGGAAGAGCAGAAACACAGCTCATCACACGCTGTTATCGAGTATTGGCTTCTCTCGATTGTGAAAGATATCTCTTCCAATTCTCATCTGTAAGTTTTGGTACTAAAGTGTAATTTCAAACATTAATTCTAATGCGTTTCAGTCAATATATATTGAATGAATTTGATCGAAAAGTTATATAGAAGAGGATTCTTTATATTTAAAATCTTAATATGAAATCTGATTAGTTATATTAAAAAGTAATCATTATAGTTAATAATTCTAATAAATGGTTTAGAACTGGTGGCATAGTTTCTCAGCAATTATTTAACAATTTATATAAAATATATTTTATTAAACTATTACTAGCATGAACACGAATGAAGTGATTTGAATTTATGTAGCATAAATAAAAGCTATAAAAGAATTTGAAACTCTACGATTCATTTTGAACAATTATGAGCAATTTGATACTGTATTGCCAAGATATTAAATGTTTGGTTTTAGCTCACATTAGAAGATTGGTTAGAATTATGTAAGTATTGATGAATAATAGGAGACAATAATAAGAGTAAAAATGTTGAATAATAATAACAATAGTGTTATACGCTATATATAGGGCATGTTTAAGAAGCATTACATATAAAGAGATTTGATTGTTTGTTGAAACTCAATATTAGTGTGTTATCCATAAAAATATAGTTTCGCTATAACCGGATCATATTTTTAATATATTTATATTCCAATGTGATCATATGAAGACATGTGATTTCATTTTTCACAAATACTGCTTTTGTATGAATCCTGAAATGCACTCCAAAGTATAATCTTTTTAGCAGAACAGAACTGCTTCTCTTTAAACTTCAACAAATACTCACAACCAATGCTTGCAACGGCTGAAAAGCTCTTACTTTCATAAGTAGAACAACACAGAAATAATGCTGACTATCAAATATTGAAACAATGATCAAAAGCTATAATAAGATATGTGAATATTTAATCCAATTCGATGTTGAAATAGCAAGGAAAAACACTTAAATTAGTTTTTGTCACAAGAGATTTAGAGAAAAATCGTTGAGAAAGCTTTAGTCAAAATGATAAGTTAATTATTAATATTTTGAAACTGAAACAACTTTTGTTTATTAAAATCAAATTAAGTTAATAGCATTACGAGCAGCAAGATTATTAGTATTCCATACGCATCCCTAATCTAATCTATTGTTCAAATTTAACTCAAACAATACGGCCAACTATGAGCATGTTTTCAGTTTAATCTTTTCTCTCAGACTAAACAAATATCGATCATAACAACAATTATTGAACATTTCTTATAAATAAAAGTATTGACAAGCAAACTATCGAATTGCCAACAAAAAAATTAGCTGGATTAAATTCGATCTATAGGTAAGACTGATACAATCTAAAAACTGAGAAGCTACCACTTCAAATTAAAGATCTTTCATCCACAGTGTCTATGAGCTTTACTGCAAAAGTTAATTAATTGATAGTCAACTTGATTCAACCAGTAACTGGTTCAAGATTAAGAATACTGAGTTTTGTCTTATAAATAATTCAATACCTATTGTGCTCGATTGTTAAACAGCTACTCTTATGACATAATTAAATACAAGAATTGGTTAAATTTAGAATGCATCAAGAATTCAAAACTGATATTCCATGAATAATTGATGGAATATAACATTTGAAAAGCAACAAAATATAAACAATACTCCTTAATTGCAACAGAAAAGTGAACAGCATTCTAATTATTAAAAGAGAAAATGTTAGACATTTGGCTCTCCGCTAAACTGACAATAATAGATCAGCACTTTTTATATGACAACTACAAAGTAAAGAAGACATAGAGGGTGGAAAAGAAGAGAAGATTGGGAGGATAAAGAATAAGAATAAAATGCAACTCCAGTATCCACTTCTTGAAAGTCTAGTGGAAAATATGAAATATATTTTCTCTAAATAGCTTTTATGCAAAATGGTTCAGTGAGAATATATTGGGCTGAAATATTTGAACTGAAATATTTTCTGTATATTATAAGAAAAATTGTTTTCTTTGTAAACATTGATTTGAGCCAAACAGAGTTTAGCCGTTTTAAAAATTGCTTTTTTATTCATAGCTTACCTCAACGCGAGTGTTTAGGTGAAAATATTGAACATGATTTTTATAAAAACGTTATATAACAAAAAGCCAATAGTTGTTGCTTTGTTACTGTGGCTGCTATTCATTCCAGAAGTATTGCTAAACTGTAGAAGACTTGAATCCCTACTCCTCTATTTTGTTATGAACTGTCAGTAAAACTGCTAATCAGCAAAAATTTGTCAACTGAAAATATTGCTCAATGCGTTAAATCCTGGATCAAAGTAATGCTGGAATATTAAAAATCGCAACACTTCAACGTCACTCTCTTGCCCGATAAACTAAAAATTAACTTGAATTTATGAAAATTCTGTTTGATAAGAATAAGCAAGATATTTGGTGTATACTTGAAAAAATGATGAGAGCGTAGAACAGAGATTATTGAGGCATTTTAGTAGTTATTTTTCTATATTTCTGTGTATTATCACAAACCCAATAAGGATTTAATTGAAAGGCAACTCTTGTTTACATGATTATAACCAAATGTTTCGCAGATACTTTGAGAATTGAAACAATAATCCCTTTGCAATTGAGATAAGAGTGCGTAATAAGGTAAATTTAGTAATAATCAGTTAATGTACATACAAACAAGACTCTAAATTTGACTTTGATTTATTGTTTAAAAATTGTCTTTTAGACAGTATGATAGTATAGTTTGATGGGGTACACTTCAGAACAAAATCCTTCGTATTTAGCACAAATATGTTCTTAGAAGCAAGATCGGCAATATCTGATATGATTTTGGCAAGCAAATTACACAATCTGGCAGTTGTTTGAAAGTCACACTTTTAGTACGACTTTTGGTAGAGTAGTCATACTAATCAGATTTTCTGATTGGAATCTCTAATAGCAAATGAGGTGCCAGTTAAGATTGATTGAATTTGCTACTGCCACTTTTGCAAGTATACTGCACAAAAAGAGCTTACCTGCAAAACCTGGTAATGCATTCTACAGCTTAAGTGTTCATGATTAATTTAATGCTCAATCGAATTTAGAAATTGACGCCATCAATACAATTGCTTTGCATCATAACTAATGGACATTTGATGATTATCTCAACTTGTTAGTAGAATTATTTGGCTCAGGGTTTCTGGCATTTGAACAAAAGTGAACAAAATACTAGAATTTAAATACTAGATAATTTCAATTCACTATTGACCCTGTTGTCTTGCAGTCACATTTGTTTTTCTCTGTAACAATCTTTTACCAAAGTTATAGCTTTCAGGCAGACACAAAAAGTTTTTCTTTTCATTCAATTTTGATTATTTGTCTTTAATAGATTTCGACTTCATTCCGATAATGAACAATGACTGCAAAAAAGAAAAACAAAACAGAGTCCTTTCAATAGTGATAAAGCGAGAGGTAATCATGCCTGTGGAAGTGTGTAATAAGTTCGATTGAGTAGTTTTGAAAAGGCAACTTTGGTTGAAAAATTAGAGAATTAAAGAATAGTTTGGTTCGAAATGGGATAAGGTATGGGATCTATGACGCGAGCTGTAAAACTAAGCTGAACGCATTGTCACTTTATGCAAAAACTTTCTATTCAACATGTTTACTTTAGATAAATAACTTATTCAATTTATATTCCCTACAATTTGAACGCAAAACACCTAGATATTAATTTTGATCAATTTTGACGGCATAGCATTACGAGAATAAAATTTGAGAATAAGATTTTCTGAAAATTGGAAACCTCATAACTTAAGATAAGATGTAGGATTTAATTTTGAATTATAAGTAACTTGCTATGAAATAGTGATCCAGTGGTGTGTGTAGCTTAATCTTCACAGCAAATAATATTGGATCGAAAAGTTTAAGTTGACTGCATTAAGGTATAGATGTATAGAGACAATGACATTACGGTTGAAAGAACGCAACTAATCCTAATACTACTCTTGCCGCTATTATATAGATACTGATAGTAAAATAAAGAAGAGATGAGAATTTTCAGACTTTTCAGCTCCTATTTAAGGCTTATAACAAGTCATTTCAGCCAATCCAGTCTTCCTCTTAGTCTAGATCTAACCTTTTAATCAATATTACCTAAGTTTCTGTTAGATGCTAGCGATCAGTGGCAAGTGACTAGTCTTATAAACCGGTGTTGGATTTAACTATAAGTTATTTGCTGGAAAAATATGTCCAATGATATGTCCTATGCATAGTATATGTGAACATCTTAAATAATTTATTAAAGCTACAAATATGAACCACCAAATATCATACAACAAACTTCTTTGCTTCAATACATAGTGGCAAATGAGCCACTTGTCAAAGAAGATCAAATATATATCAATTATATTACGACTTCATTCGCATCATTTAACTGATTCGCCTTTCGCTATAACTCATATATAGATTGGCTAACATTCAACAAATCAAAACTATTTCGAATATGACATTCAGCACAATTTCTTACCTTTACTTCACTGAATATAATCGTGGAAACAAAGCCCAACTTTTCTAGTTCAGTATCAGTTTGGATGACATAACTTTGAGATAGCTGAAGAGAGGATTTGTTGATTGGTTTAAAGTTATTCGACAAATGAAATACTCTCGAGAATGGACTAGTTGCGTGTTATTTCAAATATGACAAAAGAAGAGGTTTGACAGATGGCATCATCCTTTTCGTCATGTTCGTCATCATCAGAATCATATTCCTCTACAATTGTCTGCTTCTCTCTCTTTACTCTGATTCGCAAACTGGTCTCTACGACATTCAATAAAAGGTAAGATATGCGTCAAACTACTCCAGAAGCAATTTTGGTTCTAAAGGCAATGCAGGCGACACACAGTTCGCGTCTGTGCTCTGAAGTACAACCAATTCATTGTGAAAAGAGGAAATCTATTGCTCATTATTTATGAGAGGATTTTTCGGCCATTTCTACCTTTTCACTCTAGTACTTGTTTCCAGCTGGTTTCTGACCAGAGTATAAGTCTCATAAACAGTACACCTAGATTTTTGAAAAATCTATCAATACAATTGATGAGAGCTTTGCTGTTATTGTTCTCTCAGTGAAGCTGTGTGAGAGTAATGAGGCCCGAAAAATCTACTCATCAATTTTTATTCAACTTTATAGTGAGGTACAACCGCAAAGTAATGAGATTACAGTCAGTCAGACTTACAATTAGTCAGATTATTTTAAATATGAAAACTGCCAGTTATCTAAACTGACTGTCAGAAACAAAAAACAAAAACCAAAAGAATATTTTGCAACTTTCCAAAACTAGACATAAGGTATTATTTCCGAAATTTCGGATCTCTAAGCAATGAGAACAATGTATTAATAGAACGATCCATTTGATGGAATGGGAGGCAATGGTCATCATAACATTTAATGCCCTAATTTTGTCGATGGCCAATAAATCTATCGAATAATTTTAAATGATTGCAGCATGTCTTGCAGATTGAAAAAATGTTTATTACTTTGAAGTATTGAGCAATACAAGCAATATTTTGTATGAAAAAATGTTTATAATTCAACAATAGTTGGATTAATAGAAAGGTTGAGAAGAGAGTAGTAGATGTCAAGTTGAAACTAGAATCAATTAAATTAGGTTTAGTTTTTATATCAGTTAAGTTATTGCGCAATCAACTTAGCCTTAACGCTGAAGACGATGCACACCTTTGGAGCACTTTCATACTAGTATTAATCGAGAATACAATAAATATTTAACCTATTAAACAAATATCATTAGTGGCAATGTTTTCTTTTAAAATCAACTTTTAAACCTCATAACAATACTAAGACAAGCCTGTAAATTCAAATTTTTGTTAGAGCTATCAATGTTGAACTTTTCATATAAATTATAATAAGAAAAATCTTTAGAAAATAGAATAACCTTCAGGCAAGATAAAGTCAAACAATTGCTGTTATTTGAAAAATTTCGGATTCTTAATCATATGCAGTAATTGAGTAAAGGAGTAATCATTATGAAGACTTGAGAATACGGACAAAAATAAAGTATTCATAAAGTATTCATAATAGTTAAATATTTCGTCATCTATGCTAACAGGCTCTGATAGCATACTATTCAACAAACTATTCAAATCTTTTGATTTTACTCAATCCTAATGTTAACTCTGGTAACTAGAATTTATCTATCCCAAGTATCTCCATTTCAATTAGAAATTTCAAGCTTAACTATCAGTGTAGCTTACTTTCAGGCTTAGTCTCACTTTCAATAATTTATTCGTTTGGCATAAACTTTACGATTCTTCTGCTTTGAGCAGAAATTAGATGTTTAATCTGAAAGTCGCAATGTAAAAAACAATTAGTAACTCATTGAAACAAACTCAAAGTTTTAAGATGTAAATTCCTAAAATCTATTACACATTCATATCAATTCTACCTGTTTTCTATCAATCATGACCGACTCTACTAAGTTTGTTACTTTTAAAGTGGTTCTTATTCGTTAAAAAACTGAATATGTGGTTTTGCTTACACTGTTCACTAGTGATTCACTACATTCTTCAAAAGATTCCATTCCGCACATTTCGTATTCAATTGAAAGAAGAATCTGTTGAAGGGAGAACGACAATCTATTCGCTATTTGAAGCATATTACAGACATCTGAATATTTAGGCAAAATTCTAGGTTTTCTCAAAAAAGCGAGTTTCTTATTGAATTGAAGTTGTACTGCTGTTTTAATATAGTTTAATTATTCGGAGTCATTCATTAATAAACAAGTGCATTTAATTGAGTAATAGTTAATTTTGCGTCTGTAAAGTATATATGAATACGAAAATTTGCTAATTTTAATGCATTTATTTTAGTTTTATTCACCAACGAGTAATCGGATTTACATACGATCTATAAAACTTTATTATCTTCTTAAGTCTTATCTTTAAAATTTGAATTTTTCTTCTGCTAAGTCACTTGCGAAAGAGGCAGCTCTCAAAAAGATAACTTCACTTGAATATAATTTGAAAATCAGTTAAAATAAGGAAAAATGTGAAAGCCTTCAAATTTTTAATGCGATTAATTAGCTGCTAAAGGATTTAGATCTAGTGTTAGGCCCCAATGCTCTAAACGTCTAATACGTCGAACTTGTTGTTCACTGCAACAAAGCAAATGCAGTATTTCTATTGGATATCCCTTTCAAACTCTAGCAAACTTCCAAACCATTAATAGTAAGCCCAAAATCCTTTTGTTTGCCAGTTGTCTGACAAACACTAACTTCTCAACATGTTCTATACTTAATGTGATTTTTGATTCAAGTTTATAATTTGTAAATGTGCAAGTAATTGACCGTTTTGTCATAAAAATGTTAGTTTTGATTTTGGCACACTTTTAAAGTTGAGATAAAATGAAGTGTGCGTTAAGTAAATCTAAAACACGTGTCTTACTGCAGATCCATGTTTAGGGTTCCAACAACTGCTTCAAAATGATTCAATTGGACAAAACCACGTTTACTTAACATCCATATTTTTACAAACTTGATTTCTTTGTTCCAAATTGATCCACGTATTTATGACTTAGAAGCCATTTGAATGCAAACATGCCTTCAATTTGAGATTAATTCCTAACAAATGGCTTGATTTGGCTTTCATGTCAATTCATATGAGAAACACTTGAGTCATATTGATGTAAGTTTTCATGTAATGTATGATTAATATCTCAGAGATAGTAATTCAATGATGAAAGTATATAAAAGCGGATATGGGAATGATTTACAAATGATTATGTTATATTCTGATCAATACTTTATTGCCCTCAACAGAAAAGGATTACGTAAAATGACCTAACTATCAAATATTCTTTATTAATAAATAGGTACTGCTTCGAACTCATGTTTCATCTCATTGTTCGACATTTGCCTAATCATCAAATCCAACGACTACATCATATGAAAGTACGATATGAAGGCAACGGCTTCATGACTATGGGAGACCTGCTTCACTAAAGGCAACTCAAGCTATCGCTGAGTGTCTTAACGCAAAGTAAAATTGAGAAGTTTGTTCAAACATATTTGCCATCTCTGTCCACACATTGAAAACTTAGATCTTTGTGAGAAGCCCTTTGCGCTTAAAGTGTTTCAAATTTTATATTTGTTAATTGTAATTTATTTTAATGCCTGTTGAGATTCTTGGTGCTAATAAAAGTCGAATATCACAATATTCATATTGATTTGGTGTAATTGAATCGTTCAGTAACTATTAGTTCATTTAACAATACTCAATACAATATAAAGTTTGCATTAACCTCAAAACAATAGGCTGAAATGAGCATTAAACCGACAAAGAACTAGCCTTAGTCGTTGCGATACTTAAGCTAGGTAAAGGTTGAAATTAGAGTAGTGAACTATGAAATTTTTAGGAGCTAATATAATATTGAAGATGAAAATTGGAGTAAAAGCTAGTAACTACCTTTAACTGTTAAATGCTTATCTGGCATGCCTTACCAATACGTATGAGAACTCCAATACTATAGAGGCCTCTATATGTATGTACTTATGTGCTGTTATAAACTGCACTTATCTATCACAAAACAATAGTTAATAGTTAACGAATACAATAGCTATTAGCAAATTGCTATTTTGTCACTTCTAGCAAAGCAGGCGTATAGGAAAAATGGTTAAGTCTTTTAGTTTTGATTTGATCTTTTTAAAAAGATTTAGTAAGATATTAATATACTCCAGTAGTTATGAATCGACATTGGCAATATTATCGTTTTTGCTATTTCTTTCTATGCTTCAAGAGGTGGCTATTTATAACGTAGGAATGATAACCGGCGCCTATTACAAAATTCTAGGCGATAAAGACAAGCACCAGTTCTGGATTCAAACAGTCCAGGCTTCATTAATGATCCTAGCCTTAGCCTTCGTTAAAAGTTGCAAAGAATATGTGGCTTCAACCATTTACATTGAATGGAGGAAAAAGCTCACCACAAGAATACACTCTTTATATTTTATGGACTTATCCTATTATAGACTAAATGTCATTCAAACAGAAAATGACAATCTCGATCAACGTATAACCCAAGATGTTGACAAATTTACTCAACATTTGAGTCTTGTCTTGCCTGATCTCATCGTATCTCCATTTACAATAGCCTTCTATACATATCGTTCGTACGTCACCATTGGTTATATCGGACCTCTCGGTTGTGTCACTTTCTTCCTCATGAGCACTATCATAAATAAGTTTTTGATCTCACCAGTTGTTAACTTAGTTTATTTACAAGAGAAATGTGAAGGAAATTTTCGTTACCAACACTTGCGCGTGAGAAACAATGCTGAAAGTATCGCCTTTTTGAATGGAGATAACTTTGAATATGAAAAAAGTGAAAAAATATTTGGTAAACTAATCTCAGTCCAAGAAAGACAAATATTGAGAGAATTCTACTTGAAATCTTCGGTCTATTTATTCGATTATTTGGGAAGTATCGTCTCTTTTTTGGTTCTCTCATTCCCCTTGTTTGCTGGAAGTTATGACAGCCTATCGGCTACCGATTTGAGTGAACTGATTAGCCAAAACACATTTGTTACCATGTATTTGATTAATAGCTTTACCAGATTGATTGACACGTCAACTCAATTCACAATAATCGGAGGTACAACACATCGTATTGGAGAAATGTTGGAACTGTTGAGTCGCAAAACAAATTCATTAGAAAGAAGTCCTTCAAGTAATTCGGGGATCAAACTGCAAAGTGATTATTTTGAAAGTAGAAGTGATGACAGAACCTATTTCAAACTGAGTGATGTTGGAATAAAAGTGCCCAAAACCAGTAGACGATTAATTAGTAAACTTAATCTACAAATATCTCGTGGATCAAATTTATTAATATCCGGCCCCAGTGGAACTTGTAAGACATCCATTCTTAGAGTTTTAAAAGGTATTTGGAGTGAATGCAGTGGTCAAATCGAAAGATTTCTTCCAGTGGAAGACCCAAACGTTGTACTTT
Source organism: Archegozetes longisetosus (assembly GCA_018873245.2). Taxonomy (NCBI): domain Eukaryota; kingdom Metazoa; phylum Arthropoda; class Arachnida; order Sarcoptiformes; family Trhypochthoniidae; genus Archegozetes; species Archegozetes longisetosus. The sequence goes on along the minus strand of JAEMBT020000004.1, from coordinate 5,850,079 downwards.
TCTTACCACAAAAGCCTGTCATTACAACTGGATGTTTACTTGAGGTTTACATTGATTGTTTTATATTTTCATTCGTATTTTTTTCCTATAATTTATTATAAATAAAATCAGACTAAAATTCAATTGTCTCTCAACAGCAAATAGCTTACCCACAAAAATATGAGTCGACCAAATATCAAGGGGACGACATCATCAAAGAACAAATAATTCATTACATAAGATTTCTTGATTTGAGTCAAATATTAGACCGGATTGATAACCAAATTGATAGAGAAGTGGACTTCAATTGGAACGATTGTCTGTCTCCTGGAGAGTTACAAAGGATCAGTTTTGTTCGTCTCTTTTATCACAGACCACTGATCGCCTTTTTAGATGAAGCCACTTCTGCCGTGTCATTAGATATGGAGAAAAAGATTTATGATGAATGCAAAAGATTGAAAATAACTTTAGTTAGTTGTGGCCACAGAGAAAGTCTAGAACAATATCATTCAGAAGCTTTGAGATTAGTCAAATCAGACCAAGACTCTCATGTGAACAGATGTATAATTGAACAGTTGTGAAATTGAAATTGAGATGTTTTTATTTTAAATAAAGATATATTAGATTATTATTATTACATAACATAGTGACATAGCATTAATAGCTTTTTCTTATCTCAACTCAATTATACATTGAGCGCAAGATTAGATTTTCACAAGTTATCTCACAACTTTGACAGTCTCAAATGAGCTAATCAATTGAAAATTTCTAATAAATCATAGCTAAATATTCAATTAAAACATTGTTCAGTCTTTCAATATAAAGTTTACATGAAAGTTAAACGTCAACAATACTGTATTTTTCACAAGTATAGAAATAATGGATAGATCTGTTAGGGAATATTTCTCGATCGCATCTCAAAAATAAAACTTTCAACAATTCATATCCATAACTAAGACCAATCACATCCATTTTACTTAACTTTATAATCATTATCTTCAAATTAGAATCAAATAAAATCCTAAATTTATTAAGAAATATATGGAATGGTAATCAATTAACAACTGTTGAAAACAAATTATTATTCAATGGACTTTTGTCAACGTTTGCTCGAACTTGATTCAAATATTCTGATCAGTTTCATCATTTGATTAGTCCAACAAAAGCCTTATATTAAAGAAACTATAACTCGATCGACAATTATATTTTATATTATTTAATTTAAACTTAAAAACAAATCCACAGTTTACAAGACTTTATTGTTAAAGCAATCTTTTTGAGAACTTATCGAGATTTGAATACATTAATTATAATAAAAATGATGTCACAAAGAATTGGTAAATAAAAAATCAAAGGAAAACACAGAGCCTTCAATATTGTGTGAGTCAAACGCTACTCACTACTACTGGTCTTCAGTCAAATCTTGTTTAACTTTAGAGAAATCAAAGTCTTCTCCAGTTCCACGTCTGAATATATCGAGAACATCAGAACAAGTTGTCTCAAAATGTGATGTCGCATCAAACGATTCAGAAATAAAAATTTGACTGTCTTTGCCGTCATCAATAGGCTTATAGAGATCGCTCACCGAAACGAACCTATTTTCATTGTAAGCAAATCAATCAATTCCAAATACCAATGCTTTATCACTAATATGACTTAAGATTCATTATAACTATTGTATTCCTGCCAACCATGCTCATGTTTGAGTTTAGCTTCAATTTAATATTTCAAGTTTAATAACAGTTGAATTAGGTCTACCTCGTGTTTACTCTTAATTTGAAATATAGTAAGTAATAATACAAAGATATTTATTCTAACACTAATGTTGCTGTAATTAGGTTCATACAAGGTTGCTTTTTGTGTTTGCAGGCATTAGTCATTCATTTTACATAGTAATCAAATAAAAACTTGAACCTTCAATGGTTAAATGAGTTAAGTGGTGTAAAATGAGTCATTAATGTCTGTGCTAACAGAATAGACAACCTTGTCTTGCCCCTAATTATAACAATATTAGTATTAGAGTAGATGCTATCATGAAATGATAGCTCATCACTTTTTCTAACCATATTTCAAATCAAAAGTGGACGTGCAGTAGACCTAATTGATTACTGTTAAACTTCAAATATAAAATTAAAGCTAAACTCAAATATAAGCGCTATTGGCAACAATATAAGAGCAATTATAAAAATGATTATACTTTTGTTTGATTGGTCCCAACAAGTCTAATCCCGGTTTAATTTCTAATTCAGGGTTGCTAGTTTCAACAGTGGTGCTGACCAGAGCAATAAACCATCCCTTAGCAGCCACTTGGTGGGTATATGAAACCAGCGATACATAGATATCTGAAAAACGAATCAAACAAATAACATCGGAACAGGTTGAATGATAATTTAGGAGTAAGTACCAGACTTTCGGCCGATTTGTTTCTGCGGAATGATAATTTGGCATGAAAGCGCATCCTTGGTGTTAGGAATCGGATGATTAAGCAAGCAGATACAACGAATAACCTGGCCAACTTTCTTGATGCGATCCGGCACATAGGAAGGATCGCAATAGACTTGCTTGCATTTGGCAACTTCGCTACCAGAGCGAACGCCAACAACTTTGCCATTTTCCATAACTATTTCGTCAGTTGGTTTGTCGAGCATATAAGTGCCACCATAGATAGCACTGAGACGTGCAAAGCCCTGAGGCAATTCTCCCAAGCCATACAAGGGATAGAGATATGGACTCTTGCCATAGCGAGCCAATGATTCGCTGTATAGCCGAACACGATTTATCAAATCTAAACACGGCTCATTCAGATAACTATTCAAAACAGATTAAAATGAAACATTAAGATCTAATTAATATATAATGCCATGCCATGCATAAGTACTGCTATCAATATAAGGCGTAACAAGCACATTGTTATATTCTTACTCATCGTTCCGATAGAGCGCTAATGCGTGTCCAGTGAAGTCAGCGGTGTCTTTGTCAAGACCAAACTTCTCATATAGTTGTGCGCTACTATTACGACTCGGATCAATATCCTTCCATGTCTTCTGGTCATTGATATTGAAGTCTTGAACGAATAGCAGAAAACTACGAAAACGTCTCTTTTCAAACATTCCCATCAAACCTAATTAGATATAGTTTTAATCAAATCGAATAAAAAATTGATAACAAAATGAAGTTTTGAAAGAAAGGTAGAAAGTTAAGAAATGAATAGTACTTGAAGCGAGTGCTTCTTTTTCATCTGCGGGCACTTTAAAGATCTTTCCGCCCTTATAGACATAACTGCCTTCGCATGACTTGAACTCAAGATAACGCGTGACTCCAGTGTGTATTAATAGTTTCACTAAAGCACCTGTAAATCAAACAATTCAATAAATCAATTGATAGTATAGTCATAAATTAATAAAAGCTCAACAAAGAGCTTCATAATAATCGTAATAGAGACCGTTAGCCATCAAGAACTTGGGGATAAGATCAACATTCCAGTCACGAGAGCGTCCGTATTCTTCGATGGAAGTGGTCGACGAGTCGAAACCGAACTTATTGAAGAGGTCTTCGAGGGGCGTAATCGAAGCACTTTCTCCGCCATAGTATTTGTTGCGATCGATGTGCAACACCTTTTTGCCACTGACTGATAGCATTCCACTTAATATACATTCCTAGAAGTCAATTAATAGAATATTAATGAACAAATTAAGAATAGATGCAATTAATCAATAGCAGATCAAACAAAAGCATATAAATTGTGTCGATGTGTCACTCGTTTGAACCCTTTTTTACACATCTATCAAAACAACACATCAAATGCTAATCCATTTCTAACCTTAAGACCAGTTCCCAAAACGATAGCATCATATTCTTCATCCATTGCTTTTATTGAGCACTTATTTCTAACCTATTTAAGAATTTTTTTATTATTATGTTATAATTAAAAATAAATTGATAGCAATTAGTGCTATTTTCAAAGCAGAGCCGGCTCTATATGAGAATAAGTCTACGAAAGGCCTATCACTGCTATATTGCTCTGCAGAAAATACAGTCACTTGTCTCATAAATTACGCTTTTATCACAAAAGGGGCCTTAAATGTGCCACATTTGCATTTAAGTCTTACGTAGTTTGTTTGAAGGAAAGCTGAGAAAACTTTTCAAAGCTGTTTGGTTCATAACTTATCTCCGGTTTAGATAATGATAGTAGACCACACTATAAATCAGTCCATTTCAGTTTATTATCATTGAACAGTTACGCAAATTCTACACTAATCCCACAAGTTCATGTTCTTTTCATTCAGTTGCAATTTTATTTGGTCCAAGCGATTAATTGTCAACTTGAAAATCTAATTTCAGCTGAAAAGTCAATTGAAACTTCAATATAAAACCAATTGATGTTTGAGCTCAACATCTATGCAAACAAATGAATGCAATCAGATCTCTAATTAAACATTGAGACATATTTAACATTGGTATTATGCTATGAGACTTTTTCGCTTGAACTGAAAATTTTTTAACAAATTTAAGAATCTTTTATTAGGCATCATCCCACATGAAAAAATAACATAATCAAATGAAAACAATTAATATTATGATAAACTCTACTAAGATTTACTGAGAAACCATATATAGATAATAGAAATTGTAGTAATAAATTCCTAACAAGAATTCAATGTTTATGAACTATTCGAGAGGATTGCAGATCTTATGTAAATTTGACTTCAAATAACTATTCATGATGATAGTAATGATATGATAAAGATTAATTATAATTTCATAAACCTTCTATGGTATAAAATTAAATTTATATCAAATTATGCTAAGTGTATATTATTTGTGTTCCAATTGTTGAGGGATTTAAACTTTGAAATGCTTTAAATAACAAAATCTAATTAGAAAACTATCACAGCTTTCAAATGACTTAGTACTAGGAAAACTAGGATTTGGTTGATTTTCAGAATAGATCTCATAATCTACGCAAAGCTAAGTATAAAACTAATTAACTTATCATAACACATTTTATCTTCGAATAAATTTCAAAATACATATATATAAACAGCTTTTGGGTATGCAAACAGATTTGCATTTCTTACTGAACCAAACCTTAAAGTTTGCCTGAAAATTGCTTTTCAGTTTTGTTCTGTTAAATTCAGTCATAAAACTCATGCACTCAAACTTTCTCAAACTTATTCTAACATCCCTTTTCCAATAAGAAGCTCTACCATTAAATGATTTAACCAATATATTAGAAATCAATGCCTGATATTCTGAATTAGTTTTGAGTATTAATTAATATGAAAATGAATTATTGATAATTTTATGCCACATTATGAAAGGAACGAGATGATGATATCTAACAATAAGTTACAATAATAAGTTACTATAAGTTACTTGTGTTTATTTATTTTGTATTGAAAAGTAAACACAATTGAATTGAAGTAAACTAATGATGATTTGATGCAAAAGTGAATCTAAATTGCAATAGTTATAGAACTAGTCTATTGAAGTCTATTGAATTTCATACAAACTCTGAAACTATTTTCAGTTTGAATTAACCCTAAAAATATCTGACTCTGGGCTCTATTTGGATTATTTGTCGTGCAGATGTTAGCAAAGATTAAATTGCACTTGAATTTGTAATCAACTTCAAGCTAACTGAATACAATTATTTGAGCAGATTTATAATTCTAACGTCAATAAATTTAGAGATATTTAATGAAAAAATTAAAGCATTCGCTGTCGTAAATCTTTGAGACAAACGAAACACTAAAACATTTGTTGAATATATATATTGATAAAACAAAAAACAAATACTACAATAGTTTTGATGAGTTTGTACTTTTGATGGTTTGCGTCAGTGAAGAGAGACTGAATGAACGACTTTTGATTTCCATACCAACAGTCAGGAAATAGGATTGAAATGTATTCTAGTCTATAGTAGTAGTCTATAGTATAGTAGTGCATGCCATCGCCCTACACCCAACTACTACAAATGACCGGTTTCGGTATCAAATTTCATCTCAAAAACTATTACCGTATATACATTCTAAATATATTGATTAAATACGAAAAATAACAATTAAATCTTATACAAGTCGTTTGATTGAACTTGCTTCAAGCGATTGTTCACTTTATTAAATATTTGAAATTTTCAAAATTAAATAATTATATGATTAGAAAATTTAGAAACCGGTTTCAATATTTAATATTCATATATTTGAGTTGATAAACTCAACTTTGTATTGTGTTCTGCCATTAAATTCGGTACAAATACTATGAAATTAAAGCAAAAGCAATAATAATCAATTAGAAAGAAATAAACGGAAAAATCGTGATTTAGAAAAACGAATTCAAATGAAAGTAGTGTTGGAGCCGAAAACAGTAGTGACGAAGTAGTTATAATAGCAATAGTAGAGTGTAGTCATACCAGTAATAGGAATGCTATAGTAATAGTAAGCGTTGACTACAACGACTCAGTATAAGTGGAGTAAAACTGAATCTCACATATAATTTAGTATAGAGTCTATACATGTATTAGTCTATAGTTTCCTGCATTTTCTTTCGCTTACGCTCCAAGACTAAAACAGTTGTATAGCCACAACAGACACAACGATTACACCCACCAAACGCTTCTTGGTCTCCATCAACAGGTAATAGATGAAGAATTGGTGAAATTATTGAAATAGTTTTCTATTTAGTCATTTAATGGAATTGTGTTGAGTTGCGATTGAGTCGGTTTTCCCAAATTTGTTACTACTTATGCTTTTGTTAGTTATTTTTCAAATACATTCTCTCTATTATTCAATACTACTTTCTGTTTAATTCAAATTTAATGAGAAAAACCAAACGATTCAGTCATTCATCCGTTGAGTAGTAATTGAACTAATAATATATTTAAAATTAGGTGAAAGCGGAATAGCTTAAGATCAATATCTGATATTTCAATTTAAGATCAAGAGGAAGAAAATGAGAGAATACAAGATTGTGGTGTTGGGCAGTGGTGGCGTGGGCAAAAGTGCCTTGGTCAGTTGATTTAATTATTAATTTATATATTATATTGTCGATCAAGTTCTTTAAAATGCTATCTCTAATTCAAACAACATTACAGATAGCACTTTATCGCACTGATCCTATCATTATCTCATAAACCATTGAAACCATTACTCACTCATTTGCTTTTATTTTCATAACACTTCATTTTTGGACCAACAGACCGTTCAATTTGTTCAGGGTATGAATATATGATTGATTAATTGTCAGCCAATAACTAACTTGAATTATGATTAAAGGAATATTTGTCGAGAAATACGATCCAACGATTGAAGACAGCTATAGAAAGCAGGTCGAAGTGGACGGTCAGCAATGCATGTTAGAAATATTAGACACGGCCGGAACCGAACAGTTTACTGCAATGAGAGATCTGTATATGAAGAACGGCCAGGGATTTGTGTTGGTTTACTCCATTACAGCACAATCAACTTTCAACGACTTACAAGACTTGCGCGAACAGATTCTTAGAGTTAAAGACACAGATGATGTACCAATGATTTTGGTGGGAAACAAATGCGATCTTGAAGACGAACGAGTAGTTGGCAAAGACCAGGGCGCCAATCTGGCCCGTTCTTTCAATAATTGCGCATTTCTTGAGTCATCTGCCAAAGCGAAGATTAATGTAAATGAGGTATGATTCGAACCAAACAATACTATCTATTAACTGCAGCATACGAAGAATTGATTTGAGGTTGAGCTGACACTTCAAACACGGTTGAGGGACAACAAGGTATTGAAAGAAAGTTGCGAGAATAGGAAACGGCCACACCTGAGAACGTTTGTACTTCCTCTTGAGTGTCAGGTTAAACCTCAAATAAGTTCATACTTAAGCTGTTAGTTAACACATTGTCTTCGTATACAGCAGCGGTAAGTTTTTAGCCGGATGTTTAATTTCTAAACTCCTTTTTCGATATGATTTGAATAGATTTTTTATGACCTCGTGAGGCAAATAAATAGGAAAAACCCCGAGAAGAAGCAAAGGCCACCTCGGAAACCAAGATGTTGTATCTTGTAATCTGTAGATTAATGAAATATTTAAAACTGCTATTAAACTCCATTTTAATGAACTGATGAAATAAGAAAGTAATTGCCTGTAATATTATAAACATTTTCCCGTTCAGCCAATTATACATTTGAAGCAAATATTTTAAACTCTTCATTATTATAAACTCATTTTATTACTACAATTTATAACTTTATCACTAGTTTAAATACTTCTCATTGTTCTAAAACAAAATTTTATCATTTGAAGACATAAAAGTTGGTACATATTTCCTTCAAATTGACTAAATGATCAAAACTTCTCCAACTTCTAAGTCACGGAAATTGTTTGAATTTTCTTTCTTTTGGTTTTGCTCAATGTTTTACTAAATCTTTTATTTCAGTGTATTTTTGCTTTTAAACTAATTTTATGTGAATCGCAAAGTTTTCCAAATGTTATTTATATAATATATTATGAAACTCTGCACAATCTTTGATTATAAGTGGAACGAGTTTGTTTTGGGCATTAACTTCATATATGATTATATGAGAAAATGTTTGCCAATAATGCTTTTGATAGCAATCAAATATAACGTTGATTTGGGTGTTCATAAACTTACTGTTAAACATAATGCACCAGATTTTGTTTTAGAATTTCTAATGTATTTGTAAAACAATATAAAACCGATTTGTTCGGCGATACTTTGTTCTCAAATAACAGTTGAAAATACAATTTAAACTTCCTTTTAATGAATTATCAGATATAAGATTGTTTAGGAAAACAACTCATACTTTACAGTGATTGTAATTTAATTATTATTATTAAAGTGCCCGCTGTTATACTTTACATTTGATTTAGCTTTTTTTTGGATACTTTAAATATCCATCAAAGTTAGATCGAACTTAATTGATTAATTCAATCTAACCTTTTTGGATACTTTAACTTCTAGACACTTTAGAGTATCCAAAAAAGTTGAACTAAATTTAATATTTAGTCTAACTTTTTGGGATAAAGGATTTCGTCGCTATCGTTGAAGAGAACCCGTTCAATCAGTGCTTTACAGAAGAAACACTTTTCTCCGTGACGTAAAAAATGCATTGCAATACATGACCTAAAAATATAATGTAATTAATTTAATCTTTTTTAAAAATGTGTTAAAATCTCAGTCAAAAACACTAATTGATTACCTGCAGGACTGATGCCCGCATGAAAAGATGGCTACTTTTCTGTTGGCGTAACATATTGTACAGATATCATCATCGGAAATCTCCTGCGAGTCGACCAACTCTTTGTTCTGAACTAAAAGTTGATAACGGAGAACTAGGGTTGAGATCATTTCTCTTAAGAGTAGACCTTCTTCTTCACTGACTTCTTCAAAATCGGTCAAATTGAAAGTTTTTTGATTAGTTGATTGTGAGCTTAGACCTGAGCCACCAGATTTTCCGATCAAAAAGAGTAAAGAATTCGGCAAAAAGCTCGCGTCACATATGATAGCTCTGGCATATTTATATGGAATTTAAATATTCATTAGTTTAATGCAGAGTTTAAAAGATATTTGACTATTACCTGATAGCATTATCTTTCGATTCTTGGCTACCTTTGAGTGTCAGAGCTACTAATATTCCAGAAACTATAGTAAAAAATTGATAAATGTAATCATCTATTAAAGTTAATATGTTGACAAAAGTGTGTCTGTAAAATCTTTAGCTATTTGGTTCACGAGTTTCAAGAACAAGGTGATAAAACAGATGCATTTTGATTTAAAATACATTATGCCTGATTAAGTTCTCACAAAATAATATATATATATATAAAACCCTGAGGCCAAGGTTCAACCAACTATTTGTTACTGTAATGCTTAAAAAATTTTAATAATTTTCAGTGAATTATTTAAGTGGAAAGAGTTTTTTTCCAAGAATCGAGGCTACCACTCGAATGAGCCTTAAATCAAACGCAGTATTGAAACTACAAACTTCAAATGTAAGCCTATTAGAAAGTTGACTAATCTACTAAATGAGATTATAGAGAGAGGTAAACATTTTTAACATAAATTACAATTATTGAGCAAATCTTTTGTTTGGAAAATTTCCAATAGTAATCTTTAAATCGTATTATCAGTAAATACTAAGCAATCGTTTATCAAAAGAAATACTAAAATTAAAGAGACCAGATGCTTCAAGTGATGTGATCATAATAAGATGATGTAATTCGAGGTCATTCACAAGCTCTAGTTTTCAAACATGTTCTGCTACCAAATCATCCAAATGGCACTCACATCTATACTTCTAGATGACATACCAGTATAACAAGCAAGTATTCAATAGATCTATGACTAATATTTGAATAAATACTCGGTTGAAGTGCACAATGACGCACATAATAGACATGAGATGCAAACTTGGTTTAGAGCAAGTTGTGGGAAGCAACATAATCCTATTGTTTTAACAAATGTAGGTTTCAATTCAACTCAGTATATTTCAAAAAACGAGTCTCTCCTATCCTTAAAAGCATTATTACTGCAATTCTTTCAAGACTAATAAACTAAAGACTTTTGAGTTAATCAAATATATAAACTAAATAAGTATTTTTGCTAACAATCGAGGATAGCAAATAAGTCAAAGGAACCAATACCTGAAGCCAATATTTGAAAATGTGATATTGACTCTAATTCTGGAATTTCTAAATCAACAACAAAATCAAAACATCCAGTAATCGTAACTCTATTCAAGATTTGACAGATCAGTTGAGTTAATTGTGTCAATATCATTTCGTTATCAGGCGATGAAGTGACCAGATCTGGATGAACACTAATTATCATTTCGAGCACTCGCAAAAGAGCTAATGTTAGATCAAAACATGTCGAACATATTTTTAGTTGTCGTGAATCTATGAAGACCTGATGAGAATGAGAACAATCGATTAATTGTTTGTTAGATGCAAGTCATACAAGTGGAACCTTTTGAGGTCGATTTGCAGAATTTTGGATCTCTTGTAACATTCCAATGAATTCTGAGAAACTCCAGTTGAGTTGACACAATAAACTGCTTATGAAAGCGATCGCTGCCTTTTGTTGAGTGATTAAATATTCTCCAATTAAAGTTTGATATAACTCTGATGGATAAGGTTCTGAATGGAGTAGAAATTAAACTCTAAAATCAACTATTCAATAAATTATATACCTGTAAATCTAAATTAAGGCATTCAAAATCTTCAATAATGTTTCAATTATCAAAAATATAAAGGTTTCAATGGTTTGATAACCTCTACCGAAGATTCAAATTTTACATTCTTTCTCACCTAACTTATGATATTTTCATTCTATCGATAAAAATAAAGTGACTTTTATCGCAAACTTCCGCTTCATATTTGATAATTATTTAATCAAAATAGTTAAGAAACTTCAAAACTATTGAAGATTTTGCGTTAAAATTGATCTTCAGTTGAATCTGAGTTTTATAAATTCATACTGAGATAGTTCAGCGAAGTTTGTTCCTTATTAACAGGATGACCAAACTTATTTGACATATTTGGCGGATTTGAGTAACGGTAAGCAAATCCGGATCCTTTCCAGAAACGTAACTAAATAACAAAATATTAGAGCAATTCAATCAAAATCTAATTGAATGCTATTTTGATTGATGAATCATATGATGCGTACCATCGTCCAATTGCTTTGAGCCCAAGCCCTGTTCTCGTAGGGCTGACACAACGATCGAACCATTTTCATACATTTATCAGCTGGAATTGATTCTAATGCGATCAAAGTTTCTGGATTTGACACCAGAGAAGCCAATGCTTGCGATAAGTTATCTTTAATTTCAGCGATTGCTACTCTTTCGTCACAAAAATGAGAAGCTATGAAAGATGCGAATTGCGTCAAAAGAGACACATATTCCCGCTTAGGAGTGTCTGAAAATTCAGCTGAAGGAATAGTAAAGTAAAATCTTATGGCCGAACATAAAGATATTGTACTCTCGAGAAAGTAATCGGGAATAAAGCTAAACAAATGACCACAAGAACTAGCGTGCTCCAAAGTATTGAGCAATAGCTTCATCAGCCAATACACATTAGCCTTTTTCGGTTCGCTCAGTTCAGTCGAATTGATTAATACCAGCTGACGAGAATAAGAGACTATTTTTGTTTCTAACACTGACATAGTCTGTTCAGCCACTTCTTCTACTATGGATTCGTTTCTTAGACTATCTTTCAGTTCTCTATAAGCCTTTATATATTCATCTAAATTTTCACGAATGCTACAAAGTTTGGCCAAATGTTTGTGAGCACCCATTGTGTACAATTTGATCAGATTATCGATTAATGTGTAAATATGCTTCAAACGTTGACTCAAAGATACTGATTCTTCTATACATCGGGACCTAATGATTGAATTATGAAAGTTCACTCAGTTAAAAACGTTTTAAAACTGACTTCAATCAAATATTTTCTTAAGCTTACAGTTCAGATTGATTTTGTTTTTGCAGGTAAGAAGCCGATCCACCAATTCTTGTACTTTCACCTGAAATGCTTTCATTATCAATAAAATAAGTGACTCCAATCAGATTAACGGCATCTTTATAGTGATTACGGATCAGAGAAGTCAGTCTTTGAAACAAAGATAACACAACTGGACAGAGATTAGGGATAATTTGATGTGCGATTTGAGATCGGATATTTGAGAAAACAGTTTCTTTGACAAAGGTGTCGAATTTTGAGACGAATATAGTGCGACTTATGTCATCTTGAAATAGTATTGTGCTTAATATCATTTCCTGTAATGCTTCCACTTCGCTGATGGCTGACTCAATTGAGCTGTTCCGTATATTTTCTATGTTCTCTCCATTCAGGACAACGTCAATAGAAATACTTGAGAGTAGTTTTGAAGTTAGAAATTCGTCTTCTAATGACTTAATGTCAAGTATTAACGGAAATTTCGACTCGAATAGTATGTGTTTCAATAAGTATTGTTTCGTTTGCGTATTTTTGACTAACGATAATAAGACTAAAATAAAAGAATATATATTCAATAAAAGCATTTGAAAGTCTGTCAGTTCATACCTAGTAGATACTGCTTCTGCTTTTCAAAATTAATAACAGAAGTTTCACTAGAAATATCTAACGATTCAGCTATTGTAACAGGAGAAAACCGAAACCCATTAATAATAGAACGAGTCATATATTCTAAGCAATCGTGTATTTGTTGCTCTTCTAAAAGAGTCCACATTAAATTCAAAATACTATGTATTCTATCACAACTTAATGACATAAACTTCTTAAGAAGACATTCTTCTATCACATATTTATTTGTAAGAATGTGACTCAGTTTATTAAATATCTTATTGCAAATTAAGTATTGAGTAATCGTTAGCTGGTTGCATGCGTCTGTAGCTACTAAATTACAGATCCATTCCATCATCAACGAACCAGCGGCTACCTGCATTCAAATAATTATTAATCAAATCATAGTCTTAGTATCGAGTATTCATTACGAAGTTATCTGGTGGCGCTTCTAATGGCTGATAGCCTTCAACCGGGAATCTCAAAGGTGTCAAACCAAAATTGGCGATAATTGATTCTTGATATGCGAGAGATATGGCCGGATAGTAGGCATAAGATTTGCCAATACGAACGTTGTCGAAAGCAGTTCCCAAGTGCTTTCCATTACGATAAAAATCAATGTTTCCTTCATCCAGATCTATAGTACAAGTAATGCAGTCCCCTATTTGCCAACTATCACCGTATTTTTGAGTCGATACGTTCCATTTTCTCACCTAAGTAGTTTCATACTCTAATTAAACAACCGCTTTAGTCAATTCATTACTTTCTTATACTATTAGAATTAAAGGTTTTTCATTTATCGAATAACTTAGTCACACATTAGTTGTATTTCAAATTTACTAATCGAGTCTAACAGTTAATTTGAAGTTTTTGATCGAAATCTTAAGCTCGAAATACTTGATATATTCAGATCCCTGCAACCTATCTTATGGTCAACTTGTATTAAGAGAGCATTTAACAAGATTTCGACATTAGCCGAAGTTCTCAAAAATATTTAATAGGAGTCATCGCAGTTCTAATCAAAAACTATTTCAAATATTCCACTACTATTAGAGTGAACTAATAATATAAATTATGAACAATTTTTTCTTATTTTAAGCTCGATTTTTGAATCTAATTTCTTTCTTTAATTAAATCGTCTGCATTTAAACCTTAAGACAATCTTTTGGAAGTCTGAACACAAGATTTTTTTTCTAATTTTCTGTTAATTTAAGAAAATGTCTGATTAACTGTTACACAAAATAATGTAAAATCGACACAAAAGGACCAATTTAAGCATAAAACACATCACTTAAAATTCTAATGCAAAATTTTGACGATAAAATTGTTGCTATTTATTAATCAATCAGCTCTTAATCGAAAAAATATTTCTGGAATTATCTAAGATTCTCGGAAAGACTGTCAAACGCAAAAATTGAATAGATTTATTTAAAAATCATTTGCATAAAAATTCAAATAAAATAGCCATTTAATTCTAATAATAAAAATACTGTTGAAAGTAAAGCGATTAGAAGACAATAATTACTAAATATTAATAATTTATCATAAGTTTGAGTAATGTGTTTTAGACACGATGCGAAATGCCTTTATCTGATAAAAATATTTGTATAATCTGGACCTTTCTATTGAAATACTTCTCTTTTTAGTTTATGTCTACAATATTATCATTAGAAACAATCGTGTTTTGCAGCAACTTTTATTGCGTTTAATTAATATGATATGAAGACTCACTCTATTGCCGTCATAAGCATATGAATCATTGGTATCTCCAACTCCTTTCTCCTGAGAATATTGACAATTACGAGTAGACCATCCAATTTGCATAACACCTTTAGTATTAAGCATTACTTCGAATTGCCATTTGCCCTAATGGTCATCATCATTAAGATTAATTTGAGTGAACTTTCTGAAAAACAAGTCAATAGATTGAAAACAACCTGATAAACACAACAATTGGCTTTAATAGAAGAGAAACCAGAATGACTGGAAAGGCCCAATCGATCGGAATCAATAATTAGACTAATTAAGAGATAAAGAAGAAGAGAGATTGAAAATAAACTTTGATTTATGATATAATTAGTTGAATGCAAACCTGCCAACATTAGAACAAACATCAAATATAACTGTCTTTGGACCCAAACGTCCCCTAACATTAGTATAGTTCGAGTTGTCCTTTTCCAATAATTGACGAAATCGAGAATCTATATAACTCTCTAACCAATCAAACCTAATATTACATTCTTCTATGTCTTCTTCTCCTACCAACTCGTCGCTCAGTTGACTCCCGTTTTGAAAAACTCTATTAAACAACTGTTTACCTGAAATGATGAAAAATAATGAAAATAAACATAAGGTTTAATCAATTATTTATAAATGAATTAATAATTACTTATATTGAGTTTTGTCATCATTTATTGACAACAAACTCAGGAATTAATGTTAAATAATTAAGCAATTGATTTAATGTTTGATGAGTTATAAAAGTTCAATTCAATATAAGTTGTTTTTAAATTCAATATAAATTAGTTTTTAATTCAATATAAATTCATTTTAAATTTAATATAAATTAGTTTTTCAGTTGAATATAAATTGATTTTTCAATTAAATATAAGTTGGTTTCAAATGTCCTTAAACAGCAATAAAACTGCGACAAACATCTGATATCTATGTTAGGATTGCGATACCGTTACCTCACAAACATTTGTTCAATAGTTTCATATTTAAAGAGACTATTGAGTCAACAGAAAATATCTCTTATACGCTTGCATTACCTCTTTCTAAATCTTACGCAAACACAGCAGCTTTTTCTCCATTTCTGTTTTTGACTTTTCTCTTTTCTTTCTCTTTAATCAAATCCTTTGAGGCTTTAGAGTGAATGGCAATGTTAGAAATTTCTACTGGCAGTCTACTCATCGTATTTATTTTGATTATATGCATCAATTTTCCATCAAAACCTATTGAGTAACAGTTTTAAACTTAAATTACAACAAATTAAGGAAAATTTATATTGAAAAATATGGAAGTTTTTACATAAATTTAGCGACAAATTTGAATTAGAGTGCCAGCGCACCTCAGATCTGTCTAGCTTCGCCTCTATCTAGAATGCAATCATATTAAAAAATTCTATTCAATGAGAAACTAACTTTTTCTATCTTACACAATAACTGCTTTCGAATAATTTCCTATGTTATTATTGAACTTTTCCTAAACAGATTCGCTCATTTCAATGAAACTTTAAATAAGATGTGAAAGTTTTCAAAGAATGGCTCAAATAATAGGAACTAACCTCTAAATATTTGGTTGCATTCTCACTTTCAGAGCAACGTTCTAGACTTTCTTCTTAGTTTAAGTGGTTTTCAATTATCATTTAGCTAGCAACCTCATTTAGAGAGGTTTTCAACAAATTTTAAGAATCAAATTAGGGACCAAAGGGTACCTTTGGAAAAGTTCACAAAATAACATTACGTCTTAGGAAAAATATATCGATTTCAAGATTCTTCCACACGTTTTAGGAAAGGTGACAGCCTGATTATCGTGAATCTCACTCTGAAAAATTCTTAAATTCTGAGTTTTTGAGAGCACTTATTCAATCAAAATTAAAGTCATTCCAGGCGTGAAATGTGATTCTGAGCGAAAACAGGAAATAAATCATTTTCTCCTAGGCATTAATACGCAAAATAAGTATAAAGTATGAGAAAACAAGTTTTACGATCACTGATGACAAACCTTACTTTAAAAATTATAAATCGATTCAAACATGAAACAAACTCTTAGTGAAGCCAAGCTGAAAATATTTATGGAATTGTTTTGATAGATAATGAATTTTCATCTTGACGATCATCCTGAATTTATCCTTTCAAAAATCCATATTAAGTTAATAGTATGTTTTGATTTTATATTTAAGTACTACTTTTAGGTAATCACAATTCAATCAAAGCAAATGAATTGTAGGCCATGTTTATATCCCACCTAAAAACTCAGACAGAATAAGCTTAAACTTAGAAGTTGTTGGAACTTTAAAATTTATTTTTTTCAACGAGATTGAGAGAACTCGATACTCACTCATTTCCATAATTTAACTGTATAGGCTCCTAGAAAATCCGACCATAAGAAAAGAGTTTTACATTATTGACAGCACGTATAATATCAGCATTTAAGATCCTTATGACTCATTTTAAATCAGGTTCTTCGTACTCGAGCAACAGCGAAAAACATATTTGATTGTGCACAGATTTGCCAGAAACCGAATAGGGCAAAAGTACTTCAGTCGGTATCTATTAGGCAAGTGAGAGGAAGGTTCCGGAGAACTTCATATGTCGTCTATGTGATAGTGCATATCAAGAAAATTACTAAAATTTTATCATAAGTAGGTTAGGAGACTTGAATATTTTTAAAAATATAATAGGCTCTATGGGAAGGAATCAAACTTCGAAGAATTGAGTATTATTTTTATTTTTTATTTCTTGAAACTTCTCTCAATTGAAGAGAATATAAAGATGTTTTGCCAAATCTCGAGCGATCTTTAAAACCCAAAATGAATCAAAAGTTGGATTGAAATCCAAAACTAAACTAAGCAAATTAGAATATAAATATTCAGTTTATGACAGCATACATAGAGATGCAGATAATTTTATTTATTTTTTGAGTTCCATTCAGTAGTGGCTTCAAAATTATGTCATACAATATAGTGAAATTGAATTTTGGATTTGAATTACAGATTATCCGGAAAAATAACTCGTCATATCGAAAGCTCTTCTATTCATACTCAATAATTCAAAAGTGGCAAGATTGGTAAAAAACTCTCAAGATTATATTGGAGTTCATTCTTTGGCTCAAGTTGTGTTGAAATTTCAATAGAACTTTTCAAGACTTGACAAAAAATATAAGTCCATGACATTCTTCGATTTAGACAAATTTCGAGCAAGTAAAAATAATACTTTTCTTTAATGGTTTTTGAAATTTGGTTTCCCCATAGACTATTGTTAAAAAATGCGCTGAAAATTCATGCTTCCTGAACTATTTATAATAAAATTTTCTAATGTGCTATTTGATGAAATATAGACAATATTTGAAGCCCACCAGAATCCCCTCGTCCAATCACCTGGAGATACTTTCTTAGCTTTAAAAATAATTTGACGCAAGAGTTTAATGTACAAATTATTCGAAAGTCTCGGATCACAAGGATCTCAAACTTTGAGAAAACTTGAAGTTTAGAGCAGGAATATTACGATAATATCGAAAAAAGTGACAAAGTACCTTTGAGAATGACATTTGCATGAAGTTATCAAGTGATAGAATAGAGATTGTTGATTTATCAATGAAAATATTGATATTGCTTAACTTGAGGTTAGATATATTTTTGTGTATCTATGCAACACATATATGCTTAAGAATACTTGCCTTTCGTATTGTCATAAATGCTATTCTTTAGTTTCAATGACTATCTTTATCTAATTTATTTTGTTTGTTCAATTCATGCTTTTGACATGAATGACATTTTATATTATAGATACAGACTGAAGTCATATGGAATTTCTCCATTTTAGTCATCTAACATGAAACTTGTTATTTAATATCATGTTTCTATTCCTTAGTTTCAGTGATTCACATTGAGTAACATAAAGTTTTTCCTCTAATATACTTTAATCTTAATGTTATCATAATATTATTAGTGATATTTGATTCTTCAGGTTACAATCTGATGAAATATTAATACTCTAACTGATGTATAAGATGTTTGGCTAGTTAAGACCAGTGCGGGCGCCATAAATTGTCAGTTGAGGACATAACAAGAGAATGATGATGAATTTGATTGATAGCTTGTTTATTGGCGTGATTTTTGGAGTGTATTTCCTTTTAATAAAATTGCTTTTTATTTGTATATTGCTGGTAATTTTAGTGCTAGTAGATAAAATTCAAGAATCGATTATCTCTCAGGTTCTCTTTCTATCATATGTTGCAACAATAAATCCGAAACCAAATTATTTTTTAATTCCTACTTTACCTTAAGCTTAGTAGTTGTTTCAACTCGAATTTATTTTAACAGAATATGTTCGGTTTTAGGGATTAGATAATCATGTAATGTACTTACAGAGTCAAATTTTTAGTCAAATAGAATTTTATATGATTTTATAAAAAAAAAGTTTAAAAAACATGATAGCAACTAAGTCAGTACATTCGACTTGATTTATTGCTAATATGTTAATTTGTCAGATGATCTGTTAAGTATTCACAAAAAATAAAATATCGAGTTCTTTCACTATCATAGCAATGAGGCGGCAGTCATAAGAAGTTTATGACGAAATAAGAAATTCATATTCTGGTACTTATACTGTAGATAAAAATGTAAAATTGACTTAAGACTATGAAAGATATATGTAGTAGGCGCGTATTTTTAGAGCATATTCTAATTTGTGAGCATTACCCCTTAAAATATTAGCTTCAAATCAAACTCTACCAAAAAATCAATTGAAAACATAAATAACAAAATCGAAACAAGAATATAAAAGTCACAACAAAATATAGATTAAAAAGTAATTGTTAATTTCTATAAATGGATATTTATATGAAGGAGATTTACCCTTTTAAAAGATTGTATAGATTGTTCTTAGATTCTTTATACAAATACAATACAATATCTTATCATTAAAGGTATTCATTACATGATCAGAAATAAAAACACTAAATATAGATGTCAACAAAAATGATTAATCATTGCTATTGAAAATGCTGATCAATCAGTACAAATAGGAGTTTTGGGGATACAAATTGTTTTTTAAAAAACAATTTTCAATCTACTCCAAGTAATCGAAACGATTCTTAATTGATTTGAAACAACTATTGCTTAAAAGAGCAGTAATAAGAAGGAAAGGGAACTAAAACTTGAAGAGTATTGATCATGTGGTATATGAACGGTATTTCATAGTTGTCAAATAACTAAGCTTTCGGAAAATTCGTAAAGCGTCCAAGTTGATCAGTAGGTGTTAGCATTGGGAATAACAGAATTGAGTCATAAAACAACAACTAGTAATAGCATTATAGTTGACGTAAAAGTTTGATGACAAGTGTGTTTAGAACTAGTTTTCTATTTATACATCTTGATTCTTGACTCAAGGTATAGCATGTGAATGGGAGCAACATTTCCAGAGCGGAATCAAAGTATTGATTGGTCATTAGGCACAATGGCTATAAGTTGATTGCCTCTATTCATGTAAGCTTTGTATCGAACTAACGCAAAGTTTGATAACTAACTGATAAGCCTGAACGGTTAAAATGATTCGTTTCACTCTCTCAAACCATTATATCAATTGAGAAGTGCTTTAATCTTGTTATATTTCAATTAATTGTTCTATTTGAAACTTGTAAATAATTACGATCTAAAATCAAATTTGTTAAATTAAACAAGTGTTTAATTGTGTTTTTGTAAAATTAGGGTCAAATTGCTATTTTTCAAAACATCTATTGAGGTAATAAAGTGTTTAAAGAGGAAAAAATGAATTAATAAGAGTTAAAGTTATAACTGAAAAGTAGTGGTATTAACCGAAAACAGAGTAATATATAGAAGAGAATTGTTTATAGTGTTGAAGTTATGTGCAGTAAAGCTGGGATAAGGTTATAGATTCGTCTGACTCTCATAGAAGATGCAATGCTTTACTAGTAGTTCAATGGAAATGGTGGTCATCAATACTATTATATGTTTGTTTCATCACTATTGCAATCACAGCACTATTGATAACTTGAAACTTAGATAATATCAATATATCGAATATAACAGGAGTTGAAAAGTTATTTAAAACTAATCAGTATATGAATTATTAAGAAATATGCCACTCTTTGGAAAGAAGGAGCAAGCCAGAAAACGAGACATCAATAAAGATGTTTCAGTTGAGGATAAATACCATTTCAAAGACTTGTTGGGAACGTATGTATTTCACAAGTTATCATTTCATTTATAATTATCAATAACTGTTTTATCGGTTATTATTATTATTATTTACAAATATTATATAAGTCGTGAGTTGACTTTACGATTTATTTCTTTTGTCTATTGTTTAATAAGTTACAAACTTATTATTGATCAAACTTATTTATATCAAACTTGTTTATTACGCAATCAAATACGAACTTTAGCGATATTTCCTTTAAAACTAGCCAAAGATAAGCGATAGAAAGTTGGCATCAATCGAGAAATAATATATACAATTTATTAATGGGTGTTATATATTATTATTATAAGGTGTTGGACAAAGAGATATAATTTATATATTGAGAAGTAAAGATAGTCATAATATGAATTAATAGATTTGGTTATTTTTCATCTAACTATAAATCAAGTCAAGTCTCATTAACGTTATTATAAGTTGATATGAAGGCTATTAAGTTTATTATTAGTATTGTATAAATAGACTACACCTAAAGCTGTTTAACTTTGACCATTGGTTGTTATCAAATGAAATTTAGCTGAAAAATAGTCTCTATTTTGTTGATCGAAAGGAATAAATTAACAAAATAAACAGTTGTTCGACACATTAGTTTGAGGAAATCTTGCCAATATCCGTCTCTCTATTTAAAACGTTATCAAAATTTTGTTACAATTATCATGAATAGCCTTCTATATCCTTTTAAACAGATCAAAAAATATATTCTCGCTCGTTCAATAATCAGCTTATTTTAGGCTTTATTTCATTGGCATTTAAAATGAAATCTAATTGTGAAACTTTGTCAAAAGGAATATAGTTGAATTAGAGCTGAAGTTAGTTGCAATGAGCATATTTTGGTAGTTGACTGACTATTGAGGGATTCACTATAAAATAAAGCTAGTACATCGTCGTATAATTTTATGATCTCAGATCAACCCTTAGAAAATTTGATGGAATCGCTAATTAGTGGTGACTCACATTTCAAGTGTAAATAATAAAATTCATCTAAACACTTGATGAGTCGCCTAAATTTGTTTTATTGCTAAAGGCTTTGTGGAAAATGACGGCCTAACCACTGATTTAATTGTAATTAATTTTCAGATTTGAGCATGAACAAGTTCCTCAAATAAGTTGATCAAATTACAAGTTGGTAAATCTAGCTGAGACTATAATGATATGAAAATATACAAACGATAGAAGATAAGGAGAGATAGTATTTATAAACCGATTGTGTTATTTGATGATACAACAGTTATAGAGCATTAGGCAAGGCATTTGAGCTGAAAATCAATGATTTTAGATTTGAAGCGTTACTGGGCGAAGCGTTTAAAACATATTTCAAGTGTACATTGGGTGTTGAAAGCTAAAAAGGACTCTAACAGCAGTCACTTTTAGATTATAACACTTATGATTAGTTGCAACTTACAAGCTGTTCAATGTTTGCCAACAATGTCTGAACTTGTTTTGTTCAACTGATACTTATTGGACCTGTTAAGATATTTAATCTAATTACTTGTAATAATTGACGCATTTTGTGTTGTTTTTAATCTGAGCTCATTTCTTATTTTTTCCAACTAAGGATTACAGTAATTAATCGAATTGTAGAAGAGGAATATAACCTTTGTTACTATTAGCTTAAATAAACAAATTAAACCAATTGAATTAATTGAATTAAAGTAATACGAAAAGTTAGAATAATTTGTTTGATTCAGTGTTCAACCCTATAATGATTGTCCTATAACTATATTATTATCTGTTTAATGTAAGTTTTATGAAAAGTTCAAGAGTTGGGCTGATGATAAATGAGATAACATTTAACCTGAATATAAACATTAATATAAGACAGAATGGCGTATAGTTATACTTCTAGTTTTTATATTTTCTTCTTGTTTTCATTTCAATAGATATTCAGTTTTAAACATATTGAAATTGAATTTTATCCACAAGAGACTTATTAAATTTTCAGTTTCAAACTTATGCTAATCCCTATTTTGTAAGTTTGAGTTTTCAATTGAACTTATTTTCAATTTTAAGCTCTCTACTTCTTACAAAGTATACAAACACAGAATTGGCCTGAATCAGAATCAATACGTGTTTATCGGCATAGAATTGTTACATATATGCAGGGCGTATGAATAGATGCTCATGTGTAGTTATTGAAAACACGACTCACGTTTTACATCAATCCAAATATATGATCTAGACTAGCGTACGAGTTTATACAGTTTTAGAGAGAAGATAGCAAAAATCAATTTTTTCTTTAATTATATTGATTGTTAAGCATCAGTGGTGACTAGAGCTGAGCTGTCACTTTCGCCGAGCTGCACATTCAAGTAGTTTTAAGTAGTTTTGTTCAATATCTCAATAGGTCTGTTGTGTAGTGCCATATCTCTACATGAGAATAACTATTTCCTGTATAGTATTCAACACATAACCTTACAATTAAGATGAATCCTTGTGTAAAGAAGTGACAAGTTTTCACATTTATCAATAAATAGCATGCGTTAACGTTATTGACTGAGTAGGTTATGTGATAAAACGTTATCAATTTATTAGTAAATGAAATTTCTGTTTCTACTCTTTCTTTGACTTCATTCATATGAAACTGGCTTATTGATGCCACTTCTATGCAATTAATTAGATTTGAACTGATTGATGTTATAATTATCTTATAGTCTGAAAAATATCTAAAATTACCTAAAATGGAAACATTGATTGAGTAATTTAGTTGTTGTCCACTATTTGACTGATTTAGTAATTCTATATGGCTATCAGAATAATTTGAATTAAGTTTTGAACATTTAATCCTCTAGTTATCTATAATTAACAGAAATAATCTATACTATTATTTTCTGCTAATGGCAATTGACATTAGGTTTTGTTATGTAAACGTAGGATTGATTGATGACAACTAAGGATGAGCCAAATATAGCGCAAACCAAACGGTAGTGCTCATTACTAGAAAATTACATTATTTGTCGAGAAAATCTTCCATGGCTAATCACTACAGAACGAAATAGTCGCTCTTATAGGACAAGCCTAGCGTATGACTATTGTTATATCTCCTAAACATAACTGTTCTACTTTCTGTTTTATTATACAGATACCCCTTTTTCAGATACCCCTTTTTCAGATACCCCTTTTTCAGATACCCCTTTTTCACCTTAATTCTAACTCTTCCAATCATTTATTAGTTTATTGCTCTAAAATTTACTTAATTTACATACAAATTGCAGATTAGGTTAAATATAAATATAAATTTAAATTGAAAATGATTTCTATTTTTACTCCGTAAAAAATAACGAAAACTATTTTTATATTAAGAACTAATTAATTAGAAATTGTAATGGTCTAAATTTTGAATAGTTAACTTGAAGTATTATTTATTACTCGGAATTTCAATTTTGCTCAATGTGATATTTCATGTGAGATTGCATTGATTATTCAATATTTGTTAACTAAATCGTTCGATTCATCCTTGAAATTGTAGCTATTTTTGAAACTAATATTTCATATCTGTGGGCTTAAGTCTAAATTATTATCACAAACTCAGTATACTCTTTATGACTATACCATACAATTTGAATGCCTAACGCAGTCATAAAGCTCTCCTGTTCATTTAAACAGATTAAAGTCTAATTGAAACTTTCTTATTTGAAAACGTCTCCAAAACATCTCTCCACTAAATTTGATGTTCAATTTAGTTTAAAAATGCAGAAGTTAGCATAAGCGAAGGAAGGAGATGAATTTAACAAAACAAATTTCTCTCTTATCACACTTGATTCAATTTGATTCTTCAATTGAGGTGTTCTTTTCAGTCTAAATCAAAAATGATTTGCATCTAATGCAAAACAAGTGTTTTACATGTTAGTTTTCAGCTATATGAGATAACTTTGTATGCCTTCAAAAGAGATTTATTGATTCATTGAATACAATGTTGGAGGTCTAAAAACCTCTCTTATTGTCGGTTTTCAAGATGAACCAGTTGTTTACTAAATTATTCAGTGGCTGGCTAAAAATTATCATCAAATCCTTCTTTGTCAAAATACGTTCAAATAAATCTCTTGAATTTTACCTGTTCTTACCTAATATTTTTTGAAAAACTTAAGGAAAAACTCAAATCTTGTAAATGAGGAAAGTAGTGAACAACAATTAGAAATTAGCTACCAGAAATATGATTGGGCAGAAAAGGTAATATTGAGTTCTCAATTGATGATATAAGATAGTTGTGGACTAATAGATTGATAGAGTTAGAAGAACTGTTGGCCCAAAAATGGGCATGAATGTGGTTAGTTATTTTAGTGATAAAGTTGATATAATTAAATATATTTTGGGCAAATTGTTTTAGTGATTCGATATTGAGTAAAAATAGGTGGTCTTAATGCCATTTTGTCAGTTTGACTCAGTTGTGAGAATGCTCTATCACTAAAGAAGCATTAAATCTAATAATCTTTTATCCAATAGTATACACATTTTTTGTCTTTCAATATTCTGTTCTACCCAAAGACTTGATTCTTAATCGATTATTTGACACAAAATATTTGAGTATATTCTAAAATACTGTGAAGAGATTAAAACTGAGCTGACGAGGCGTTCAGTTTAACGCACACAAAGCTTCATAAGTCATATTCTGTTGATTCCCTCGAATCGATTCTTGTTCACAATAGAACAGAATAATTTTAATCTCAAATTGAATTGAATTGGTTGAGACTTTGGAAAAAATATTTAGACTGAAACAAAAGCAGAAGTTAATTAGCATATAATGATTGTGCGAAGTAATATTAGAATTTAAATTAATTTGATAAGTAGTTAGAAGGGAATGATGTTAAAGAATAGAAATTTGCTAATGTATTTCATGGTATGTGTTGTAATTGATTTTTTGTTTTGATACATAGGGGAGCGTTTTCTCAAGTTGTTCTGGCTGAACATAAAGAACACGCCGGCAAGATGGTTGCAATTAAATGTATTGATAAAAGAGCGCTGAAGGGAAAAGAAGATTCCTTAGAAAATGAAATTAAAGTCCTTAGAAAGTAAGTCATTCATTTCATTCTATAATCATCTTAATTTAATCACTTTAAACCATAGTGAAACTTCATTCTTCTCATTAGTATATTATTTGTTAATAATTTAAGTGATTTGAAAATTATTTCAAATTATTTAAACTTATTGTAAAGCCCATTTTGATTGGTTCGACTAAGGGTTTGATTAGATTTTGTCTCGCCTAAGACTCAAGCAAAGTTTCTGCCATTGACTGATGCAGATGAAACGCATGGGCGAAATATCTGTATTTCGAGTGCCATTAGGCTTAAAACAAGTTCACCTTTTGAAACAAGTGTAGTAGAAACTAAAGACAGTCTTAGAAAATGGTCTGCTTTATCATGATTTGCATAAATACCGGAGGAAAAGTTTGAAACAGTCACTAAATTTAATGAGAATCTGAAATGTTCCTAAGGGAAATAGATATATCCGTAACAATCCTTGTTGAAAATTTTCAGGTTTATTGCATAACATTATTTCCATTGTCATCAAAAGAGATCATTTTAAACGTTTCTCCGAGTCTCATATCAGACAAGTTGGATGTGAATTTTTAAGTTTATAAACTCAATAAATCATGTCAACATTGGATATTTTCAAATTTCGAGTACATTTACTTGATTTAATTAGAATTTTAGTCTTGTTACACAGCATAAACGAGTGTCAATTTAGCTTTTGAAAACCTATATCTCTAAAAGTGATAGCATTTTAAGGATGAAATATTGGTACAATCTAAACTGCTTATTCATCTTTAAAGTGAGACTGATTTTAGTTCGATAACACTTTCCGATTGGCTGTTACATAAACTTTTGTCTGCATGTTTGAATAGGTGCTCGCAAGCCTCGAGAAACCTTCTCATTTTTAGACTAAATTTGATCAGCAAACTTTTCACCAACTATAGTAAACATCTTATCTAGTCTTCTTTACATCTAAATTGACCGAAAATCTCGATTGAAGACGAAGAATTGACTCCATAAGACTTTGAAGTTTTACTTTTAAAAAATTTAATATTAATACAATGCGCTAGTCTCAGAGTTTTATATGGACTGCCAGTACCTTTTCAAACATGCCAAGACTGCCGCTTGACAAGTGCTATCGAACTAAAATCAGTTTTAATTTGAAAATATAAATAGTTGAGACCCTATTGGAATTTAATTTTTAAAATGCCATCGCTTTTTTTTAGATACGGACTTTTGAATTTAGTTGTGATCTCTGTATAAATAATGGTGCTTTAATTGGTTACTGTGGAACGCAATGGCATGAATTTAGTTAGATTTTGTTAATTTTAAAATGCAGTGTTATATATTCTTATAAATCAAAATTTGAATTGTTATACTTTGCAATGAAAATAGCTTTCTGAACATATTCTAGAAAAGACTTAATTTTTATATAACACGCAAATGAAAAAATAGAATTATTAAAAAAAAAATGATAATTATCCAATAATTTTGTGTATGCAGTTGCAAATTTAATAGTGCTTAGTAGCAG
Source organism: Archegozetes longisetosus (assembly GCA_018873245.2). Classification (NCBI taxonomy): domain Eukaryota; kingdom Metazoa; phylum Arthropoda; class Arachnida; order Sarcoptiformes; family Trhypochthoniidae; genus Archegozetes; species Archegozetes longisetosus. The sequence goes on along the minus strand of JAEMBT020000004.1, from coordinate 5,822,587 downwards.
AAAGAGAAAAGCCGGTGTTATGTCAATGAGCTTGTGATGCGTATCAATATTTTGCTATATTCCATCTAATATTTGCTTCGATTATTATGCTTAACGTTCTATTAGTTTGTTAATATCTGGAGATATTATGGTCTAGTGAAAAGCATGCTATCGTAATGCTATCACAATGCGTCACTTGAAGTTGCTACCAAGGGTTACTAAGTTTTTGAGTGTACATTTAAAGGCAAATAAAGATTGGATAAAAAGCTGTTTGATGAGTATAACGCTTGGATTATAATCGAATAATTATCGTAAAATGAATCTAAGTTATTCTTTGTTTAGCTAGGTTAAGCGAGTGTTAGGTGATGGGTTCACAGTTGCTACCCTTCACTCATGTTTTATTATTAATGTTAAGACTTGTGAATAGAATTGATGTTCACTCACAACGGAGCATAAACGCTAATGTAATTGGTTAGGTTTAGACATCACAAGTCTTTGTTTTATTTGCTTCCATTATTCACCTTTGATTCTCTTTATTGAAATTGTGATACTCGAACAACTCCTGAATATTTAGAGGTTCCGTGTGTCATCGCAACCACCTATAGACCATTATCTTATAAACCTATGTTATATTACTATACTTTCAAACTTTGACAAATGATTAATGAAGTTCCATCTGAAATTCGAGAAATCCTGTTGAATACCATTCCATTCTTTCCTGCCAGAGATTCGATGCATTCAAAAAGAGAACCAATATTTGAGGTCTTGTATCATCGTAACTTTATTGTTGTTTTGGCATATTTCGTACTTGTTTACTCGCTTCTGACAGAGTTGAGAGAGAGAGAGAGAGAGAGAGAATATTTTATTTGACTGTGTACATGGGAGATTTTTATAAAAATGAGTTAATTGTGAAGCAAAGCTAAAACAAAATGAAATGCGAGAGCATCAAACTTTAATAGGATTGCTCAGAAAAGTGAAACAAACTTAGGTCATTACTCAAGACTAATGAAAAAGAGAAAGTTTGTCTTTATAGTGGTTTTTATTTATCGATGCAGTAAAGTCCTCATATATAATCAAATTATTTGTTAGTGTAAAGATTATAAGTTAGAAATGGATAGAAATAATATAATTAACATACGGACTATTGAATATATTATAAGTTGTGTAATACATTGTGGTTTATTTAATGGTTAGTCCAATTACTAGTCGAGAGATGAGGTCTAATCGATATGACTGGGTTTGATGCTAGCAACAGTTATGGTTTAGCTATGGTTTAACTGTAGTTTAGCTATGGTTTAGTGTTTAGTTTAGTGTTTATACAAGTCTAAATAAATAACAGTTTTGATCCAATTTCTAGTTCAAACATTACTTTTTATTTTGCAATTAAGGCTAAAACATACCAATATAGTCCAACTAGTAGAAACATTTGAAGATAAAAATAAGGTCTATTTGGTTATGGAATTGTAAGTATTTGACGTTTATTATGGTTTAACTTAATATTTATTACGATGTTTATTATATTTAACTATAGAGTGACCGGAGGAGAACTATTCGATAGAATAGTTGAGAAAGGTAGTTATACGGAGAAGGACGCCAGCCATCTAATAAGACAAATCTTAGAAGCTGTCGATTATATGCACTCACAAGGAGTCGTTCACAGAGACTTAAAGGTAGCTTAATTCAACATGATTTGTCGTCACCAAACTAACGACAATCTGTCCTAATTTTGTCCTAATAATTATCTTAAACTGTCAAAACCACGTTCAGCTCACATAAATGTTCGATTATATGCATTACTATTATTTGACTTGTGTTCTATATATAGATTGCTATCATATCAATCATTTTTATTGTTAATTAAAATCAAGACATCTAGCAGAGTATTGATTAAACTCGTCAAACCGAACGAGTTAGAAGGTTATAGAAATTGGTTAAACGTGTAATTTGAATAAGTTTAGTGAAGATAAATATGTATAAAATATGTATACATAGTGCCTTCTATTTGAATCAGTATTCTGTTTGATTAGTTAGCGTCCAAGAGAGAATAGCAAACACACTGTTCTTTCCTCTCATGAAATCTCATCGATCGATACTCAGATTCGTGCCTACAATCCAGTCACTGGTTTGTAATCCACATCAATATTGTTAATATTCTTTTATATCTCTTCTTATATCTAACAAATAGAGATCTTTCAGTCATTAATAGCTTATGATATTTTGAAATATAGTTTTGTTTTGAGAGATGAGTTTTTGTGTTTTAAAATATTAATGGTTTTGTTTAGATTGTATTTGCTGTATAGAAAAAGTTATGTTTCGTTATATTTGCTCAACTCAGAGCTGTAGAGACCAACAGCCGTATAGAGAATAGAGAAAAAGTTATAGTTTTAGCGGAATGTAAGCAAAGATAACAGAAATATTTGTATAAATGGTAAGAGAAAGAATGAATTGACCGCCAGGAATCAGTTTTCATGAATGTAAATTAAGTATTTATTTTGATTTATATTGGAAACATATATAACCGTTAGCTATTCTTTCAGAGATTTCAGTTCATAATAGATTTGAAAGTATTCTACTGAGAGTTAACGCCAAGTGTTTTCTCTCAACACTCAAGTCATTTATTGAGTCTCAGATACTAATACATTAAATATTTGCTAGTCTTTCATATTTTTGCATTTATTCTCCTCAGTAAAACGTTTTTACTTGCAATCATATTTTTACACAATTTGTGTATTTGATAAAAGCTAGAATGAGCTAATTATGTTTTATGATTTGTTTAAATAACTTCAGATTACTAAATTGATTATTCGTTTTCTTAGTTCATTTGTTCTCCATCTCAAAAGAACAAAAGCTTAGAATAGCTTAGAAAATATTACTTAATTGAAGTGAAGGTGATCAGAATCGAAGTGAAAAGGGTGAGAATTAAGGTAAAGAAAAATAATAGATGTATTAGGTTGGCTTTTGAGTAGAGAGAAATTGATGGCTTAAAGGACAGGTATTGGTATAAGTAATTAGAACTATATTAATTATATGTAGGAGTAAAGGTCTTGTGAATGAGTGTTAAATCGAGCAAGTTATTAATGTATTTTATTGGTATATTCTCGATAATATAAGATTTACCAATAGCATTATGTCAGTCGTGATCATCCTCAACATCCTTTCCTTATAATACTATAAATAGTCTTATGACTGATTCTTTGCTACATTTATTATTGATTTTATACTTGTTCTGAAAATTTAGTTATTTTAGGGTAGAACTTGCGAGCAAGTCTAGTTGCCCTTTAGAACAAAAGCTATTTATTGAAGAGTATTACTCGTATATAATATTATCATAAATGATGTCATGTGTAACTGATCTCAATCTAAATAATTGTTTATTTTTATTTCCAATATATTAAATGCACATTCAATTGTGTTGAGCAATAGTATAAGTACTCATCATAGCTCTAGTATTATTTAGGAATATTAAACGATCCATATGAAATATATCTAATGTTTCAACAAATTATTTTCAATTTTGGTTCAACTTTCAATTTCAACTTTCAATTTGAGCCTAATGTTGAAAATTTGAGAATAGAAGTGTAGTTTTGTTTTATGCCAACTGAACCAATTGTACACAGGAAACCTTAAATGCATTAAATTGGCATATGGTGAAAAATGACCAATCAATGTTTTGGAACATTAGCTCTGAAATGATGTTATTAATGGTGTTCACACGTGTATTAAATGTTCACTTGCTCCATTAAGATAGAAGATATAACAGCTTAGACTATTGATTTAATTTGAAGTAAATATGCAATATGTAAAGTTAAATAATAATTATCTGTATTTTCGCCCAAAAACGTTATAGTAAAGTATAAAAATGTATAATTTAGTTAAAATCAAAAGCATAATTATCATCTCTAGCTATATATATACAACGGAAAATATATCAATTATCAACGACTCTATGCATTAATGATAATTAATTTTCTCCTTAATAGCCTGAAAATTTACTATATTATAGTCCTGATGAGGATTCAAAAATAATGATAAGTGACTTCGGACTATCTAAAATGGAAGAATCGGGAGTTATGGCGACCGCATGCGGTAATAACATTATAACTGTAATAAATATAAACTAAGTTCTAATGATAGACGAATTTTGTTTATAGGAACTCCTGGTATGTTTTTCAAACACGATCTGTTGATTGAGATAATAAGAAAATATTTGATTTTTTTAGGTTATGTCGCTCCTGAGGTATGTCTTATATTTTGCTTAAATTGATTTTCAACTCGAAATTATCTTATGCTAATTTCTAAAGCAAACCCTAAGAACTGAGGTTGAGAATTGTTTGTTAGCATGATAAAAGCTTTCCAGGATTGAATCAATAATTTGCAGTGGATGTGGTATAGAAGTGAGTTGAATGAGTTGGCTGTTGAATGTAAGCTTGAGTTTTAGACAATCTATTAGTATGCGATCGTATTGAGCAATAGAGTAATTACTCTGCTAAACACGATTCCGTCAACTTAAGTAATTTCAGTAATATCTCATAAAGTTTCAAATAAGTCAATGAGTAAATCCATTCGGTTTATCACTAAATAAACTTGTAGACTATTTTATAAGCCTTAATACTGAACTAATAACAGCTCTTTCGGCAAAATTTCCAAATGATCTGCACGTGAAATGTAGTGAAGTAATTGAACTAATAAAACTGACTTTCATATGTTTCTATTTGAATTAAATGCTAATTAGACAACTTTGAGAATGGTTTAATATAATTTTGATAACCTAGTATTAGTTGAATGGTTTGTATGATTTAAATGAACCAGTAATTAGTGAGTAATAATTGAAGTCAGTATTTGAAGCAATCAGAAGCTGCATTACATTGAAAACTTGATTTTGGTTATAATCTCAATCATTTTTTGCATATTTTCATTCTCCAAAATCAAGTGTTAAGTTTGAAATTAATGCATTAAGTTGTTGACAAGATGAGACAATGATTGTATGTTTAATCATAACTTATGAGAATTGATCAATCAAATGAGTACTGATTGAAATGGTTGAAAACAAATATGATTTTAGGTTCAATTATATTATATTATTAGAATCATTTTTGAATAAGATTGATATAGAGAAATATGATATTAAAAGAAAGACTTATGAATATTTAATCAAGTCTAGATTGAATTTTTGTGCGAGTGCAGCAAACAGTTGAACAGAGTTAACAATAGTTATTAAAAAAGATTCAAATGATCACTTGGCTACATATTTAGATTATTTTTATAAACCTAGTCATTAGTCAGCTTTGACGTATTTATAAAACATAGAAATTCAGTTGAAACGTTTCTAGGGCTTCACAAGTAATAAAAACTTTTTTTTATGCCTCTCTTCAATTCAATAGCTTTAGCTAATTTAGTTGGCATTTTAATGTTTGCATTCTTTCTTATTTCTATTATCAATCGATAAAAACAAATGCTGCACAATTGGCATATAAAATATTATTATTTTTTTTTCGTTCAATATATGCGTTTCCGTTTCGCAAGTTTGAGCAGAAGTTTTATTCAATAGTGATATGACACTGAAAGAGATACTTCAAAATAGACTTTAAAGCTAGAAATGAACATATATTTCTGAAGAAATGTATTTTGCTTGAGAAGTTGTTTCAAATTGAATAAGTTATTTACTTTTGAACAGTCTTGGCTGTTTGAGATTTAGTTTGAATAGAGTTTTGTCGATTTATTTGTCAATCTATTTGTCAATCTATTTACATATAGTTTGATGGATGGAGAAACATTCTTATTTTATGAGAATGTCAATCTTTAATATAAGTTCCACCAGAGTTAGTGCTTAGTCTCTCTACCAGGGAATAGTCGTTTGATTTAAATGATTTATTAATTTATTTGACTTTCAAACAGTCGTTTAATTTAGCATTTGTCTCAAGAGTGGGCATTTGATTAGTAGAGTTTGCTTAGCATAGAGTCGTCGTTGACGTCTCAGGAAGCAATGTAGAGTAAATGCACTAATCAAATGAAATTAATTGCAATATATCATGCTATGAACCAATTTTTCGATTAGCTATAAGAGCATATTTCTATGTCTATTGCTTTTTGCTAATTATAATCTTCTCAAAATTAACGCTCAACTTTCTGGCTTGAGACTAGTTTGAAGCCTAACATCAATTATTGATTTAAGGCATAGATTTAGCGTTAGATCATTAATAAACAAACGACTAAAAATCTAATCTAAACTTTGAACGACTAATTTGATTTAGTGATGGCACATAAAAAGATTAAGTAGAAGAGCGATCAGGTTTTTCCATCAAATAGATTTTATTTTGACCTATTTTAGATTCAATAAATTGATGTTCAATTGTATGCACTCTTAGCTGAAATGTCAACATAATTAAGAAGTATTTAATTAGCTCGAAAAAATTAGTTTGTTTAGTGAGTATAGATTAGTAAAGATAGTAATTAAATGAATTGAAGTGCTTACTTAGTTGATTAGGCTATTAAGTGGATGTGTGTTATTATTCATAAAAAAGGTCCCTTATATATGCATTTGGTTTATTAACGTTTCTTTCAAATGTTGATCACCTCACTGTTGATTGTCTCCATCTCATGTCTCTGTACTTCTGTTCAAACAAACTAGATCTCATTCTCTTTTAGTCATCACTCATTTTAATATTCTGTTTGCATAAAAATAGATTGTTTTAGTCAAGTATTACATAAGTGATCAATTATTTGCAAAGTTGATGTCGATTGGAAAGTGTCAGTAATATAAATGACTTGTCAATTGGCAAAGCATTGACAGAAGGCTATAATGGTTGCACTTGAAACCTATTGAAAGCTCTCAAGTAAAAGTGTAGGTTTGCTAACATTAAGAGTTATGGCCAATCAATTCTGTAATAGAAAGAACCAAATTAATAGTTGATCAAAACCTGCATCTACACTTTCCACACAATACATAGATCAGGCTATAGGCGAGAATGTTTAATAAAGTAAAACAGAGGTCTTGTAGATCGATAGGCACTGATAATTAACATTGACTACAAAAAAGGTTTCACTATAACGAGCTCAAGCCATAAATAGTTACTTAGCATTAGTTTATGTGTGTCTGGAATAGACTATTTTGCTGATTAGAAACACGGTTCACTATATCGAGGTATAACCGTATGCAGTAATCTAACCAAGTTGCTTATTGTACATCTTTTACAATTTTCTCAAACCATCTAAAGTATCTGAAAAACTTAGTTTTTTACAATAATGACAAGCACTTGATAAATTGAAATTGGTAACTAAGAATCTGAATAATATTAAAAGAAACATTGGAATAATTTTCAACCTTAAGGTATTAGCGCAAAAACCTTATGGAAAGTCAGTGGACGTGTGGAGTATTGGAGTGATTGCATATATACTTCTATGCGGTTATCCACCATTTTACGATGAGAATGACGCCAATCTTTTTGCTCAGATATTAAAAGGAGATTTTGAATTCGATAGCCCTTATTGGGACGATATCTCTGATTCAGCCAAAGAGTTTATAAGACATTTAATATGTGGTAAGTTAGAATTGGTTTGGTTTCAAGTGTTAAACTGTTATGTTAGAATCAATATTTGCTATGGTAATCATAGAAGTAGTTAAGTTTGAGCTAATGTTTGACATGTAAAAATGTATTTTGTATATGATTACAGTTGACGTGGAGAAGCGATACACATGCAAATTAGCACTCGCACATCCTTGGTATGCTTTACTATATCTACACTTTTTTCACTTATCAACCAATAATCAAAATTCATTTTTTAGGATATCTGGCAATACTGCCAAAGATAAGAATATTCACGGATCAGTCAGCGAACAGCTGAAGAAAAATTTCGCAAAGACTAAATGGAGGGTAAGCATAGAAAGAGAGAGAGAGAGAGAGAGAGAGAAAAGGATTAAAGAAAGAGACTTAAGCTATTATTTGTTCCAAACCCATAGCAAGCATATAATGCAACAGCAGTCATAAGACAAATGCGCAAACTAGCGATGGGTAACTCTGCCGGTTCTATTGACCCAGCCAGTGATACCATTATGACTGATCAACAAAATACTGATACTGATAGTGAACTTTTTTCTAATACTGCTATTTCTCAAACTGACGCCACTGTTAGCCAACACAAATAGTCGATATGAATAAGTCTAAAGTGAGACTTAAGTGAACTTTGAATAAAGTAACAAAACCATTTTTGATCTATGTCTTAAAGTGTCAACACCAATACTCATTTTAAGAAGTGATGCAAATTGATACCTTATGGTCTAAACCTAAAAGTTTTTACCCATTATTTCACGCGATTTACATCAAATCTGTTCCATCTTTTAGACAAATTGGAAATATATAAATATATATATATTATTATATAATTTTTATTTTAAAAATTAGTTTAGAAATAATAAATATAACATTAATATAAACTCATATATAATTTAGTCATTGATTGTTGGAGGAAAGAAAGTTTTAAAATTGTTGTTACTCTATGTTTACAGTAACTGACACTTTGTATATTACAGTATAACGTAATACACGGGTTATTATGCATGAACACAATTCCAATATTATTTAAAGTTTAAGTTTATAATTGTTATAATTCCAATTACACTGTTATCGATTGGGCCAAAGGCGAATCACAACGTTTCATCTATGCATTCTAATCATTTTATTCTCTCTTTTCCTCCCATTCATTTTTCAATTTATTTTCAATTATCCTTCAGTTTAAGCTCAGTATATGTTCAATAAATTTATTTTGAACTATTTAGAAGAATTTTTGAACAATTTTTGAGCTTCATTTGAAAATGTTTAGCAGGAGTTTGAAGAGTTGAAGTAGTATTTGAAGAGTTGAAGTAGTTTTTGAAGAGTTTAAGTAGTTTTAAGTTGGAACGAAAATTAGTGTTTGTAAGAAACAAATGATAAGACATTAATTTTATACTTGCAATTTTCGATATGATCTGCAATAACTGCAACAATAATTATTATTTCTTATATAAATCTAAAATGAAGTCACATTTGTCTTGATTTGAACGTTCATCAAATGATTGTCAAAATGACAATACAATCGTTGTTCTGATTCTTGGATTTAATCACATTCCTTGTAATGATTTATCTTTAAATAGTTATGATTTTAGTTGTTGGACAACAAGTAACATATATGTAGTTAACATAATAAATTGTTTGTATCTTATTTTTCTTCTATTTTCAACTTTTATCTACTTTTCAAGCTGTTGAAGTTGTTGACATTTTTCAGATTCTTGAACGAATTGTTTGATAGAATGAGAAAAATAACAATTTAAGTGTTCGGCATAGCAATAGAGCCAAAGCTCATTTGATCGTTTGAGACAATGAGTTTTGAGAGAAAATATGCGATATAAACAAAATATTTATTAATCCATTGCTAATTCTCTCAAATTTCTAGTGCTAAGTCTAACAATTCTAACAATTAGTGTAATTGATTGAAAACATGCAAATCATTGATTTGAATGTAAATTTGAAAATATATATTGGAATATAAATCGTTTTTAATACAATATCTGTTTTGTTCCTCATCTCCAATACTGAAAGTTAAACATTTGAAAACATTTGATTCAATCTGAAGATAAGAATCAAATGTTTGAACAAAGAACAAGAGATTATATAACAGTAATTATAGTTTGAGTGAAAGATTAACTTTTGATGAATAATTAAATTATAATTAATAATAACCTAAAGATCTTCGTTGTTTGTATTCATAAATTTTTTGTTGAGCCGATCTCTTGGGTTGAAAGGTGTGAGTTGCAGGTATTCTTTGCAGGTGTCCTGCAGGCGGTGGTGGAGGGGGTGGGATCACAAACGATTGAGAGTCACACGGAGTCGAAGCTCTTGATTCCAAATCAAAACTTTTATTCATCGAAAATTCTCTGGTCAGCATTGGAAAAGCCGAATATAAATTATTGTACAACGACTTTCTTTTCTAAAATTTTAAGATAAACAAAAATTAAGAAATCAGTTTCAACTTTTGTGCAAATCAAATTTCAGACTAATTGCCATTTCATTAACTATTTTTTACTTCAACGCCTCTCATTTATTTAAACTGTTTTTAACTTTGGCTTAAACTTTTGATTGTTTGTAATGGACTAATGGACTAATTGGAGGATCAGTTGGCGCTAAAAAAATGAATAGTTAATGCAATGATGGACCGTGAGGCCAATGGCACGGCTGCCGTATTCTGAAATTACGCAAATTCCTGGCATTGTTCTTAAGATGAAATTCGTTATGAAGGGGTTATCATCAATGGTTATCATGATATAAACTAATACCTGAACTCTCAAGCGCCACTTTATCGCGAGCTTTTTGGCGATGGCAAGTCTCCTCAATTTTCGTGCTCTCCTTTTCTTATAAATAATTTCAATAACAATGAGTCCAAAAGCGACGACAATTCCAGAAAATACAAGAATAAAAACTCCGGCCATGTTTTTCATTCCTAACGTATAAGGAAAAGTGTTCATTTTTGCTGTCGCAGTCCTTTTCACTAGATAAAATCCATTTGTTGTCCAGTGACTCCATATAACCACTTTCGTGCATCTGCAACAGCGCCAAAGTCACCTTTTCTGTCCAAAAGCTGTTTTTCTGCAGACCTATCCCATAACCTGAACGACCAAATGGCTCACCAGATATGACAAGTTCACAATCTTGTGCTGCTTCGTATTCAAGTCTCGGCGAATCCCAAATAAAGGCATCCAATTCCCCTAAGCATTCAATTTGATATGTTTAGCACCTAAGTAGCAAAGATCAAAGTATTTGAATAGACCTGATTTCAAAGCCTGTATTGCCTCCTCTGGACTGTCTCTGTTAGTCTCTTCCATAGTTCGGTATGCATTGAAGAGATGGACTTGGCTTCGAAAGAACATGTCAACTGAGCTACCTTTGACTGTTGCGAATGTGAAACTTTCTGTTGGATTTCTTAATCTTGAGTCCTGTATTAAGTGTAGAGTTTCATTGAATCAGATTTAAACTTTATTTCTGAAGAATTTATCAAATAATTTACGGCGCACCTCAATACCAGATACTGCGTGATCATCACGTGGATTGAGCACCAAAAATGCAGCCAAATTAGCAGTATATGAAGCGACGACAATCATAGCAAAACCAGCCCTATTAGGCATAAATTCGATGAACATAACTATATTTGAGTAAGCATTTGAGTAGACTTACCAAACCATACCCAGAACTCGAGCGCTAAAACTTCTCGGAGTTCCTAATATTTAACAGAAATCAAACCAACTTTAACAAGTCTAATAGTTTAGGCAAGTTTTCATCTCAAGTGTTTGTTGAGTTATATTTGCTGAAGAAGCTTAAAAGTGAATTTTTTGTAAAATTACTTTCGAAATAACTCACTTTCGCCAATACCACTATTCAACAGAACACCCCATGAAAACCAAATAGCACTCGAGAGATTCAAAGCTCCCTCATCTGATGGCACGACATTATCCATTTTGAATCCCCCGAACGGACTGAATCGGTCAAGAAGATATAACGCCAATGCAACCACGTGCACAGACACTAGAACTAATTGACATTACGAACTGGTTAGTACGAATGCATGATTTTCTACTTCACATTCAGTTTTAACTTGGTAAGAAAGTGGACAGGTGTTGAAGATTGCATAACAGTGTTTAAACGAACCTAAAATCCACAATGTGTTTTGGAAAGGCTGAAGAAAGGAGGCGAGTGTTGCTTTTCTTGGCTGTCTTCTCTGTAGTATTGTTATGCCTTCGTATTTGAAAGGCTTTGAAAAATCTATCACTTGTCCCCTATTTCAAAATTTTAAATTCCTATTTATCAACTTCTTACAAATTCTGATAATTGTTTCAATTTGGCTAAATTAACTTTTGCTAAAAGATTTTTCAAAATCAAGTTTCAATCATAAATACCGATCTTGATTTGCAGAAAGTGGAGCTGCGATCATATCAGCGCGTTTGTAGACAAGCTCGCCTACAAGCCCAGTCCACCTCTTAGGCTGATCCCATCCATCAGCAAAGTCAAAGCTACCATATTGTCCATCTTCGACTTGTTGCAACTCAAATGTAAAGTTCAAGCGCGTGGATAACTCTCTCAATAGATCTATACAGTAGCCTTCACAGCACTCAATTTTATGATTTTTTTCGGTAGAATTGAATTTTGGACACGGTATCTGGCCTTTTTTGCAGTTACCATTGTCCGTTGGCTTAATCCAAACAAAAGGTTTTTCAGCTAATGTCATAACTTTCAAATGATTTGGTACCACATATCCTGTAATTAATATGAAAGTCTTTTAGCTGTTCATAAACTTGATAATTTGATTAGATACAAACCCAATGGTTTTGTGCGTTCATTTCCAGGCCATAAGATATCATTTTCATTTAGATGCAATTCCATTTTCATATTTGTTTTAGAAAATAGATATTTTCCAACTACTTCTTCATTTCCGTCGACAATGTTTAAGATTTCATAATCACTTAGAAGTCTATCTCCATATTCGTCAAAAGCGATTCTTCCAGTTTTGCCATTAAGAGTTTGATTTTTAAGGTATTTCAAAAATTTGATTCCCGAATCCCACTTATTGGTTGAAATACTGCCACAATCTGTTGGAGGAACAGTTATATTTTCTTTCATATACATTTCCTTCAAAGCATTGCTTAATATGGAAACACTGTCGCGAATCATCGAAGTTTCGTCAGATGAATTCAGTCTCAACGCGAGAATACCATTGGGTCGGTTGGGAGCTTGTAGTGCCTAACATTCATATCATAAATTGTGGTCAAGAAATGATTTGGATTTATCATCACTATAAATTAATATTGATAGTTCTCAAATCTAAGTTTGCACTTGAGTGCATAATAGTTTTGAAAATTATTTAGAGCCTAACCTGTTCTGAGACGAGCCAAACGTATCCCGAATCAGTCATATTCCGTGATTCGATTTCTTGGAATATACTTTCGGCATCTTCTGCATTTGCGTATAAAATAAAAACTCTACAGTAAAGTTCATTTTTGGCTTCTTCTAATTCTTGAACTATATTAGAAATTCCAGGTTCATATTCGATGATTGATTCAACTTTTACTAAAAATTAAGGCAGTTGTTAAACTAAAAACTCTAATCCAAATAAGTTTATAATTGAATTAATATTTACTGTTAGCAGTGTCTGCCAGGTTTTGAAACCTTCCTAAAGTAGTTCTGCCATCACTATCAGAACTATGAATGAATACAACACTCAAGTATTGAAGTCTTATTAAAATCTCAATCCAAACGTCTGCCTGATGTGAATACGGGGCTCTATCGGCAAAATATGCAAAATTTTCATAATAGATAACAAATCTACATAACATTAGACAACACGATCTTCATCTATGTAATTTGGTCATCTCTATTTTGAGCTTTACTATCAACTGGTACTATTGTAAATCCCGCTCACTGACATCTCATAAGTTTAAGTTTAGGTTAGGTCTGCCTTCGTCAGCACAACTGAACAGACGCTGAACATAAACATGAGCGTGATTTGTAACAATGTTAGCCTATTTTGTAAAAATAACTAAATGGCATATTCTGATAAGTTGGATACCATTTTAAACTGATTAATAACTCACATAGTTCTCATGAACGAGGCGTGTAAGTTCTTATTCGATAAAGTACTATCGCGGTTTGATATCCCTATAACTGGAATAGAAAATAAAAATATGTCTCTTCTTAACAAATTCTCTGATTTTGAGTTGGAATAATCCAATATTAATCAGTGCTAGAATTAATCCCAAACTGACCCGGAATATTGTAGAAACCTACGGAGTAATTAATGTTTTATGAGTACTATATTATTGATTATTTTGAGAACTAAGCTTAAAGTATAGTAATTATTCATTTAATTGTTGCAGTACGAGCTCATCAAAAGTGTGCAAGATGTATTCAGCTTCGTGTCTTAGATTTAAAAATAGCAAATTTCAACATCACTTGAAATCTAACTAAAATCTAAAGTCTTTGCTCCCAATGCAACAATCATCTATCTGTTCAATAATAATATAGATCAAACTATACCACAAGTGAATGAAACTGAAGCAGGAGACTGATCACCGTTCGATGGATGAGAAACAACCACAGCATAAACCTATGTTTAATGTGCTCAATCAATCCATTATTCATTTAATTTTCTGATTCTGAACTTTTACCTGAGATGAAATAAGTTTATCGCAAACACTCTGAGCTGTACGAATGGGATTAGTATTGATTGGAACTGTGACTGCATATAGTGTAACGCCTGCAACATAGATATTAAGCTTATTGAGTTCGTGTGCACATTGTCAGATATTAACAAGTTATACAAAAATTTAGCCGCATTTAAATAATCAGTACACTTTATATTCCTATCTGAATAATAGGAATATCTTTTAATGCCATAAGGGTATTGATAGTTATGCAAATGTTCATCCACTTAGTTTTGTAGCTCTGAAGGTCTGAGCACTGACCGTAAAGCTTCAGCCATTATCTTGTATTTTATATTTTAATGTTTACTGAATAGAGGCTTATCTAAAGAATTGCATATTTTATTCCAGCAGCGAAACACGTTTCTTTGATCGCGATATTTCATTTTGAAATAACACTCAACTATTATAACAAAACAGAACAAGAGTTGAGTAAATGCTGCAGCCAGATGTTGGAAACAATCAAATCTGAGCTTCATGCTCAAAGTGAACGTCATTTTCAAACAGTGTTTAAATTTTACTGTTTTCATTTATGTAGGCATATACAGTAAAACATCTATAACTTTGGTATGTAGTTAAGTGTTCTTAGTTATAAATAACAACTAAGTCGTTTTAGGAAAGGATTTCTATGTTGCTTTTAAAGATCGTTTAAGTGCACGTCAAAGTTAGACAGGTTTTACTGAATTGCACAAATGATTTCAGTTATTGCATTTAATGCATTTTAGTTTAAATCTCATAAGTTATCTAAAATTATATCTAACCTGCTGGAAGGTATCCTGCAGCGTTATAATTCATATTTTCGATAATCTACAAGAAAAATTTGATTAGATTGTTCGATCTAGGTATTGAAAGCACAAATTACTTGTGAGAATTCAAATATGTTATCTCCAGAACTGAGAACAGCGCCCACATTATAAATTTTTGGATTTTCGTAAATTGATGGATAGTGATTGACAGAATCTGACACAAAGTCAGCCAATTTGGCACTCGTCAAGGAATACGAACATAGAATATTAAAATATAGTAAAACAGTAATTATAAAGCTTTGTAGAGATTTCATTTTTATCTCAATATAGTTTTGATGAGTTAAATTCATAAGAAAATCTTGTTGAAAATGTATTATCAAGATGAAGCATTAATTAAGCTAACATATTATTACTGCGAGTCATGCATCAGATGATGCGATTTCTATTTGCGAACATCGCTTTCTCAATGATGCTGAGTGTATGCTATCCATAGTATGCGCCATTCAATATAAATCACTAAACTTCTCACTGTTTTGGCTCAAATCGATATTTTTCTGAGCATCTCTTCTCAAGTCATGCTCATTGAAAAAGATGTCAATTCTGTTGGGATTACCACAAGATTGTGATTATAAAAACAAAATTCTTAGAAAGATATCATCTTGTTAGGATTTAAGTGATTTTATACTGATTTTTTGTGATTATAAGTCAATTTTGTCCTATAGTTTCAAAACTATGATGATCTAAGTTAGTTAATACTTTTCTTCTTATATTTTCTGTATGTTTTCAGAAGACTTTCAAAATAGTCTACAGTTGCAAAATATGATACAAAATAGCCACAATGCATTGAGATCCACCACTCATTTCCGGATAACATAAGATACTGGACTTTTGTCCTCTTTGCACTCAACCAAGTGCTTGGATATGGAGCTATTTATTTACCAAAACTACTTAAACTAAAATAGTGGTATAGTTTATATGTTTAGTTTAGTTGGGTTAGGGCTAGATTAGATAAAGGCTACAGGCTTCGGGTGTGCTACAACATAGCTTGGATAATCACATAACTCTTTTACTTGATACCTCATCTGCAGTAAAGTAAATATAAGTCAGATATTGTAAGTGTAACAAAGTAAACCTCAAAACAATCATTTGAAAGTTAAAAAACTCAGAATTAAGGATGATGTATGAGAGCATAAACTATGCGTAATTACAAATTAAATTAAGGTTTGCTTGCGAGACAACTGCAAGTTGACAAATGGCTTCAAAGCCATAACTTGCGAAAGATTTGAATTGTTTAAAAATTGTTCTCTTGTTAAATTTGAAGATTTTTCAGCTTGAATTTTGCTGTTATTATGTTTCTACCACGTAATAAGTTGTGATTTGAATAACTCATAAACATAATTAGGCCAAATATGCAAATTCTTTAAATTCTTCTAACATTTATAATAATATTAAACTAAGTTGAGCCAATTACAGAATTTACATTTAAGATACAAAATAAACAAATCATTTGTATTATGAATTCACTGGAATACTGTTGACTTTGAGGTGTGCAAATCCGGATTATTTGTGATAATTGTGATGAAACTTTTATTTAGTTAATAATTGCGATACATTCAAACTTTGAACCCGCAGTAAAAACATTGAACAAAAGTTAAAAATAGTACGAACTTTATCAACACGTTGTTTATGTTTTAGTATTTTTAATACATTGCTAAACAATGCGTAAAAATAAATCACTTTCACTCTTTCTTTTGATTACCGCTACTTTGATCAATATTTCAGTTCATTTCATCATTGTTTCGTTCGCTTAGCGTTAGACTCATTTGTTTTCGTTTAAATCTAAGAGTATAGAACGTAATAACATCGAAATTCTTCAAAATGGTTCGAACTTACGAGGAAGAGTTGAAGTACTTAGACAAGCACCACAACTATTGGACAATCAAAAAAGGATTTGTGCCTAATATGAAGGTATTGACAACTTTATTGACGAGTTTTTAATTCAAATCTCTACTCATTTGTCACCCAAATTACATGCAATTCAATCATAGGTTGAGGGAATCTTTTATGTCAACGAACACCTCGAAAAACTCATGTTAGAAGAGTTGAAGACTAGTTGTCGACCAGGAGGTGTCGGAGGGTTCTTACCAGGAGTTAAGCAAATTGCGAACGTGGCTGCTCTGCCTGGAATTGTCGGCCGTTCCATAGGTTTGCCTGACGTTCACTCAGGCTATGGATTCGCCATCGGAAATATGGCTGCATTTGACATGTCAGACCCCACCGCTGTTGTATCTCCAGGTGGAGTCGGATTTGACATTAATTGTGGAGTCCGTTTGTTGAGGACTAGTCTGTATGAGAAAGATGTGCAACCGGTTAAAGAAGAGTTGACACAAGCGCTGTTCGATCACATCCCGGTTGGAGTTGGTTCTAAAGGCATTATACCCATGAATGCAAAAGACTTGGAAGAAGCGCTTGAAATGGGAATGGACTGGTCTTTGAGAGAGGGTTATGCCTGGGCTGAAGATAAAGAGCACTGCGAAGAATATGGACGTATGTTGACTGCTGATCCCAGTAAGGTCTCAACTAAAGCCAAGAAGAGAGGTTTACCTCAGTTAGGAACACTCGGAGCTGGTAATCATTACGCAGAGATACAAGTGGTCGATGAGATTTATGACAAACAAAATGCCGCAAAAATGGGCATTGAATCCAATGGTCAGGTCTGTGTCATGATTCACAGTGGGAGTCGAGGCTTTGGTCATCAGGTGGCAACCGACGCACTTCTGATTATGGAGAAGGCAATGAAACGCGACAAAATTGAAGTCAATGACAGACAGTTGGCCTGCGCTCGAATCAATTCAGAAGAAGGAGAAAACTATCTGAAATCAATGGCAGCTGCCGCTAACTTCGCGTGGGTTAACAGGAGTTCTATGACTTTCCTCAGCAGACAAGCGTTCGCTAAAACATTCAATTCAACCCCTGATGACTTGGATATGCACGTCATCTATGATGTGTCGCACAATATCGCCAAAGTAGAGCAGCATATAGTCGATGGTAAACCTAAAACTTTGTTAGTCCACAGAAAAGGCTCGACACGAGCTTTTCCGCCACACCATCCACTCATTCCTGTCGATTATCAGGTATTCTATCAAAATATTGAATTTGAAGTTAATTTTGATGATAATCTGGTTTGCAATTGATAGCTAACGGGTCAACCAGTTCTGATCGGAGGAACAATGGGTACGTGTAGTTATGTACTGACTGGTACTGAGACTGGAATGAAAGAAACATTTGGGACCACATGTCACGGAGCAGGTCGAGCCTTATCAAGAGCTAAATCCAGAAGAAATCTTGACTATCAGGACGTTCTCGATGATCTTAGGAAGAAAGGGATATCAATTAGAGTAGCCTCACCTAAACTGGTTATGGAAGAGGCGCCTGAGTCTTACAAGAATGTGACCGATGTGGTAGACACTTGTCATGCCGCAGGTATTAGCAAAAAGTGTATCAAATTAAGACCAATTGCTGTTATTAAGGGTTAAACTATGTTTTGTATTTATAAGTCAAGATCTGTATAAAAGTATCTTTTCTAAGTCTAATAAAATAGTGTCAAACACTTGTCTGTTACTCAAGTCATATTTGTTAGTTGGTTTATTTTCAAAGTATTGTTGTCATGTGCTATTTCTATATGCTATTCCGTAAGTTGAAAACAAGTCAAGATAAGTTCTTGATCAAAGAGAGATGCTAGAATTGAACTAGAAATAGTAGAGTTGACGACATGATTAGATTAGATCAGATTTAGTTAGATTTTAATAAATGAAAAATTGTTCACTCTGCAAAACTACATTTTATGTAACTGTAGTGACGTCTATTAGTGGTTGACGGCAACTAGCAAATCACAACAATGTCTGCAGCAATAAAAAAGGTATTTATTTCATAGTTTATTAAACTTTTGAATTACTTTCATAAATTTCTAATCGATTCCGTTTCAATTTCCAACAGACAACGGGTCTGACTGGACTCCTCGTGTCCCGGACTCCACACTACGTGAGAATTCATTTTAATGTTTTCCGAAAGACTTCATTTCTGACTAATTTTAATAATAGTTAAAATGAATTATTTTTTAGACATTGTCCACACTCTACAATAAAATACTTAAGGCGTTGGCTAAGATGCCTGAAGAGTCAGCTTATCGTAAATACACTCTTCAGACTGTGAATGAAAGGCTTTCTATCGTTCAAAAGGTTTTCACTTTAAGCTCACTCTTTTAGCTAATTATTAACAATTCAATTGATTTGTTTTTATTGAATTGAAGGAAACGGATGTAAACGCAATTGAAAAGAAGATTGGATGTGGACAAGTAGAAGAACTTATAGTACAAGCAGAAAATGAATTATCACTTGCGCGACGATTATTAGAATACAAGCCATGGGAACCACTGGTCACTAAACCACCAACCAATCAGTGGAAATGGCCGATATAGAACTTATGGTTAACGTTAGTTTCAATTAGATATTAAAATGTAATACTAGTTAACTCATTCAATGATTTATTCTTTATCTATTAATAATTTAGTTTTGCTCGCATCGCGTTTGCAGTTAATAAATTAGTTCAAATCTATCACGTTTTAGATCAATATTGTACTTGATTAATACAATTTTTCGGATATGTGACACAAGTTTCAGTTACATATTTTTGGCAATTAAACTGTTCATTAGTAATTAATATCAAAAACTACGTCTTAAATCATTGAAATTTGTTATCTTGTTTGGAATAATGCATCAAGTATTTAATCATTTAAATAATTAATCATCTGTATTTCACTTTCACTTTCGAAAAGTTGATTTAGATCTTTGGCTTTCAGTTAAGAATAAGTCTTGACTTTGATATTGCTATCTGTTTCTGTTTGATTGTATATGGAGTCATTTTAATGATCATGAGAGAAATTAGTCCAATCGCTTGGATTGGGATGACTATCGATGAACCAAACTCTCATATCTCACATTTCACGTGATGTCTCGCAATATTATTGGTACGAGTCATGCGATTCTGTTTCTCTTGTCTTGTTATCATTTTCTTCAAATATTCGATTATTTTCTTTTCATTATTTATGAATGTCTTCGTTTTTAAAATAGTTTATAATTGCTTACAAAAGAATTGAAGCTTGCTCATATCTAATATTAAAAAGAAAGTCTATTGACGCTAAGCTTGTTAAACTGTTTAAGGACAAAGTAATTATTGGTTCAATGAGTGACGATTATGAGAAAATATCTATAAAATTTGATTTAGTTTGTCATTTGTAAACATGTTTATGCTTTATAGTTTGAAGTTTTTGTATTTGTCAAGTTTATGTAATGATCACAGAATTGCTATTTTGATGCCTAAGTTAGCGAGCTTGTAATTTTCCTAATACTTTAATTTATGCAAAATTTTCCTGTTAAATTTGCTTTATTCAGTCTCTTCGTTCTGAATGTGACTAACAGTACAGTATAAACTTAATATTCTTCGATAGTAACAAGAAAATGGCTGTTGCAATGTCAACTTTCCTATGACACATCAATTTTTTGATAAGTTTGATTTTAATTTGTTTCGATTACTATACTGAATATTCTAAAAGTTTTTTAATACCTGAAGATATTATAGTCTGATAGAAAGCATCCGATGAAAACACATGACTTCTGGTAGATATAAAGTTTTCGGGTATACAAATTTGTTTCTTAAGTCAAAATACTTCGACATAGGAATCCTCAACTCTTGAGAACTTTATCAAACTTTTTCTATCTTTAGCTCATTTCGAAAAAACTGTTTGATTTATTATTTGATAACTTTATAACACTTCTAAGATTTAAATGTTTTCCGTGAATGAAAGCTTTCACTCAATTTTATGACTACTGTGTGTTTGCAGTCATAATAATGTTATGATCGCTACTTTTCTATTGATAGAATCAGAGACTCAATTAGTTTCTATGCGTTACTTTATATATAGAAATTAATATTTATTATAAAATGACGAGTTATACAAATAATGAGACTGACCCCAATCGCAACTCTGATCCGATCGAATTCCGCATTAAAAATAGGTTTATTAAAACAACAAACAAGACCCTCTTTGGTGTCACGTTTCTGTTTATAGAACAATCTGTAGCCCAAAGGATTGAAAACTTTGAAATACTACTCAGCTACCTTAAGCACAACACGTATTTAAGCAAATCGTTTTACTCGAAAGTTTCAATAGAGCAAAGTAGAGCTTCTAATTATCTATAAGAAGTATTTATAGTATTAGTGGAGCTGCCAAATCATCTTAATTCTTATTGATCGATACTTAAGACTCAGAATAAACAAAACCCAAGTGATCAATTGAAAAAATGTCACAAATGCGTAAACGTTAAATAATATATGAATTTAATAGTAAATAAATTGATTAAAAGATAAATGTATTTTATTTTGAAAGTTAGCTAGTATATTTTTATAATGTAATTTTATAATAAGAGGGGCTTAAACTTTGCAACATATTTATGACATACAATCATACTTTCATCTGCAATATTATAGTAAAACTTGAATATTTCTAAATAATGCACAACTATTATAATAATAATGGTTTTGATAAACACCTCAATGTTTCAATGTTTGCTCAAAAGCTTATTTTGAAATTTAACGAAAACACAATAATGTGATAATCACTGATAGTATGGCATAATTACTGGTATACTATTACGTACAGTACATAAGTTGATACCGTTAAACGTCTAAGAAAAACACCTCAAGAGAAACCTTTCAACTAATCGAAAATTAGCCCCATTTATATAGAATAATAAGATAGTGTGAATTCTTATGCGTTAATGATGTTAAGATAATTTACATTATGAATGCCATTATCGATGTTTTGATGAATCTGGTTTCGAAAACTCAATTAATGGAACAGAAAACAATGCTCTAAAGGGTAGGAATCATTTTGATCAGCAGTTAATAAACAAGTTGGTAACCAATCGAACTAAAACAACTATAGGGCAGAAAAGCTAGAAATTATAACCGTTTCCCGTAACATGAAATATGTGACAATAGTTAATGAAGAGAGCCTAATGTTACAGTTCCATATCTTTCGTTTCATCATCAGAGAAGTCACTCATTGTGCTCTCACTCGAGTCTGATTCGTCTTCTTGATCTCTCAACGCATCTTCTGTTGCATATTTCTTCACGTACTCTGTAATCAATCAGCAAACACACCATTTTCACATCGATTTATAGGCTATAGTTTTCACTTGCAAACCTTGTACTTTCCTCTTGTATTCTTCGGGCTTATGCAGATACATAGCAGCCGCGTCACCATTCAATGGATCGATGGGATTGGGATAAGTGAGTAATTGAGGTAAAAATGATTCAAATATGTTGGAAAGATCGTAAAGTGCAGTCCAGGCCTGATTTATTACGTCCAAACAAACAGTTCCCGAACTATCAGGTGCATCAAAGAATAACAATTAAGTAATGCTTCATCTCAACTGAAACTTATTGATAAAGTAAGGATCGAAGTAGTACTTACACTTCATCGATATTTGGGTGATATATCTTATTCATGAATCCAATGGACGGGGATTTAAATGGATATTTTTCTGGTAAATCAACTCTTACTTTCCAGACCCCGCCTTCATATGGAGCTATGTTTCAATTTGATAAACAAAAGACATTTTAAATCATATGAGCGTAAAATTGGACAAAATATTGAGAAATAAACAATAACTTGAAGGAATTATACGAATGAATCAAGTGATAACTCACTTCCTTTTGGTCCATAGAATTTGACACAAAACTCGTTAAGTCCTCCCAAAATCGTTACCTCATGTTTAGATTCAATACTAAAATAATAGATAAACGAAAATGATACGAACGATAACAAGTGAAAAGTAGTGTGCTTTGTATTAAACCCTAAAATTTGATTAATTAGTGCTTAAAGACAAGGACAATCAATTTGAAAGGTTTTAAACAAGGAGCGCTTTAGAACTTGCATTGAAGCCAAGGCTAACACTTTATGCCAATTATTATGTATTCAAATATTTGTATAGAGAAACAATTAATATCTCATATAATCACTGGATTCAATGCAAAACTACAAATTCTTAACACATACAGTTTAAGGACATCCGTATCCATACGACGCTTTCCAGCAGAAGGCGAAGACATTTCAACTATCAATTCAGTTGCTATATAACTGATTTAATCCAACAACAATCAGTCAGTGGTAATAATGGATTCACAGCCCTTTCTGTAGTTTATTCAATGTATTGTATAATATGATTGTAGACAAAGTCATTCGCAGCTGACGTCAAGTTGCATATGATATGAAAGCAATGGCTCTATTGCTCACAATTGCTGAGAAATCCTATGGCTTTTGATAGGCTTTCACTGCTAATACACTCACTATGTATTCAAATATAGACCTTTTGGCCACTCCTTGACAACAATCGCAATATTTTTCTTATTTTATTCACTATTAATTGATTTCTATTGTCACACAATTATTACTCACTTCGACTAATTATTTGTTCACTTAAAAGAATAGATAGAATAAAAGTGATTAAAAGGTGGTGAAAGGTGAAATAATGGTATTATTAAATAAGAGCAAATAAGTAAGAAATACTACGTATGAACAGATTTAAATGTCTAGAACGGAAGGCGGAGTTATTATGCTCTCAGCTGATGCGATCTTTTTATGTTTGTAAACACCACACACTATCTTTTCATACCATTCACTTTATGCACCTTCTTTCTCTAACACTACTTTATTATCTTTCTCTTTATTTTTCACTATTTCAAGCTTCAATCAACTTCTTTATTTCACTCACTTCTGTCTAAAGTCTATAAATTATTTTCCTTTTGATAACAATATCAACTGATGAGTTGTACCCACACTCAAATTTTTGTTCATTTAATAGATATCTTATTACTTGTTATAAAGAAACTATGGTGAAAAAGATATGTTCTCCACGTCTAATAATTAAACATTTAGTAAAGCTCTTATTGAATTCCCAAATAGTATTCATAAGAAAAATTTTTGCGTTCATATAGCATCAATTAAAATGAAACCCATGATTCGTAATCTTGTGATTATTTAAATATGACTTACTTGTAAACATCAATATCTGATTACAAATAATCAAAAATGTTCAAACATGATCCATAAGTTGATATATATTGCAACTGCGAGCACAGTTGAAACATTTAAATTTGATCAATTCTTGTATACGATCAAAATATTTTTATTTATAAATACAACCAATTTTAAAACTTCAATTATAAATTTGAAATATTTCAATAGAAATTTGTTCAGTAGTGAAAGAATTCACGATCAACATAAAAAGTAATTTAGTTAACAAAATCACAAAATATTTTTCAAAATTTCTATTTACAATAAGTGAATATTTTATAAATATAAGGAAATAACACTCTCTAATCACAATATCTAATAATCTGTTCTAATCAGAATGTCTGACAGTCTAAAAAATGTAAAATTAAGTACTTTTACTGTCCTTATAAGTCTTTTAAAGACTTGCGTCAAAAAAATAGAAATTCAAGGTAAATATGCATTTTGTGAAAAATGCAAAATCTGTCAAAAGTATTAAGACACCATAGGAACTAATGAAAAAGATTTGAGTTAAGAATGAGTGATAACTTTAAAACTTGTAAGTTTTATGACTTTAACAGTTATTTAGCAGTTGGATGACGCCAAATACTTATCAGATTGATGTTTGTGCAGCCGACAATGTATTTGAGATCATCACTTATTGCAACTGTGTTTACAATTACAAACTTTGTGTCATCAATCACTTTTCGATTATCTTTAAATATATTCTCAAATGCCGGCCATTCTATTATTCGATCGGGTTTTACAACAACTTTGCTATCGTAATAATCTTTCAATTTGTCAGTTCTGTAGAGCCATATCTTTCCGCTTGGTCCTCCGCTCACCAATAGATTCTTTCGGGCCGATAGATAAACGAAAGGATATTTCTCTTCGAAGGACTCAAGTCTAGCTCTTTGTACTTTGCTCAACAAAATAGGCTTCATCTTCAGTTTAGAACTACTATTCATCATCTCATCGATTGCTTTTTTCAAATTGATAATAGTAATTGAATTTGATTCATCAATTCTCACAGCGATAGAGTCGTGATCATCGGGAATAATGTGCAATCCGTCCACTAATCTCGAAGTTCTAATATGACCTAAAACTAGCTCTTTGTTAATATCACAAGCATTAGACCAGAATGTGATTCCTTGATGCCCAGATCCTATCAAAGTATTGTATTTGGATGAAAAGCATAAACTCAACATATTATTTCGAGTTTCAACAGTTTTCAGACATTGCGTCACTTTTGTATCGTTTGGTAATGAGATCCTCCATAACTTAACCGTTAGATCATAGCTTGCACTGAATAGCAGATCGTTTTGATTGAAAATCAAAGCATTTATTTGGTCTAAAATTGAGAAAATCAATTGACACATGCATAGAGATACTGGTTCTATAGTATAATGTATACCTATATGTGCGTCCGATATACGTTCATAACAATGAAATTGATTAGTTGCCATCAATAATATACTTCTTAATCCTCCGACTGCTAGTATTGGTTGTTCATCATTTTGATTACAGTCTTCGCTATGATTGAAAGGCACCACATTCCAAGCCAGACACACCAAATTCTCATTAATATCGTTATCAATGTATCGGGCGATAACTGTCTGACCATTGCTATCAGATGTCTTTCCGCAATCAATAATACAGACCATATTTGCGCCGCAAGTGGCCACAAAACGACTTTCATTACCGTCCTTAATGGTCGGTTGAAAGGATGCACTCCAGATCGCAGTCTCGTTATCGAAAGGATCTTTATGTTGAAAAAATCTAATTAATATTTATGCTAATAATCAAATTATCATAAATTCAAACCATTGTTCTTGCAATGACACCGAAGAAATAGTTTCGGCAAGTAGTTGAGTGACATTTGATTTTGATTTGTGTTTATCGTCGAGTTCACGCATGAGTTGTCTTCTAGTATGTTGTCATCATAATTGTTATTGCTATCATTATTATTGTTGTTATTATTACTACAAAATCTTTTATTATTACAATCCCCACTTTGCTTGCATTTCTTTTTGCCGTTACTAGTCATCTGATTTTTTGAAGTAAATTCGATTTGTTCTTCAATCGTCGTTTGTTTGAATAAATTCATTTGCAATTCGTTGGAACTCATTTCACATCTATTATTGACTATTTAATATTGAAAGTACTGGTAGATTACTACTAAATACTATAATAAAATGCAAGTAAATGCTATCTTAAAATAAGAAATATTTAGTTAAAATCTAAATAAATTAGTTTTAAAAAATATAATTCCAACTGAATTAATGTTGAAGACAAGTTCCCTATCGATAGCAATAACAAGATTGCGATAGAGTGTGTGTAAAGCGCGCCACTCATTGTGTTTGTAATGTCTGCACGTGATTCAAAACAATAAATATAGCAATCCTTAATCTATCGACTAGAGCGCAAACGTGGAAAACATTTGAAAACAGCATCTAATTATTGAAACAAAGTTTCCAGTGTTGACCGCATTGTCGCAACGATCATTCTTCTCAATACATTTTGTTATTTAAACTAATTTTGTCAACAAATTACGTCCTGAGTTACGTCTTATATTCTAATAAGATAATTAGGCGCCAAATAGAGTAAAATTTCTTTTAATGAAACAACACAACGAATAACTTTGATTATTGTCTTAATTAAACAGTTCCTATATTTGTTTTAACTCATAATCTGATATTAGGGTAAGTTTACAGTTAATTGACTGAAACATTTTTTGATTGAAATATAAATTAAATTGAGTTAAAATGATATATATTTTGGTTTTAATTTATTGAAAACAAATCTGATTAATTGTGATTTAAAGTTGACATTATATTGAGTTGAGAGTTGAACGATCGATAAATCGATTGTATTATAATTGATACAAATTTAACAAATAGGTAACTAATTGTTAAACGAAGAGTTTCTCAATGTTTCGTCACAAGTGAAAAGTGCGTCGAATATCTCCAATTTGTTGAAATGCATGTAATACTTGATGTAGTTTTTTATTAATATAGAGTGTCAATTAATTTCTCAATCATTTGTTCACAATTTTGTAAATGGTTTTGATTAAGGAAAAATGTCTGATAATATAAGTAATGATAAAGTTGAGGCACCATTGAGTGCTGAAACTCTCAAAATGATTGAAGAGAAACGAAGACTTGCCATTGAGAGACGCAATCAGAAACTGGTCAATGAAAAAGTGCAAGTGTCTTTCACTAATAATAGTCAGTCGTCCAGTAATGCACCGACTGTTCGGTTGAGTCCTATCAAGAGCTTTTTCGGTCGTGGAAATACTAACACAATGACTAGTATTAGGCCAAAGAGAGTTCGTCGAATGTTCAGCCAAAGTATTTCTCAAACAAGACTCCGTATTCACGACCATACCCTTCGCGACCATATTCTTCGAGACCAAACACTTTGAGACCTAACTCTTCGGGACCGAACCCTTCGAGACCTAACTCTTCGGGGCCGAACCATTCGCAACAAAATGATGTTAAACAAGACCCAAAGCAACAAACAAATACAAAACAAGACTTAATCGCTACGACTCGATTGGTGTCTAATAAAAGATTCGAAATAGTGATCTCATATAATGCTGATGTGTTGACCATTTTTAGAAAGTTCAAGTCTAAAGACTATAATGCTATCAAAAAGATTTGGTCGTTCGATATCAGTGATTATAAGCAACTTATGTCTGAATTGACTGCTATTCCATCAGTGAATATAAAGTTTGAAGATCCTGTCCCCGAAACAGTAATTGTTTCACTAATTAAGTCAATAAATAGAGAGAAGACTTTGATTGATCTCAGGGAAAGGCTTACCAATGAATTAGTCGATGAACTGTTTCCGTTCCAAAGGGATGGCATTATTTTCGGTATTGAGCGTCAGGGTCGTTGTCTTGTAGCCGATGACATGGGTCTCGGAAAAACAATCCAAGCCATATGTTTGGCGCAATGGTTCAGAAGTGATTGGCCTCTTCTAATAATATGTCCGTCATCTCTAAGATATCAGTGGCAGAACTCATTGAACAGATGGCTTCCGCACCTCTCTAGTGATGATATTATGGTTGTTAAACATACAAAGGAGTATTTGCCACAAATTCCAATTACGATAATTAGTTATGATCTTTTGGCACGAATGCGAAGTCAATTCGCTATCGATAACAAAAGAATCTACAATATGGTTATTCTCGATGAAAGTCATTACATTAAGACAGATACTGCTATGAGAACAGAAGCCGTTTTATTATTAGCCAAGTCTGCTAAACGAGTTGTATTACTGACTGGAACACCAGCTCTTTCAAGACCAATGGGTATTAACAAATGTGTTTTAATGTTTAAAGTATTCTCAAACATTTTATTTAATTTGATAGAATTGTTTCCTCAAATCACTGTAATCGATCCGAAATTGTTTCCAAGCAAGCATAACTTTGGACTTCGTTATTGTGACGCTCAACTCAAAAATATTTTTTTTAAAGGGCAAAAAGGTGCCCAAAAGCACGTGTGGGACTATAAAGGAGCTAAAAACTTAGATGAATTGCGCATTCTATTAGAGGAAACAATTTTGATAAGAAGACTAAAGAAGGACGTTCTCGATCAACTGCCGAAGAAGAAACGAGAGATGGTATTCACATTCCTATTAGATTTAAATTTCATACTAATCTTATCTATTTTCAGTTCATTTTAGGTGTTGATCATTTGAGTGATAAGCAACAGAAGAAACTTTGTTATTATCAAGATGTTGTGAGAAAATTATGTCACAAAAGACAAGAGAACACTTGTCTGTTTGAGTGGTATGGCGAGAGTGCGATCGCCAAACTGGCACCTGTCTGTGAATATATCGATCAATTGCTCGAAAAAAATATCAAATTCCTTTGTTTTTGTCACCACAAGTCAATGATGGATGGGATCGAAGAAACGTTGCACAAGAAAAAAGTCAACCACATTCGAATTGATGGCTCAACTCTGCCTGGTTTAAGGCAAGAGGCATGCGATGAATTCCAAAATAGCGAAGATTGCAAAGTGGCCATTTTGAGCATCACTGCCTGTGCCACAGGACTCAATCTCACTGCTGCTTCCACTGTAGTTTTCGCTGAAATTTATTGGAATCCTGGTGTACTATCACAGGTATGGCATTCACATTCATATTGATTTATTCGATTGTTGAATTCACTTCGTTTTGATTGATTTCAGGCCGAAGATCGTGTTCACCGAATCGGTCAGCAAGAAAATTGTAGAATAATATATTTGGTCGCGAAGAACACTATTGATGATATGATATGGCCTTTGATTAGCAAAAAGTTGGACGTATTGAACAAAGCAGGTCTCAGTAAGGACAACTTCAAGGAAGCGTCGTGTGCTTTGGATGCTCTCAAATCTGATCAACAATTAATAACTGAGTTCTTCCAGTCTTTAGATGAAGATGAACTGAAAGCCTTTATGGAAGATGATTTCAAAGAGGATGACATTCAAGTTGTTTAAATATTGAGTCATGAATCACTGTTATATTTTTTTAAATTTTCTATTGAAAAATACGGACAATAAATACTGAAATTTACTTCTTGTTGAATAATTATAAAAAGTAAAAATTTGTATAGAACTAATTGAAAGACTAATCTCTGGTCCTACGATTGAATTGATATTTTTATTTTTATCAAATAAGTCAATGTATAAACATTTTTTTTATAAGAAGAGTGATGTAAATATTCGATGCTTTTACATAATGTATTATAAATCTATGATAAGAAGTCGATACAATCGCTGTATAAGTTCTCAATTTTCTAATAAGCAGAGTTTTCTATTGATATAGGCTTCTAAAAGTTGATGATTAGGATTTTGAGTGCGAGAATAATGGCTCAACGAAGTATTACCACTTTCTTCAAACCAATGGAGTCAAACAAAAGAAAATTGAGTACAAAGAATAATGATAACACTCAATCGGTAAAGCAGAATTATTTAAATGTTAAACTTTTTCGTAAAACTCTCAATTCATACTTAGCCTAAGCAGCAAAAGACTAGTGAAGATCAAATTATTGGTGATTTGAGTGAATCCATTAGACGTCAGGCTCGGTTGACTCCTGCTCTGTCTGATAATATCGGGCAGACTTGGTTTAGAGCATTGAAGCCAGAATTCTCCAAAGATTACTTCAAACAAGTAAAAAAAGATTAGAATTGTTGTGTCTGAAATTGAGTTTTGATTTGTGTTCCTAAAGTTGAGTCGATTTCTGGAGTCTGAGAGAAGAGCCTACACTATTTACCCTCCTGAGGATCAAGTATTTACTTGGACTATAATGTGTAATATTAGAGATGTAAGATTTGGATCTTGTTTACTTGTTTCAAAGTTTGTTTAAGTTTCAACGATTATTCAATAGGTCAAAGTAGTGATCTTAGGACAGGATCCGTACCATGGACCAAATCAAGCTCACGGTTAGTTATTTTGTTGAGATGCAAATTAGATT
Organism: Archegozetes longisetosus; assembly: GCA_018873245.2. NCBI lineage: Eukaryota > Metazoa > Arthropoda > Arachnida > Sarcoptiformes > Trhypochthoniidae > Archegozetes > Archegozetes longisetosus. The sequence continues at coordinate 5,792,072 of JAEMBT020000004.1, read as the reverse complement.
ATACTCAACATTGAATTTATTTCTCACAGGCTTATGCTTCAGTGTCAGGAAAGGAGTTCCTCCACCTCCGAGGTCAGTATTGCTTAACGATTTAAAATTTGACAAAGTTTTAGCTCCGATTTATATCAAATATGATTGCGCAGTTTGATAAACATGTTCAGAGAACTTGAAACTGATATTGCGGATTTCAAAAGGCCATCTCATGGAGATCTGACTGGTTGGGCCAAGCAGGGTATTATCGTAGCTTAAAATTTCATTTCTTCTTCATTACAACTTATTTTAAACCTATGATTAGGTGTGCTTTTGCTCAATGCTTGCCTCACAGTAAGAGCAAGTAATGCAAATTCTCACGCAAACAAGGGTTGGGAACATTTAACTGATGCTGTGATCAAATGGCTCAACACTAATCTGTCTGGTGTTGTGTTCCTATTGTGGGGCTCTTATGCTCAAAAGAAAGGAAGCTTTGTTGATAAAGTATTACTTCATATATCTTTACATCTAATCCACTTTTTTCTTAAGCTTTCAATTCGTTTTATAGAAAAAACATTTGGTTCTGCACACTGTTCATCCAAGTCCGCTGTCGGCACACAGAGGCTTCTTTGGATGTAAGCACTTCTCAATGGCTAACGATTATCTGGTCAAAAATGGAAAAAAGCCAATTGATTGGAAAGATTTGCCTTAATTCCCAATTAGTCATTAACTTTACTCAAACGTCATTCCAAATGATTATTGAAGAATAATGCCAAACTATTTTTATAATTTAGTTATTGATTTGAATTTTATTGATATTTTTAATCAAGAATCACACTTGTTTTGATACACAATTATAACTTTTGATATAACTTGTCATGAACACAAACTGTTTCAACAAATTCTGCATATATCTCAGTAGTTATTTCAACAGAAAATTTCTCTTATATTTGAATATCCGCTAATTTGATAACTATTATAGTCAACAATAGACACTACTATTATATTGATTCAGATTAGTATTTGATAATTCTCAGCATTAACAGCATTAACATAGAATCTGATTGATAAATAACTTTCGATGATTACTACTTAACATAAATAAAGGCCACAATTTTGTTGATTAATTAAAACTAAATCTTATGCTATACTAGTTGATTGTTTGCAAATTAAATATGATTGAGAAATGGCTAACAAATCAATGTAATAAAATATATAATTAGTTACATAATCATAACATCAGCTTATAATAACTTATATAATTAGTAACTTATCGTATAGTTGACAACTTTTAAGTTATTTTTATAATCATCTAATTGGAATGTCTGAGTGTCTCATTCAATATAGAATATAAACTATATAAATGCATAATTAACAAAATACCATAAGCAATACAGTAGTTGATTATGCATTAATTAGTTAGATAGATACCTAAAACTGGAATCATTAGTAAATAATGGTTGGAGAATGAAAGCATTTTATGCGTTATTGCTTCTGAAAGATCGGAATATGGTATTTTGATTGTATCGTATTATTAGACAATTACTGCACCATCAATTTAGGAGAAAGAATGCACATCAAAAGAAGATATCTCAATAAAAATTTCCAATTTTCAACATCACTCAACACTAGCACTTGAACAATATAACTCTTTATAACACCAACTTTTCTTATCAGACGACAATTTGATTATAAGATAAGATTAAAAGTTAAATTTTCTAAAATTTCTTAACTAAACAGCTAATAAATTGATTAATAAGTTATTGGGAATATGATTCACATGTCGCCGAAAATTCCAGCGAACGTTTTGCGAAGATTGCGCATAGTGTCGTCAACCTCATCACCTTTAGATTCTTCGTTACTCGTTTGAGAGCTTCTTCTGAAAAGTCCGGGTCGTGTTTGCATTGCTGGCGCATTTTGTTGAGGCTCTTGGCCTGATGTTTGAGTTGGGCCAACACTTGGCTGCGAGAAGGGATTTGTTACACCGGATATTGAGTTAGTGTCTGTTTGATCTCTAGATCCTCTTCGTTGTTGTGTTTGTGGAGGGCCTGCTTGTTGTGGTGGTGGCTGTTGTTGTGATGGTAAAGTTTGACCTCTTTGTAAATGATGAGGTGCCTGCTGTTGACCCTGTGATCCAACTCTGGCAGAGGTCGGACCAACGCTCCCAATCATCTGAGCAAATAAGTGAAAACAAAATTGTGAATAATTCTCACAAATAAGTTATCTTTTATTAGGTTACTTGTTGAGGTTGTGATTGTTGCAAATCAGACGGCTGCTCGTCAGTAGTTCCATGTCCAGTAATACTTGGACGCGACTGTTGCTTACTATGTAACAAATGAAGTATAATTTAATCGTAAAAACAAAAAGTATTGCATATTTATTGCGTATTCAAAAGTTAACTTAAGTGCTGAAAAATCAACTTAAGTGTTTGGAAGTGAAGTATTGATGTATTTATGCAAAATAGTGACCCTTCTGCTAAGCTGATCATTAGAGGATATGCAGTTTCAGTAGACTGTTGGCAGAATGCGCACTGAATTTATATGAAATTAATTCTATAGGGATCGAGTGGAATAAAGGACTAGAAATTTTCATATCATATGATAGAAGCTTGTTAACATTCAGTATGAATAAGTGGCATAAGTTATTAGCTTCAACACTCATGTTAAGAATACTGATAACTTTCTAGAATTTCAATTCAATGAAAAACATTTTAATCACCATAAATCAGTTTTTATATTCTCATATATTAAGAAACTATTAATGAATAAATTTCCAAATCTAAACCTTATTTCATCCGTACATCTGAAGCTATAAATTAAATTTATCCCAATCGACTTCTATTCTACATATTGCATACCATATATTGCATAATGTTTTCAATTAAAAATTATAGCACTTCTCAAAACACTCTAAACCTTTAGCAAACTTTCAAAACACATTCCTCAATAAATCACTTAAGACTTAAATCTTTTTTATTTGATCCTAGACCTTAAAATCTGATATAAATTGCAGTCTCTAGTAATATGAAAAGCTTTAGCGTTAGAGCGTCTCAATTTAATCATCTAAGGGATTATTATTAATTGTGTTAAACAAGCTTACGTGACAACTGGTCTACAAAAATATTGCATCTTTTGTGCGACTAAGTCAGCAATGGCTCGTCTATCTTCCTCTTGAGATTCTCCAAGCAATGTCATTTGAGAACCCGTTACCTATTAATAGTGTTAGAGTTAGAGTGAGTTTGGGTTTGAGTCTGAGTTTTTTCAATTGGTTTGGGTGCAAAAATAACAACGCCTCACTTCTATAATATGTTCTTTTCCATCTTTTCCAATGATAGCCTCAACAGCGCATATATCAAGCCCTCCAAAAACTTCAGACACATCATCGATCCATTTCTTATACCTGTCATTAACGTTGACTTGTTCTAACATCGCAGACCCGATGTTTGCTTTCCAGTTACCAGAAATAGACTTACGCCTAGAAAGTCAACATTTTTTCAAAATCCAGATTCACTTAAATTGATCAGAATTTCTTCTTGATCGCAAAGTAGACTCACGCGTAAGCTTTGTAGTTATTGCCAATCTTCTGTATGTGAACATCACATTTGGCATCAATGAATGGTTCAATAGTGCAATAGGTATCGGTGACTGCCACAACACTGGCTAAATCGTGAAAGTCTTGCATATTTTCTACTTTCATCTTTCCCTGACCAGAATGTGAGTCACCGATCTTCACAACACATGGAAATCGAGACGGCGTTGTCTAAAAAATCAACTCATCACGTTTAAAACTCTACGTTTTTCTCAGAAAATAATCGATTATCGTATAATTTTGAATGCATGCAAACTATCAAACAAGTGAAGCTTTTCAATTAGATCCAGTGTATTTGAGGTAGAACTTATGCTAGAATTTAGTTGATTTTCAGTTTAAAAGAGTAACACTTTGTCGCTGTTGTGCGAGACAGGCGTAACCATTCAATAAATATTGTTTTGACAAGTTTTACAATTATAATGTGTGTAGGATTTGATGTATGCTTATCTTCAATTTACTTGTTTAGTATTGGAACAAAAATCAATTTTCTTTACAAATACTACTTCGAACATATATTTTGGATCATTTTTCAACATTGAAAAACCACAATGCCTTTAATTACCAAAAGATAAATCAATATTCCTCTCATTCAACTTGCAATACCCACGAATTCTAACTATTCATTTATTTCAAATTCTCTACTCATTTATTATGTTACGTAAAACTAACTTTTAGTAAACTAACAAACGTTGAGAAAATCAGTTTATCCTAGCTATTTATAAATTAATTTATGATCATTATGATAATGTGTCAATTTTCTATGTTAGTAAAGAAAATGTATTTATTCTTCAATTTAATAAGTCTTTGGTTAGAACTTAAAGAGTTAGACGTACGAGAGAGAGAGAGAGAGAGAGAGAGATTCAGAAAGAAGTTTTGAAAGGAGAAAAAAGTGCTTCAAGTATTTGATATTTGAGGGTCTGAGTCGAATTTGATTGATGGGATAATTTAAATAGTGAATAAGGAGAGAAAGTAAGAGAGAAGTAAAAGGCAAGTCGTAGGATTGTTGGAGTATAGTGAAAGATTATTTTAATCAGCTCAGTTTAACAGACATACTGTACTTGATGTGAGTGAACGCTTGCCTTCACCTTCACTCTGTAACCAGCTTTCACTCAAAAATATTATTTTAATATTATCTTATAAACAAACTACTCAAATAGTTTAAATTGAACAATTAGTTTGAGTATATATTCCCACACTATTATTAACTCTTAAGTAATTATTGCATAGGAAAAGGCATTCCTGGCATACTTTATACTTTTATACTACATATACAGTATTGCTATTTTGAGAAAACGTTTGACAGTTCGCGGTCATTCATTGTAAATTTCAAGAGAAAACAATTAAGCCAGACCATACTTGATATTTTGTAAATATAGCCAAACCTGTCTTACTTGAACACTCTGTTAAATGCTTTCATGTAAAATACTATCATAAATAAGCCTTCGTTTTCTATCCATTTGTTTAGTCTCTATTTGTTGAACTACTCATTTCTGTCTGACAGTTAGGTAGGTTTTACTGTAGTAATCAATCCAAATGTTATTTTCGTCAATCATCAACAAAAACTGAAGCATTTGTGAAGATAGCAAAAAGATTTTCGGCAATTTATAATCAACTGAAAGAAGAAAAGAAAGAAAACCAGGAAACAATTATTAAGTATCTTAGTGTTATATGTGACTAGTTATCCGATTGTATTGAAGCAGTCAATTAAATAGGTAAAGATAAATGACAGAAACAAACAAACTTAGGGGCAATTGTAAAGGCAAGGATTGTCAAACTGGACTTATCGGTGCGTTATTATAGTATAATATTGAATGAGATGCCCTTTAACTGTGATTTGTACTGTATATTTACTAACAACTTCAAGCGTGTTCTCGCGTCAATTAGTAAATCAACTATTCCCCAAAGTTCAATAACTTAATCAGTTGATGGCAAAGATCATAATAAAACAATAATTATGTGGAATCTTATTTGGATAGTGTTGTGATGGTTTGGGCGAGGCTAACCAAACAAAACAAATCAGTCTAATTGAAGAATTGAGTTGAACTAAATATACAGAAACCAAATTAGAAAATGTATAAAAGGCTTGGTCAAAATGCATCTAGCTCAAAATGCGTCTAACTCAAAATGCATCTAAGTCAAAATGCATCTAACCCAAACTTAAAACATTGAAAAGGTTCGATAGATTTGTTGTTTGGCAAGCGTAGGCGATCACTAAATTCCAGCACATTATGCGAGCAATGCTAGAGTCAAAAGTTCTTTAGTGACTTCCAGTACCAAATACTGGATAGAGAACTGGACTAATTTCAAGTTTATGCAATTAATCTTTTGCTGGTTTTTGGTCAGGTTAGTATTTTAATGAATAAATAAACCACTTATGAATAAAAGCCTCTAATTTGATTCTAAATTAAGATAGGAATCCTATAATAATCATTATTATTATTTGATAGATGTTGGCAAACGCTTTTCTCACCTTTTATTATGTTTTATAAGAGAACGCTTGAAAGCTGAAAGTTTTACCATTCAATTATTCGCCTCTATATTTACGACATTGTTTTCAATTAAATAGGGTTTAACACCTTAAATAAACTCAAATATTCTAAATTCAACTATAATTTCAATGTGAGAATAGTAAAAATGTGAAACAAAGATCGCATCGCCAGTCCTAATTACTAAAAAGTTACTAAAAAGCCCATTCACTCCAATTCTGTTCTGTTTTAATGAATTGGTTTTGATTCTATAAATATATTCGTTTTAATTACTTTGTGAGTAACTCAAAACAGTTATTGTAAACAATTGTTTAGTGCAAGACTTATACACCAGAATAGCATTTGAAGAGTGGGATTACTTTGTTTATAGCTGTTAAAAATAATAATTTTAAATTTGAGCTAAAAATGGATTGGTCTTAAAATTTAATTTTACCACAACAACACTTGTCACAGATTCCCTTAATTAGAGTATAATTAAACATAAGTACCTTTTCTTTTCTTTACTCAGAACATTGTTTTCAACTTCAAAACTCTTCAGTATAGCTTCAAATATTGTAGTGATTGGTAATAAAAACAAAAGATAATTGATTTGAAAGAAGAGAAAGATAGTATTTGATAATGTATTTAGCAGTAAAGATTAGAAGAATGGGATAGAAAGTTAAACAGAGTCATCAATACTGTCTACATTCCAGCAGTATGACACATAATAAGATTGTGTCATAGATTCGATCCTTTTGTATAAACATTTAGAAACTATGTTAACAAAAATCAGCCCCACTTAAGCCAGCCATCAAATGATTATTTAAGATTAAGATAAATTACGAGACGTACAATGCCAATCTCAAGTGTTTGACTGGTATGAGTTAAAGCATGGCTAATACGATCTACAGGTGTATAAGTTGATAAATCTGTTTATAGGTCTGTCCTTAATTAGGGAATACAAGACATTGATAGTGATTCCAATGCGTGAAAATGCAATTATTTTTCTCTTATCTCATATTTGTTTAGAGCTTCTTAAGTCGTGAACAAGTTGGCAAATATTTGTCTGCCGACAATATTATCAGTTGAAGGCTGTGTTGGCTTAGTTGGGGGTTGTTAGAGGGTTGTTAAGGGGCTGTTGGGGGGCACAGTTAGACAAGAGTTGGCTTCTCGACAATAAGCGTCAACTGAAATTAATATCCACATAAAAACTTATTGAACCAGTTATTCCTTTCGCGACAAATCTGTTCTGATTTATTCGCCGTAATGACTAAAATAAAAACAGGAACATGTCATTTAAAGCTTACTCATTCTTCTACACCTAAACAATAATTGCATCATATAATTGATGTATTAAATTACTGTTTTGACCTCCAAACCAAAATAAATGTGACAATTTCATGTAACACACGAGACTGACGATTGATTTTGATTATAATGGATTGTGAATTAATGCATGACTGATGTATCCGATGTCAGTCTAAATGCATGAATGTATGCAACGGCCATACACTTGAGATATGTAGCCACTGCGCCAAATAACTTATTCGATCGTATCTAAACCATTTGTAGTATGATCATTTTCATTAAATATTAACTATTTAACCACAGCTCCTAAAGCATTGTAAACATTTCAAATAGATTTATGATCGATTTTTATTCAGCACATACTCATGTGATTCTAATCTTGATTTTACTACTTTGTCAGCTATTTAACAATACATCATCTTATCTAATATGACAGCTTTATTATTAGCTTTGTTAATAACTAATTTAAAGGCGTCATATTTTCTCAATTAGGGAATCGAGAATGAAAAGTCCAAAATATCAATGGGTTTAACAAACAAATATTCAAAGAGTATTTTTGCTGAAGTATTCAGTTTGAAAAAGTGTCAAATTGAAAAGATACAGATAGAAATTGGGACGCCTAAAACATAGATACCGCTTACTCATTCCTTGCTTGCATTTACAATCAAGTTTTGTAGAGCTTAATAAATCTTACGCTTCATATGGATTTTAATTTAGTTCTGACAATTCGATAAGAATGATGATCCAGACTAACGTAAGCTTCGTCAGCTGTATTTGCACAATTTTTTCTCATCTCATTATATAATTGATTGATTGAGCGGAAAGTGTTTGTAAGGCATTGGACAAAGTCAAGTAATAGAATTAAACAAGTATTAAACGTATGTTTTCCTAATTTAATCTATTTGAATGTCATATCTTGAGCCAATTTGATTTGAGAGAAACCAATAAAACAGATTTATCTAATTGTGTTATTTTGTTTTGCTCTCAAAGTTTCATTACACAAACATTGTTTCCGATGGTTTATGAAAATTAGGTAGAGATTCAGTACCAAACATAATAACAATAGTTATTATATGATTTGTTTTGCAAAACTCAAACCTTTACTTAACTGAGGAAAGGCTTAGAAATGAGTCATTAGATTTTAGCTAACAAACAATAATGATTTAGTGAAAAAGTTAAGCAAGTGGTTTCTTTTATTATCTATTTCATAAATTTATTATATTGTTATTAATTGTTTGTGCAAATAAGCTATTAATAAAACGAACTGTAAGAATAAACAGTAAGAATGTAACCGTAAGAATGCAACTGTAAGAATGCAACTACAAGAATACAACCACAAGAATAAAACTACAAGAATCAAATTTGAAGAATAGCAGCAATTGGGTTAGTATTGGTAAATTATCAGAATAAACACATCATAAAACTAATTGCGAGAAAACAATCGGAAACTTAGAATTGAATTTAAGCCTTTAGTGTGTTTTGTTTATATTTATAAACTTCAGTGCTTACAAACACAATGAATAACTGTGAAAAAGTAGAGGCGATAGATAAATAAGAAGTGTTTTATTATGTCATATCCGCTTTTATTAGTGTTTTGATTGAAAAGTTTTATTACTATTACTTAAGATATGCTTAAATGACGTCATATACACTGATGCCAGTTTGAGGACTGGCATAGCGTGGGCTCCACTCTTGCGCTGCGACTCTATCATTGCATACTTTCTAACACCACTCTTTCACAGATCTACTTCTTCACCATCAACTTATTTCACTTCATGCCATACTTTACCAAGTTTTGCTTCGATTCTTATTCTTCTTTTTTTCTAATCATCTGTAAGTCAATTCTATTATCTTACATGTCTTGCCGATAAATAAGCTGACAATTGATCGATGAAAAAGTTTGAATAACTTTTATAAGTGCTCTAATAAGATAAAGTTTAGTTGGAATACTGAATTGAGAAAAAGTGGATTGCAACTCAAGTGTTGGTCGACAATCTGAAGAGCTATTTAATGAGCATTTTATATGAAAGTCCAAGCCTCAAACATCTTTAAATCAACTCCATTTCAGTTTGACTTCAACTCAAATCTGCGTTTGATTTCAACCCAAACTGAAAGTTTCATTTCTTTTTATGCCTATCTTCCTAATGATTTATTGAGTACAATTTTTAAGACATCTTAAATTATCACTTTTATTCACTTGAAGTAATGTCGTCAAACTTTGCATCAGCTCTGATTCATTCCTACCCTGACAAGAAGTGACACTTTTAACTTATCATTCATCCAAACTACTTGTATTGTCGATCTGCAGTTTGTCATTTATTACATCTAAGGTGAGCATCTCTTCATCTCATTTATCTCTATCTTCTTCTCGAAATGCTGCTTCAATTTGAATTTTAGTTTTACGGAATTATTTAAGATTTTATATGCGTATAAATAAATGAATGCAATATCAGTTGTAAAACGTGAGGTTCTTTCAAATTGACTCGATATGCCAGAATTGATCCAAATCTTTGCAATTGACTCAAATTGATTTGTGTTTTGTGGCAACGATCACGCATTCTATGAATTTTTCTTATTTTAACCGAGAAATCATCAAAAATGCAGAGTTAGATTCAAACTGTAGTGGAGTGACTAACAAACAGTTATTAGTGTTAACAACATGTCGGGTCAAATAAAAGAGAAGGTTTTTGGCTAAAGTGTAAATGTTTGTGAATTAGTAGATTCCATGAATTATTGCAGACATATTTGAAATTTTAGTTAGGATTTTATCCCTGTCTTTACTAATAGAGCTGAAGGCATTTAACCCAGAATGAAAAGGTTAAACGTGATCGTGATAAAAACTCTCTTTATATGCATCAATTATTTTAATAATACCACAACTCTATCTGTGTAGTCAAATAATTATTTTCTAGTCATCAAAGGATCATATCTCTCAGTTCAATGCCTATCTCTTTGCTTCTAATCATCCCATTCTTATATTATCTCTCTCTCTCTCTCTCTCTCTCTCTCTCTCTCTCTCTCTCTCTCTCTCAGCTCCTAACATATGAACCAAAACTATTTGCATAAGACTGGTTCACACGCATCACAAATAACTTAAGATTTTATAAATTGAAAAAAGCTTTATTAAGCCTTTCGTGAAAACCAGAAACAATTAAATATTAAAATTTATACAGTCTATTGAATTGTAGTTGTGAATGCATTATTTAAGGATTAAATGCCAGCAAATGCTAGAGCTTTGAAATAATAAACTGCGTAAAAACATATTTGTAAGTATTTGAAAGTATTTGAAAATCTTTGAAAATCTTTGAACAATCAATAGAAATGAACTTATTTGACAAAATGCAAATATTGAATTACTTTTAAACTTGATTGAGACGTTCAATTTTATGAGCATGTCCTCTAACACTAACAACTTTTGTTCAATTTGTTTCAACACCAAAGCCTATTATCAAAACTTTAATACTTTCAAAAAACGTTGCCACAGAATGAACTTAACATTGAATTTAGTGATCAATATTTAAAGTGTTGAACCACTGAAGTTCACTTCAAGGTTATTAAATTGATTCTAACTGAAAAGTGAAAAAATCATAGTTATGTAACGTGTTTTAGAGATTAGTTTATGTAATGTGTGTTTGAAGATTACTGTGCGCAGAGAAATGGGTTAATAAATATAGTTTTTATCAGTCTCAGTTAATAGTTAGTTCTGGTTGGAACCGATAGTCAGAAAAGTGAAGCATAATTTTGCAATCAATCACAATCGAAGAGAAGAACTTTTCTAATTAATGCAAGCTAGGCTCTAACGCTAAGTGTCATATTTTTACCTTGAATCTTGCCTTAAGCTAATTATAACTAGAGGTTCACTAAACCGATTTCTAAAGAATTTTTCTCTTATTTCAATAAATATCAGCAAAATTTGAGGATATATTAAAGTAGTTTAGAAAAGCGAAAAATTCCAACGAAGCCCAAAACTTGAGATAAACTTAATGATAGAATGAAAAGTTTGCGCAAATATTTGAAAAAGTTTAGTAGAAATTTGAAGTAATACTTAAAGCGTGAAAAGTTGAAGTTAAACCAAAATATTTGTCAAGTCTCGAGTCATGATTGAATTACCAACTAATTGCTATTATTTATGTTTGATTGCGAGAAAATGTTCCCTCTAAGCTTTATATAATTTGCTAAAAGCGTTTCTTACTTCTCAAATACTTGACTAATAGAATCGAGTTAATCAATAAAATTGTCATTTAGTAATTCTTACAATTTGCTTCCCATAACACAAATACAACTGATTTAAGTAAAGGGCAATTGTTTGCGCGTTGCTATCATTTTACTATTATGATTATGGACAAAGAGGTTTAATAAAAAATCAAAATCTTATCGAATATGTTATTAGTGACTCTGCTTTGAGAAGCGAACACATTTCTCTTAATAAACTTATTTGAGCAAGAAATCAATTAACATTTTAAAGATAGATAGATTATCGATAATGACAGTAAGTTTTCAAAAAAAATCTTGCCTTCAGGCGATCAGTAATAAAAGTTTTGTGTAAACATAATTTATTGTCAAATACAAATTGTCCGAATCACTAAATCTGAATAGTTTAAGACATTTGGCAGGAGTTTTGGCGCCTCTTACTTCTCTTAATGTAACTGATGCTGTGATAAACATTAGAGATCCTGATTTATTTGATCAGTTATTGGTGGCCATGTTTTGGTTATTATGACCGACCTTTTGTTGGATCAAATAAATGATGTCAATCAGTTGAATGGTGGTTGGGGGAACTTATATAATATATTGTATAATATAGCTGAATATAACAGTAAGACATAGTGGATAGTATAGAAAATATTTAGCCCTATTGTCGCTTTCTTTTTACCAATTCTAACTAATGGCCAAAGTTCTAGGAAAACATTTTTCTCGATTCTTTTCTTATAACTGTCTAGCTTTACAGCTCTTCTTTATGAATACTTGCTCGACAATTCGATTATTTCTCTTATGACCTCAACTACTCAACTCAATTTATTAAGTCAAAGCCGTATTTAACTAAACAGACATCTACACATAATAATAAGCTAGAGTAACTCAATTTTTTAGATAACATCAAATTGAAGAATAAGCATATCTGACAATTGTGTGTTTTGTGAGAGCTTTGCAATAAATACTACTTGAGTATGAGTTATTGCATACATAACATTTTTGCTTATTGTTTATTTGGCTCGTATTTCAATTTTCCAAGCGTTCTATCGATGATAATACTCTGTGTGCATAAAGATAACGCTTTCTCTTTTATAAATATAAGTTATCAACAAATGCATAAGAATAAAACCAAATTTTCTTCACTATAACACATTTTATTGAGATTCAGATCAAAGTTTACGCAACCGGAAATTGCGGTCAATTTTATGACCTTCTAAATACTTGAACGGTTCACATCATAAACAATGATAAATATTCAGATTTTACATTTAAACATTTTCTGTTTATTCTCAAAACATATCAGGATCAACACAATCTCGGCTTTTATAACATTGTTTTGGCAGAAGTCAAGTGAACAAAAGCTAGCATTCATACAATTATTACAAAATTAGCAGATAAGGTTGCTAATTGCAGCCGTCAAATTTGATATCTCAATATTGTACTACAAAGTAAAGGATCTGTTTATTTTAAAGACAAGCTCTAGATTTCAAATTACTTGATAATAAATTCTTATTGACTCAAGTGGCCAGTGGCCACCTCCGGTGATGAAAACAGTCAGACTCGAGACTACATGTGATTCTGATTGTAATGATACAACTCTTAAGCTTGTGGAATGAGTAGGTAGAGTGGTAGACTACGTACAGGCAAATTATGATTATATAGATAAGAGAACGCAAACTTATTTGAGAGACGTTTTAAAAGAAAATAACTTACAAGAGTAATTCACTCAATAATCAATTAAGGAAAATTAGGAAATAATCCTACTTTCGTTTTGATTATTTTCAATTTTCTTTAATCAGTAAATCAAAGTGTGAGAAATGAGGAGAATTAATTAATAAAAAAATTTCAATAACTTTGTTAATTACTAATTAATTCTATAATAGTCTATAAAATACTATCAAATATATTGCTGCAAAGGCTAAGTCCTAATTGGCGTGAAATAACAGTTCGTAAAGTTTTATGAATTGTTTGTATAATAAATTTTTATTATCGATTTATTATCAAATAAAATAAAGAGTTTGTTTGATATGAGTTAAACAAGAAAAGAAATTCAATAAAGATATTGCCAGTTTGGGTGTCAGATTTACTACGAGATGAAAGTGTTGTAAAAAATCAAATCACAGAATAAGCAAACAAACTAAATGTAAACTAAGTTAACTTTTTAAAGAAAAACAATTAACTCTAGTTGCGATAAGATGTTTGCGCAAAAAACATTTTGATCCCATTGTAGATAAATGTCATGAGAAGAAGGTCATATTAATGCTTTGAATTATTAATTATATTTGATTTTCTGTTAATTGAATAATAAATTAAAACCCATGAATTAACTGTTAACGCTAAAACAACAAATTTCAATCCATTTATAAAATTACTTGAACGTGTAAGTAATCTGAATTAGCAATAAATCTGTAAGAATCCGTTTCAGTTATTCAACAAAAAAGCATACAATTACTAAATGTATAAACTTTCATCTGTACTTCAGTAAGTGGGAAAAGAAAACCTGCATATGCTTGCAAAGCACAAAACAATAGACTTCAATTATTTTCCATAGGATTTTCATCGACTGTTGCTCTTTAGAAAGGATTTTTATTGTTTTAATCTATATATACAGAGATTTGCACAAAATCTAGAATTGCTTTTAGTGAGAAACTAAATTCTTAAGTAAAAACAATTTCAAGTCTGAAGATAATAAGATTTAAAGTTGACTATAAATCACTGAGTGCACTAGTTTTAGCTTTACTGCTAAAATAGTTTTGATGGTATCACTATTTGATGACCATTTGTCAGATGACAGTCAGACGCCTCCACCCGATAGCGACGCCTTATGTATGATTTGGCACTAGAGCTAAGATTTGATACAAAAACTAATTTGCATTCCATCCAAACCAAATTGGAGCTGACTTAAAATAGTTCTAGCCATCATACTTCTCATCTGATATAACATTTGTTTACATCGGTTTTAGCATTAATTATTCTTAATAAACTCTGCTTCTGTCACTTAATCGCTTTTCACTCTATTCATTTGGTTCCTCTCGTTTCTCACTTGCCAAAACTTGTCGAATATTCACTAAACTAATCAGTTCTTTACTTTCAAATCTTCTTATTACTAATGTACTGGCATAGAAACTTACATTATGTTAAACATTTAGTTCATCTAATATAGTCATCTTCAACTGATTAAAGAAAAATAAAAGTATTAAATCATCAAAACTTCGATACTCGTATTCTGGATGATTTAGTGTAAATAAGTTTGCAATAATTAACGGTTAAAAGTGTTCAGAATTGGTTGAAAACAATGATACGGTAATGAAAAGTTATAAAAGAAGACTTTGTACCTGATACTTGATTGTTATATTGAAGGTAACCTGAAGTACTCTTATTCATACTTTTGTTAGTGGATTAAATCATTTACACTAGATTCCTAGTATATTATCTCTATATTTGCATTTCAGTCATATATTATGTTAAATGTTTGCAAACAACTGATAACATATTTGGCCTCAATTATATCTTATATCGTAATCAATTATATTATTCTTAATATTATAATAAGTGAATAGACTGAAACTGCGAAACATCTCAACATAAAACTCTCGTGTTTTGACAAAGCCTGAGAAAATATTTCATTCAAATTGCAGTAAAGTGTTTAAGTGTTGAAATGTAAAGTTAAACATTTATTTTTATTTCAGCATCAAAATGAAAATAAGCCAATTATCATTATCTTCAGCCATATTGATAATCTTGATAGACTGTATAATAACAACGATTTTAATAAATCAGAGCAATGCCTGTTCATGTATGCTCTCTCACCCACAAGAACATTATTGTTCTGCTGATTTCGGTAAGAATTTGTCCATTTTATTCCATTATTTAACTCTTTATAACTAGTCTTAACGCATCCTATACTCTAGTTCTGTCAACTTGTTCTAAATTTCACTTTTACTTCTCTAATTGACAGTTAGGTCAAATATATCAATGATAATGTGATCCACTCGTCAACTGAAACCGTCAATTTGATCACTACATTCACTAATGAGTGGTATTCAATAGAGTTTAACCAAAATAGAAATTAATAATGATAGTTGATCGAAAAAAGGCAAACTAAAAAATGTTGATTTTGCTTGTTTCAACCAATATTAGTAAAAAGGCTAGTTGGAACATATTTTACACTTAGATATGACGTCAAGTATTCTCGTTGTAGTCTTAGTCTTTTCCTTAAGTCGATTGCTTCGACAGAATGTTTTGCAGAACATATAACAAAATTTATTAGATCAATACCACTGCTTAATTTAATAACACTTATTCATATCGATTCAACGTACTTTTCCTTAATAGTAATCAATCTTATCAGTCATTAAGTAACCTTTGATCCAATTATTCAATTAAGTTAATTAGAACGTATTGATTTTTGTAAATTTTTACAAATTTATTATCTTCGTTTCGATGTACTAAATGGACGAGTAAATAATCATTTTGTTTGAGTCAACTCGGCTAACTAGACTACTATCTGTTTTTGAGGCTTAACTTCATTATCATTCGCTGCATTCTAATCATTAACAAAATTTGTTTGATTATTTCATAAACCAATTAAGAAAAGTTTAGTATTAATTTGCATTTCTTAATACTTTAAACAAACATTTGCTCAGCTACCGTTTTTAATTGAGAGATCAGTACTCAGTTGACTAACTAGAGCAAATTCAACTTTAAAAAGTAATTTACGTTTTTTTTCTTCTTTTTAAAACCTAATCTTCAATTAAGTAATTTAATCATCAGGTCATAAAAATTAAGGAATTTTTGTTGTAATAAAATTTATCTTACAAAGCATTAACGATTAAGTATTGCTAATGTGAATTAGTAGATAAGATGAAAATAAAGAGTAGAAACGAGGAGATAAAGCCAAAATTATGAAGACAACCCTTTCACTATAATATAATTTAAACCAAACTAAGCTTTGCCTCAAACAATTGTAGGCTAGTCTTTGCGCTGTTTGAACTACGTTTCATACTATCTATAAATATCCCGCAGTCGCATAATATCTTTATTACTAAATTCAATTTAAATACAGGATAACAAAATCTATTAAATAATTTAATAAATGCGGAACACTTTTATCATTATTAGGAATAGTTTGTGATCTCATTTAGATTTCAATTCTAACTTGCAATCCATAATGAGTGAGGCTTGAGTTGGACAATTTAAGTTAATTTTAGGTTCAATTTTATCTTCATATTTCAAAAAGCTTTCAAGTTAACCAAGAAAAGAGAAAAAATGTCATAAGATTCGAGATGATTAATTGTTTACAGAAAGTTATTTTAGAATTTGATAAAAAATTATATTCAAGTGATTGTTATTATTAATGATATTTTGTTTTAATATAATAGTGGCAATAGTACACGTGAAAAGGTTGGCAAAACTATCAAAGGTCGACGGACGGACTCTTTCATATCAAATTAGGGTCAAAAAAGAATTTAAGGTATCATTTTGCCTTGCTCCTAACAGCTAAATAGCTTTAAATCAATTTGATTAATAATTATTTGCATATCCAATAGCAATTTCAATGATTGGCTTATAAATTATGATAAATACCTTAAGGGCTCACCTTTTATTTACCAGTCATTCAGATAACTTCACTAATAAACGATCAAATTCTCAATTCAGCCTCACATTAAACTCTAATAGAAATCAAGTTATGTTACTATTAATAAGCTTATTGAGATAACTTGGAGTAGTTTTCACGAATAATAATTATTATTAGTTTGACTTATGAGTCGAGCCTTGATAAAAATTAAGATAAATCATTGCAAAACTTTCAGAGAAGAAATAAGGAAATAGAGATAACTTTTTCAATCACAAATTCCTGCATTTGCTCAACTTTTACTTTCTCAGTCTTCAACTCAATCTATAGCCACAGTTGAGCCTTCTATTATATTTTTTTCCTTTTATTATTTCAAATTTATGTTCACATATTTCAGGAATACTAAAATCATTTCGTTATTTAATTCAAGAATCATGAAAATTACAAAATGCACTTCAAATCTCAAATAAATATTGCCTAAAATACACATTAAGTTCGAGTTTTCAGTGTTATTCAAATGATTTGAACGAAGATTTTTTGAAAAGTACTGAAATTTAATCCTAAATTGAACAATAAAAGTGATATACGGCATGCTGTGATCCGCTTATTCATATAAACTACAGGTAAATCCAAAGTATCATTTTCGAGAACATTAAGCAGTGCTCAGCCATTCGCACAAACATTTATGACTATTTAAATGAGAATTGCTTTGAATTACTATTTTATTCAATGTCAGTATTGAGCCTGTGCTGAGCCCTTTCAATCAAAGAAAATCATTTTCTGCAAATTCAAGGTAATAGAGGTCCGAAATCAAATCTTATATTAACGACAGCTGCCATTGAAATTTCACAATAATTGCAAATATAAACCTCATTTCACTTAATTAGTTTCTTATAATTCTATTATTTCATCAAAAGTTAACACCAAAAGCCAGAGACGCTCTGAGTCATGGCCTGATTTGGACATCAGGACCTGGTCATGGATCAGGTCAGGGATCGTGCGGACGAAAACTGAAATCCCATACAAGATATTTAATTACTGGTTAGTATATCTGCTGCAAATCTTAGAATTGGGTTGATTACACAATTACACATTGAGATTAGGAGATCGATGAAAAGTGCAAAATAGTTAATTCCTAAGTCTTAAACTAAAGTCTATAGAGATGTGACATTTTATGGGTTTTATTGTGCAATCAATACTAACAAGTTATCATCAAGTACTTAATCGCAGGCATTAGAGGCACAGTTTTACTCGTCTTGAATTTAATTACTCTATAAATAACATTCCATTTATATTTGTGCTAACTTTATATCAGCACAGTTTGAGATTTTTATTGAAAAATTATTCTGAAGGCTTTATAAAATCATCAGATTTTATCTCTCTTGTTATTGTCAGTCTGTTTCTGCTGACCTTAATTTAATTCTATAGAGAATATTGATGTTTACTGTAGAATATGCAAAAATACCTGTGTTCAAGCATTATCATTATTATGCAGTATGTATAGTATGTCAGCTAATACTATACAAACTCTACCAAACGTGCTTTACACAAATTGCTCTCAACTGTTTTTCATTCTTATTCTTGTGTCCCTTTTCCTTTAAAGTTCGTCTAACAAAATCTCAAATTTGCAAGTATTTTTAAGTATGATAATCGTTGCAAATCAGACAAAAGCTGGAAGACAAATACAAGCAAATTATACGAATCAGTTGTGGTTTTATTTCAAGTGTCAACAACAGAAAATCGGCATCAGTCTTAGAAGCAATATTAGTGCAGTATTGTGTTAACAGCCAAAAGCAAGAATACTCATTAATATAGCTTTGAGGATTATATAAGCACTACTAAATAGTTATTTTTGTATTAACTCTATCACTAGTATTGCAAACAGTGTTGAGCACTAATTAGACTGACGCCCAGTTCAGCTAAGATTTAGTTAAACTTATCAAAACAAATTAATCAAACAGTTTTTCTACACTCAGGAACTGTAAACGGAGAGAAGGCATGGGTTTCACTTTGCAACTTTGTAGAAGAGGTCATTTCATTTTCTATTACTATTGATCCACCAAAACAATCATCGATTTCTACTATTTGTAGGTCTCATCTCTCACCGCAAAGCAATTGAAAGGATTCAGAAAATTATATTCTATGGGTTGCAAATGTAAAGTTCGCCAATCATCAAACTATCCGTTTTTGAAATCGTACAACAAATCTTATACAAAGTTGATGGCACGAAATGGTTACTGCAACTGGGAAACAAAATGGGATAACGACGATGATTGTCAAGGATTGACTTCAATGTGTGTTCCTGTGTCTGCAAATTCCCACGAATGTCAATGGGTTAGCAGTAATGGCTATAGAGCTTGCATGAAAAGACGCAAGGAAGCTATTTTTAATAAAAGTCAAATTGAAAGAGAAACCCATCTCATCCAACCATAAATTGCTTAATCAAACTAACATTTCCTACGATAAGACTGAATATTTTTCATTTCTAATTCATTCTATGACATAATAATAAGTGTATATCAGGTATTCAACGACAGGTCTTTCGATCGCATATAAGTTTGCATTTTCTGTATTACTAATCATACTTTTATTATAATTATAATTGATTTTATAGCTTTTACCATTTAATCGCCTGAATAAGTATTTGATAACGATTTAAGGCTTTACTCGAAATACTTTATACAAGTAGTTTTGACTAAAAAACTTTTTGAATCTCTTGTTTTTACTGTCAATTTCAGAATGTTAATTGTGATATATATCAAATTAAATTTGTTACCAATGAAACCACATAATGAATATTAATTATAAGCAGTAAATTATATAAAATACGCCACACAAAAAGTCATATGAAACTTAATTTAGAGATCAAAATACAAATTACTGATTCCTACCTTTGATTTAAAGATTAAAGAAATAAAATTTGAAAAAATTTTAATAGCAAGCCTTACCATTTCTCGTTGATTCGGATAAAATGTTTGCTCGATTAGTGGGAAATTATCTTTTCCTAAGCGTTTTTGAATACCAATTAAGTGGGAAAACTAGAAATTAATAATCAAGAATATAGCTTTCAAACATGTTTGGCGAGCTTTCATAAAGTTTCAATTAAATAAAGTAAACAGTCAATTCAGATGAAGAATATAAGCACAAATAAGTAAATATCAGCTTTAGGTCCAACACATGCACATACGTACCACCCATGGTCTATCTTGGAAATTGTAAAGGCAGTGCAATGAATTAATAGTTGGCACTGAGCCGAACTTCAGACCTAGTAAGATGTCTTTATGATCGTCACGTATCTCACGAATATGTTGCCGGACTAACGCAAAGTCTGGTCGAAATGATCTGTCAAAACAAATGCCAACTTAGTTTCTCCAATTCTTATTTGTCAATATTGACACCAGAATCATAACAGAAGCTATCAATTAATGAGTTTGCATACCGTGCAATTTTTGATCCACTTCTATCATATCCTATGATACTCACAACAGTTCCTAGTTCCGAACTCGATGATAGTGTGAGATCACGAAATTCTGCCTAATTTCATGCAATTGAGAGAAAATAGACATTTATTTGTACGAGCTCAGTAGCTTTTGTGTAATTCAATTAATTTAGCACCTGTTCTACTTTTATATCCCATTCACCGAGCAGTCGTTTTCCTCGAAAATACTTAGACCTTAAATCAAACCATTCACATGAATCACATGATTGAACGCATCACTTATTTAATGATCGAATTAATTATTTAAGCTAGGCTTAATACAAACCAATCTGTTTGGTGGTCGTCAATAACTAAAACAATCTTTTGTTTATCTTTAACATTGGCTGCTCTTGCGATCTGTTGGACAGTGCTGGTCACTGTTCCTGTTAATGATGTGGCACGAGATAAAAACGATGAGACACCCTTTGCTGGAGATGTTGGCGCACTTGTGTGAGTATTACCCCCACGGAGATTAAGCGTTAAATCTGACGATTGAGATACCGAGTGAGTCGGTGGTGCCGGTTGATCCGCTCGAGTTTGCTGGGATTGCTTCTCGCTTTCCTAAACATTCAAATATTTTAAGTTATTCATCTTACAAGTTATTCCAAACTTTTTATTCTAAGTAGTATTCGTTAAGATCTTCTCTAATACCGCATCATCCTCGAAACCTTCTCCTGATAAATCTCCAGAAGAGAATCGCCTCTTTAGATAGTTAGTGGTCGAGGCGAAACTCTGACGAAATGTTGAGAAAGAAATTTTGGCGGCGAGTGTTCACGACTTTTAGGAATAAATTTGATTGAATAAAAGCACTTTTAGCACTTGATATTTGTACTAATCGTTTGGATATATACGTCTTATGAGACTAGAAATTTAGAATAATTTTCAACTTTATTGGAAGTTTTAAATTCAAATTAACTTAATTAGGTTAGAAATCTTTATCTTTAGCTAAAACTCAGCCAACAGAAGAAAGTCAGACATTTTGTTGATGCTACCACTAGCAATACATTTATTGATTATTATCGACGACCTGCGTAATACTGTTATATAAGACCAAGTTTGTCACTAGTGCTTTTTACAGCAACTAATGCTTCGTTTGTGCAGTATGTGAGCAATTAGTGATCGATGCGCTTCTATTGTGGTGAGCAACTGTCACTCTGTTTAGTTGACATCAAAATTAGGGTCAATTTGATACTCTTTAACTTCAATCCTCTAAATCATTATAGATATAAACGCTATAAACTTGGCTTCTATCAAACCATCTTTCAGCAGATTATATTTGTTTAAACAGTTTTTCCTATTTTTTCTTTTCTTATCGCTCTCGTTATTCCATCTCAAACTTAAATAAAGTTTATTTAAGTTTGAGAACTAAAGAAAATAAAGAGAACACACTCTCAGCAGCCAAACATTAAATCAAATAGCTTTTAAGACCCATCAAATTTCTATGATTCTACTTTATCGGTTCATCTGTATTACAAATTCTGAAAACTTGAAGAATTTTATTCCAATCTTGAAACATAATAAATAAATGATGCACCTATTGAATTGATTATTTGTTCTGATCGTTCAAATATACGTGGAAAGCTTGAAAAATTTACATTTAAAACGCAACTTTGATAGATCTACTTATACAATATGAGCCAAGTTGGAGATTCAGCTTTTCGATATTTTTATGGTTTGTCATAGAATAGTAGCCAAAAGAAAAAATGCCGAGTTCTAGTTGAGTGCCATTTCAGTCTTGGATTCTATCGTGACTGTCATAAAGAATTTAATATCAATCTTTGATAAGTTTGAAAATTTGCAAACACGATACTACTATACGTATTGATTGAATACCCTATGAAATGTTAATGTTTAAAACTAACATCGAATTATGTATTTGGAACCACAACCATGTGCACCATCTCTTAACTCTGTGATCAACACAATTGAACAACTTGACTTCTTTATACCTTTCAGTTAGATTTTGCCATTCAAATATCTGTGACTAAACTGGAGTGTAATCGAGCAAGTAGATAAGTTATAGATTTAGGATTACTTTAGATTGAATAAAACTTAAACAAATGTAAATTGATTGTAGACACAGCCATAACCAATAGGGGGCTATAACCCCTAGAGGCTTTTCAAAACTTAACTGCCAGTTTCTATTCAGAACAATATTACGAAAAACGTTTCAAACCATATTTAACTTACTTCACCCATCAATCCATTGCTTCTTGTTAAACATTAATTAATTAATGGTTACTTCATTTTTTAGTAAACGTTTTATAACTAATTGACAGTTATTCCAATATGAGTCATAGTTTGCCTCAACAAATCAATTCATATTTTTAGCCCCACACCAAACTTGGTTACAACACTTAATACAGATGAAAATATATTCATTATTAAACAATAAGTTAATGCTTTGAAACAATACAAGTTCAAAAACTATTACTTCAAAACACTGTACTTATGAGAAGAGATGTATCAATAATTTGATGTAAGTTTAATTACTTCATTAGTTAAGTTTTAATTATTTCATTATAGTATAAATCAGTAAAATACATATAAATTGGACAAATATGTGACATAACAAATATTTACGATAACACAACTCAGCCATCAATCAAATGAGTTGCAAACTAAATCCGATTATCAGTGATTAATGCGTAGATTAGTGTTCGATAAATAGTAAAACTAATCAACTATTCAGTTAAGACATTTGATAAAATGTGCAAAATAATATACACCTGTTTTCACGTGATTCCATTTCATTGATTAACAACTGGTTCAAAATCGATGAGGGATTAGCTTCGATTCATATCATATTAATTCAAAATTAGTAAAATCTGGACAAACACTACTTTTAGATTTTTTTCATTCACTCTCTAATAGGCAGCCAATCAGTGAAAGGGATTAACTGTTTATCTGAGGGCGAAAACTAGTGAAACCCCTTCAAGTAAACATCTCACAAATAAATAGTTAATAATTTAGGAAAATAAGAACAGAAGACAGAATGAATGAAACACTCCTTTAACTGATAAGATTTGACCAATCAGCGATAAGTTAGTTATAAACAGAATCAAATATAGAATAAAACCAATTGATTTCTTCTCCATTCCAATTAATCATTCGATCATCAATCGGTCAAAACTAAACTTTTCTTATAATTCACTTTCCATCTAATTGGCAAACAATTTACAATCAATTTTCTTAAGTTTTAATCGACCAAAACTGAAAGTTAAAGTTTTAATTAAGTTAGTAAATCATTAAATATTTACAGAAAATAAATATTACATTAGACTAAAAATAGCTAAATATTTATGAATTGTTTATGAAAACAAAATCCAAACAATAATAAGATTATATTTACAAACATTTGATTGCAATTTAAATATAAATCAATGGCTTTGAGTAAAGAACAAAAGTTATTGAATTTGATGGAAATGACTGGTTATAATATAGTCCAAGAGAACGGACAGCGAATGTATGGTCCGCCACCGGATTGGCCAGCAAATCGTCCACAACCAGAGAAGGGATGCGAAGTATTTGTCGGACGAATACCACGCGACTGCTACGAAGATGAATTGGTGCCAGTCTTCGCGCAAATCGGAACTATTTATCAGTTGAGGCTTATGATGGACTTCAGTGGAACCAACAGAGGATACGCTTTCGTCACCTTCACCAATCAGTCCGATGCCAACAAAGCCATTCAGTTATTAAATGAGTTTGAAATCAGACCTAACAAAAGAATTGGCGTTGTTAAGAGTGTCGACAATTGCCGACTATATATCGGCAATATTCCACTCGATAAAACCCGAATTGATGTAATGTTAGAGTTGTCGAAAGTTACCGAAGGAGTGGTCAATGCTATCGTTTATAACAATTCAAATACTAATAAATTGGTGGCAAACGCGTATGGATTGCAGGCTAGAAACCGTGGATTTGCTTTCGTCGAGTATTCGAGTCATCGGTAAGTCTTTCAATCATTTCATTTGTTCTATAACTTGTTCTTATCAGTTATTTAATTTGTTTTAATTGCTTTTGCTAATAAAGAGCTGCTGCAATGGCCCGAAGAAAGTTATTGCCAGGTATTCGAAACAATTGATTGACTTAAGACGTGATCTAATAATTTTTTCGCAATTAAAGGTAAAATTAATTTATTTGGTGCTGAAATTACTGTGGATTGGGCTATACCTGAGGCTAATTTAGACGACGAGACAATGTCAAAAGTGAGTCAAATTTGTGTTAATCTTTGCTTAATTTTTAATGATTTCAAAACTATTCTTTTCTCTTAAACTACTGACTCATTTTGCAACTTGTACCACAAAAATTTCTATTTGACTTGTTTCGTTACCGAAAAGATTAAGTGTCAGACAATTGTCTCCAATATTCATTTGATTTCTAAGAAGAATGATTCAAAACTTCATGTTTTCTAAATTGGTTTCAAATCTCTTAACTTGAAAGTTATGCCTTTATTTGTTTAATTTATTACTTTAGCGGTATTTCAGTCGAGATCTAGTCGTGAGAAAAGATTAATTTTATTCCTAGAAAGGACCACAATAAACAAGTGAATTAAAAGCATGGGTTTCAGTTAACATGTTTTTGATAATAGATGTGAACATCAGATTGAAATATATATAAGATTTTAATGCTATTAGAAGTGTCGCCTTTTAAACCTCTCTAAAATCAATCATAAGCTCTGCATTAGTTTTAGACTGGATGCAATAGCTTTAAACTAAAGCTTTGTCTCATGAGAATACTTTTTATCACAAATCAAGGTTACGGTTCTATTTGTCCGATATTTGAGTCCTGATGTCACTGAAGACTTGATTAAACAGACATTTTCTCTTTTGGGAACTTATAATATCAACGTTCAGAGAGTCAAAAGACAGAAGAATTACGCTTTCGTTCATTACTATAATCGAGAAGATGCAGAATTAGTTCTCAAAATTATGTCAAGTAAGTAATCTATTAGATTAAAGATTCGTTTTCATATACTTTCATATAATTTTATAATTAATATCTAGGAATGGATTTGAGTAAGACTGGCTTAACTGAATCTGGACAATATCTTGAGGTGACATGGGCTAAGCCACCCAACACTAGAGGTTCTAATCAGAAGAAGAAGCCCTGCAATCCAATCAATGGTTACGTAGATTTGGTTGTCAATAAAGGTTTTTCCTGTAACTATGGCTCAGAACTTAATCCATTGGCTGCTCCTTTCAATCCCAACTCAAGTGCTAAGTATTGCAAACCTTCGACCAGTTCTAGTAAGTTATTTCGAAATTTTTCTATATCTAATTGAGTTATTTATTTAATTAACTTATTGATTTAATTTAGTGAGCAATTATGACAATGACTTTAATGGTCGCAACAATGGTTCAGCTCATAGTTCGTCAATAATGGATGAGTCGAAAGAATTTAAGAGCAGCTCAAGAGGTTTCACATCGTTTTGGTTGCAGAGTTTGTCAGAAGAAAATCGTAAGAATGAGTTGCCATGGATCTATCACACACCCGAGTCTTCCCGCATTTTCCATTGAGTCTCTTTTAAACTTTTAATTACTTTTTATTTAACCTGACTATTCAATTTTAGTACTTTTCATTTTCTTAACATTGATTTAATGACAATATCTTAGTTTTATAAGAGATGGCGTACATGTTATCGCCTATGAGTTGCAACTTATTTAGTTGTTTTCAAACATCTCATTGGTTAGCATTTACTCAATTAGTTAGAAAACTTAATTGATTTTTGATAACTTTAAAGATATTTTTAAATACAAATATGAATATATTATAAATATTATGAATAAAACATTTGTAATTAACTTTATTTATGTATAAATAAACATTTTGAAAACAATGTGAAGCTTTAATCAAATATTAAATTATAAGAGTAGAAATATTAGTGGATGACTCATCGAACCAAGTTTTCTCATTAGAAATATTGCATGATTTCATGTGATTTATCCAAATTATTTTCTATTCAGATAACAATGTGTTAGTACTGTCAAATACTAGCTTAGGTCTTCTACCTTGACAGTTGTTATGCCAGTATCTTTTGAATGTCAAATTGAAAAGTTTGACAAGTTATGATCGAATTATAGAAGAAAAAGTAATATATTGAATAAATAGTATCCAACTCTTAGTCAACTAATCAATATTTTACTAAATCAAGTTTAATCAGCTGAACATTCCTATTGTTTTACGTTAAAACTCTAATTCAATAGTAAGTGATTTTTGTTGAAATAGATCTTAAATTTAATGCAATATTTCTTTACACATAGTCGGTATTGATTATTCTAATTTGTTTACAAATATATTGACGTTCATATAATCAAAGTCTTAAACGATATCTTTTCTGAGCCAAAATGAAATTTTCATTTTATTTGCATAAAAGATTTTCAAGTTTTACGACTTTTTCATGTAAAAGATTAGCTGCAATAGGAATCTTATCTGAATTAAAAATTAATTTGTGAGATTGAATTGGATAAAAGCTGTAGAAAAATAGAGACGGAAATATGAATAATAAAAGTTAGCCTGGAAGCGATGTTTATTTAAATATAAGCTTAATTCGCGTGGTCTCTGTTTGGACAAGCCACGAAAGAAGCTCTTTGTGCCGAGTATTTGCAAAACACTCGAGACTTTGTAACATAATTTCAAGATCTGCAACATTTCAAGTGGACTTCTTCTGAAATCTCACTCAACAATTAAGTGAACCTCTAAATAAGTAAACAGTAATTATTTCGAGATAATAAGTTTAATTTGACTTATAATAAGAGTAATTTAATCTAAGTTATTCTAAGTTATAAAACTTAAATATATTCAAAATTCGATTATCGATTGATTTAAGTAATTTTTGATACAAATTTTTCAGAAATTTGAACCCATTGGTGTCAATATAACATCTGTGGATTGAGTTTCAAATAACGGTCAAGCATGCATTACCGATAATGCAAGTCACAGATTAGGATCATATTAAAATCTGTTCAAACGGTTCATCCGTTACAAGGATTCGCTGAAAAAGTTTTAAAAGTGCAGATTCATTACCAACAAACATATGTAATTTCTAAAATAAATTAACAAAATATTAAGTTAATTTATTATGAAATTTTCATGGATCGGAGCAACGGTTGCGAGTACTACAGCGAAGAATTTGAGTGAATAAATGTGGTAAGTCGGCTAATAATATAATAATAAAGCTTAAGAATTGCATTAAGTTTTTTAATGAGAATGAGGCGTCAGGCTGTCTGTTCAAATCGGACAGCGAGGCATAAAATGTGGGCTCTTTTAAGACTTACATTAAAGCAAATCAAGTTGTTTAGACTTCTTCGCCTCATTCAATTGACTGACTTTAAGTGAATGATAATTTGCGGTTTGATTATTTCTTATGAAGCACTTATTTTTACGAGTTTGATATTTATGTTTTATTATTAAAGATCATTCTCAACAATTTATTCATCAATATATAAAAAGCCACACCTATGGGCTTATGAATGACATAAGTTATTATAATATTGTGTATATGAAGCTATAAAAATAGTTTAATTGCTTTTTTTATTCGCTGGTTCAGAGTTGACCCGAATTATGGCGATATTAGTTCAAAGTTAGACTCATTTTGACGTGATTAATATATTTACATTTTTTGGTTCAACAACATTCTCAATAACAATTGTACGAGTATTAATGTTTGTGGTCAACAATGATAGCACTTCAAAAATGTTAAATTAGTTACCCTCGAGTTAATATACATTCCAAATAAAATTGCATTTTTTCGTTGACAGAAGTGGAGGATATATTAAATGAACAAAATGTGGTGGTATTGAGTGCTGGTATGCAGGTGTCAACGTAGAAATTCTGCACAACTACACAACCAGATAGAAAAAACTTAAAGAGATTTTCAGAAAGAGAGAGAGAGATCCCATTCTCTCATTCATTATCTTATGCCCGTATATCAAAGCCAAAGAGAAGTTGTAGTCCTGATGCAGAGAAAGGTCTAGCCTGAGGCATACAGACGTCATTTTAATGGTCCTCCAGGTGGGGTCTTCTCGAGCATTAAAACATGCATTTGTTTCTTATTCTGTGGACCTTTGGGTTAACGAAAGACTTTCTTGAGACAGGACTAAACGAAGACAAACGATTATGAAATGGAAATTGTTGACACATCGGGGATATAGTTGGGGGAAATTTGGAGGTATTTTTTTAAGACTTAGCTGAAAAAAGCTATGCATCGCCTACAATCAATTGTATGACATGCCTCGCCTATGCCTATAATAATTAGCTTAAATTGATGTTTCCACCAATTCAATCATTGAATACGATCACTTCTTATTCTTTTGATCGACAAAAATGCATAACATTAACATTTGTATTATTTCACTTGTCTGCTCAATCAATGCAATTTACAAATCAACAACAAATGAATGAATCTTTTCAGAGTGTGTAGTAATCTTCAATTTTGCTATTGTGCTCCTTTCAAGTCATTCTTATGAATTGAGATTCAACATAAATTTGTAACACTTGTAAATATACTACAATTTGCTTCAGTTTTACGATTATGAACGGTTTTGTCAATATTTTCAGGATGTGATTAGAGAACTTATCCAAAATCTCAACTACTTAACATAATACTAATACAGGATTAATTGAAATTTGGTTACATATTTTCGATCAAATTTAAATGACTAAATAGATAATTTAATTTTATTGTTTTTAGCTAATGTTTACAATGACCGATAGTAATCAATGATTAAAATAGATTAGATTTAATGCATTCTTAGCAAACAAGTCAATTCATTTGCGAAATGTATACTTTGCTGATTGTTTCAATATTTTAGCCCACGTAAAGCCATGGGTCACAACAGGACGTCTGATTTATTCAGAGCCCCCAAACTTTAAGTATGAGTCCATACATTTTTATGAACCAAAAGTAGTAACGAATTACTTACGATGAGTTAACTTATTGAGCATTTGCATAATGACTATGCATTTCAATTTGATTATTGGTAATTATAGTCATCTTAATTTGCATATAATTGCCTCCTGAAAAGCTAATTTGGGACTTCTGCCCGTGATCTGTAGTTGCGTGCAATAGTCATATCTGTTATATTTATGTGTGGCTTATTTTAGGGGAAACATTGTGTTTCAGATTATTTATATCATGTGAGCAAAACACAAAAATTAAGTAAATGCACTTCTTCCACAGTACACAGTATACTCATGCAGAAAATAAACTACACTCAGATGCACACTTTAAAACTTAATAGTCCGTGATAGCAGCAAGAAAGTGCCTGTTACTATGTTAACCTCCTTGTCATGTGCATCAACTTTTTGTCAAATTTGATTTGTAATTTGCATTGATTACTATGTTAAATATTCTATACGTTTTTCAATACTTTCAATATTATGATCTGACGTAAAGTATCCCATGACAAGCGATCACTTCTAGTCGCTATCACGGATTGTTAAGCTTGTGAGTGTATAATTAGAATAGTTTTGATCGCGTTAAATAACTAAATATGAAATGTGAGCTTGGATCCTATTGCAATAAGTTATGATTTAGTCATTTCAGCATTTGGTGGTTAAGAAATTTTAAGGTGGCAGAGCTAAACGTCCTCTTGTATTGTTTGAAAATTAGTTATGATTCAGGTTTATCTAATATCGAGAGTAAGCTGTAAGAGAGATTATTTAAAAACTGATATGAATAATGCAATTTTCTCTACAGTTTTAATTTAATGGATGGCGTAATCTCTTTGTTACACTTTTTGGAATATAGTGCAAAATTACTTCTGATGTAAAAAGTAATAGAAAATGGACAGAAGGCAATTACTCGACAAAATGTATAAATTGATATAAGTTGGAGATTCGCATTGAGATAATAGGAATAGGTAGAGATAAATAACTTAGAAAGTGATGCGATGCGAACCCACCTGTTTCAGCAAACTAATTTTAAAATCATTTATTATTTAAGAGTGGTTATGATAGAAAACTATATTTCATATTTTTAACCTTCAACTTATTAAAAGTGAAACATGTTTTTCAGTGATTGACATTTTATTTAAAGGCAATCATCTGCTAGGGGTGAGATGTAAAATAAGTTATTTATTTATTATAAGTTATTTATTATTATTTACATAAGCTATCGGGCAATTGATCAGATATGAAACGTCCAGTTAATTATAGACTAGTCGATTGTTTTGTCATAGGTTCGATACTGCAATTAAGAATAGAGTTGGAAAATATGTTAATTATTATTTGTTAAAATGAATACTTCTGTTTTCAGTTTTAATTTTATGTGTTCACGAATGTAGCACTTTAAAATATATTAACGTTATGTCAATTTTTATCGTGCTCTGCAAGATTATAGCCTCCGGCTTATTATTCTTTTTACAACAAGTCATAATTTCTCTCTTGTTTTATATGATCGGCAATTTTTAATATTTGATTGCATTCATAAAAATAACTCATTCACAGGTGCACAGGTGCTTATGTGTCATGTGTTTCTCCGCTAATTCTAAGGCTTGCTTCAAATCAAATTTTACAGCTCTCATCATCAACTTGAACATCATTCTCTATTCTAATCACTTCTTCCTTTCTGTATTATTCCTCAATTTACTGATTAAAAGCTAGTTTTCAGAAGCCTGACCAAACTTGTCGAGCCGTCAAAATGTATACAGTAGTTCTTACCTTCTAATACTTATGGAAATCAATTTCATGAAAGGTAGCACTAATTTGTACTTTGGCTATAATTATATGCAAGATTTTCATTATGAATTCAACATAATTGGATACAACCTGTAATATGATGAAAGCGAGAGAGAGAGAGAGAGAGAGAGAGAGAGAGCAAGTGAGTGAGTGAGTGAGCGAGAGACCAGTCCAGAGCTGAATACCTAAATTAGTTTGCCTTTTAGCATTGTAATTACAGTTCTGGTATTATTGCTGCAAACATTCGTTCAACCGTTTTGATGGTTAGTTTAGCTGCAGACTAAAAGTTTGATAGCTTCTTGATGTGTGTTTGACACTTAGTACGCCCCTGAATACGACAAGAAAACGAAGAGAAACCACGAAAAAGTAATTAAGTAGTGAACTACTGATTCTGAGGGGTAGTGCAGAGGAAGCCACGCGCCTATGATTTTACATTAGTCTGACTGCAGATTGAAAATAATTTTTAAACCTAAGGACAACCCATCACACTGTAAAAAAGTAGTTGTAAGCGTTAAAATAAGAAAAAAAATAGAAACATTTAATTCTAATAGGACTTAAGATTTAAATCTCTTCAGACAAGATTCGCTGAAAACTATTTTCTCAGCCTTAATTTTCAGAAAATAGTCAATTAATTTTCGCAAATTTTTCTCCGATTGCCATCTAATAAATGTTTGACAAGAAGTTAGCAAACATTAGATCAGTTGTGTTAGTTTGTAAAGAAAAAAAGTAATTAAAGTTGAAATTGCTTTTGAGTTAACTAAAGCATTGGAGTTGTGGCGCATATGTTGACTCTCAGTATACAAATACAAGTGGGAGAGTATACATGACTGCCTACTTATCTACAGTAGATGTGAAACATTACAACATTAGAAAATATAAGAACTGTTTTAGTAATGATTCTGTCATTTATTCCAATTGAATGGAATTGAAGTTAGAATCGGGTGCGGTTCTTATGAGAGTAATAAATATTATGTTCTACTTTTGATCAGTTGCTTTTTGTAGTAATATTTCTTAAATACTTCAACTTTTTAATATATTATATTCTCAAACAAATCCATTTTAATAGTTGAGACAATTCATAGGGTGTTTTGAGTCTTTGATCAGGATCTCTTCCAGTATCAGTGAAGATAGCATTTATTGCATAATAAAACTTCAATTCAATATAATCAAGTTTTAAATTGTTAGATTGACCGGTCATTACATATCCTAATTAATTACATATCCTAATTATTTACACGATTTACTTGGATTTGATTGAATAAATAAAGGATTATGCAAGTTTTCAAAACAGGCAATTTGTTGACACATTATTTAAAAAGTAATCTCTGCAATGTTATTCAATTGAGAAATAACACACGATAGCATTGAACCAAGGAATTGTCAACAATTTGAAATGATTTTAGTTTTATGTTGCAAATATTTTCTTCATTTTCAACCATTTCATACAACTATTATTCATTGAGATTGTACTTATTTTAATTTGTTTTTAATTAAATTTCGAAAGATAGGGTCGATTACTGCTTAGAGAATGGAATGAAATATTGTATTCATTTAACTTTCATTCATTTAATTAATGACAGAAAAACATTATTCATGAGTCGTTTAAGCGATTCTAATAAATACTCGTTATAATTGAGTTTTTGCCTCAGAGAACAGAACTCGAGTTGGGCTGCATTTCGAGTGCGAGTCAGTTCTGATAAGTGAGGCTCTGATAAATGAAACCATCTTTAAAATAGTATGATTTGCTAAAAGTCCGATATGATAGTTTTTCAAACAACTTCAATATATATTATTAAAGAGAATAATTGACGAAATATTGAACAAGTTGAAAAATAGGTAATATGGGAGATGGCAGTTGGAAACCACTTTTAATTCAATATAAAAACATATAACGCACAATTTAGTGGTTATACACAACTGGCATTATGAGACTTAATAAACTTAGCATAATATATATACTATAATCCCTTGAGTATTGCTTTTTTACATGCAAACATTCACTGCTCTCTCTCTCTCTCTCTCTCTCTCTCTCTCTCTCTCTCTCTCGTATCACATTGACTTATTTAAATTCCCTTGAAAGTCATGCATCACTTAATCCTATGGCAGATCTAATTGAATTTTGGTATTCTCCACTAAAGCTAGCATTGAATATTGATTGTTAGTATAAAATAATAAAGCAAAATGTATATAAGATTCTAATAGGATGGGAGTATGAAATGATGTTTTATTAGAGTGACAATTATGAAAGTTGTAATACCATCAATAAGAAATAAGTTGATTAGATAGAAAGAGGAGAAAAAGATAATAAAATCGGGTTTCAATCTTAAAGCCCGCCTGTGGTAAGGGATTTGGAAAGTTCTGACATTAAAACGTAAGACTTGTCTAATAAAGTAAATGCGTGTCGCTGTTATCTATAGATAATAGAAGTAAAAGATAAGGTAGAAGTAGGGGTAGAAGAGAAGTAAAAGGTAAGATAGAAGTAGAGGTAGAACCTGAGATTTAGTGGTAGTACGAACTGAAAGTATGATTGACATGGTGACATTGGAGGCAACACCTGGCTAGACATAAGCAGACTAATCAATTCTAGTTTGAATATATTTAATTGAAAAGCAAATTCTGGGGTCTGATCCAAGGAAAAAATTAACAGAACTGAAGGAATGTGTATTAGTAAGACTTAGTAAGTTATGCTTATGGCATCATGTTTTAGAGTGAGTTCTGCAACTATTTCAAAGCATATATGCGTTCCTTGCATTCCAAATTGTGTTGTATTCTCCTGCCTGAGGGCATAAATCTCCTCTCGTTGAATATCTAGAAATTCGTTAGCGTCAAGGCTTCTCTCCATCAATAGACCACTCCTTTGGTGTACAATCGTGTCATGTGATTGCTCTCAACTCTAACACAGTCCGAACCGATCACAACTGATAATCGTTCAAACTATTGTTCAATCGCATTCGGTAACTAAAGGTTAGGAAAGATTCCTGAAATTACATAACGAAAAATTATGCATCCGTTGAGCTGACATTGAATAGTGAACTTGAATTTTGAGAAAGTGTCGTGAGAGCCCTATTTCCTCGACTTGTGTTTAGGCGGAGCTTAACAACAGTAAGTTAGAAATAAGTTTTCAGATTTGGTTTCGTTGCCTCGTCTTATAATTAAAAGTAGTTTATTAAAGAAAACTAAGTCTAAGTCTAAACCTATGAATAACCTGTTTTCCAACTCACGAGCCAGAGTCACAGATATAACAAGGCTTTCAATAAGAGATGTAACTCTAAAACTTGAAACTACTTCAACATTGAGGCACTTATCAGGCTTGAAATTAATTAACATATTTCACTCAAACCAAGTTTCCCTTTCTTTCAAATTCTTGCTTTTGTTTATTCAGATTTGAACAAAAACCTTTTTTTAATCCCCTGTTTTGTTATTGAAATTTTTCAAATTTTAAATATATTTAAACGCCTTTAAGAAAAGATATTTGAAAACAGGGAAATAGAGAGAGAGAGAGAGAGAGAGAGAGAGAGAGAGACTGCTATGGAGTGAAGCCATAGAAGAGAAGAGAATATGTTTCAGTACTTCTAGTTTCGTGTTGTTATTGCTTATACTTTCATCTTCATCTCTGTAGGGGTTTTGGTGCTCCTACACCGAAGCCGCCAAGCAGTCTATGACTTACTTGTTCATAGTCTTCATGGTCTTCAAAAAATGTTTTTCTTCTCGATCTTATGGATGGATGTGATGGTTGCTTGAAATCATGGATATAATATTTAGTTCCGTTTTGATAATAGAGCCTCAGGAAAAATGAAAGATGTATTAGTTTGAAGTATTTTACGCATTCAAATAACTCTGAATTATAAGAAATATATTTGTGTGAGACCTCATGCAGAGTCAAATTTGAGATCCACAAAGAGAAACGGCTTCAATCTTATAAGTGAGCCTATCATAAGACCAGTACCAGAGGTATTAAGCACTAGTTTCAGCATAAGTGTCGCTCAGTTGAAACTTAACTGTTCTCTCTGTTGACTGTCAATCAGAAAATAGGATAGTATTTGAAATATTTTCTTATGACTGACGAAATTGAATGAATAGTTAGTGTTTATAGGTTTAAAACATGCGCATTGGGTGTTGCGCTTAACGAAATTATTTTATGACTAGTCATTATATTGTCTTTAGAGTGCTGTAAACTGCTATAAAGTACTATCGACTCCCATCTTCAATTCAACTCACTTACCAGATCAATTTTTATCTCACTCTAAACTCTATATGCTCGCTAACGCCAATTGTCAGGTAAAGTCGTTAATCCGTCTTCTTATAGCTATTTCTTGTAGTTACCCATAAATTCATTACAGATTATTCAACTGTTCTTGAGAATTAGAGACAAGTTTGATGAAAAAATAGACATAAACATTAAGTGGAAATACGATTAATTGAAACGAATATTGTTTTGGTTGGGTTAACGACGATTCGTACCAACTATTTTTAATGAGAAACAAACTGTCACAAACTGTGTAACTTTTTTTCGTTCTATTCAGAACTAAACTGTCAAATGCAGTACACCGGATATGCATTTATTTCATCTGCTCTAATATGAATGAATAACAATCGCTTAAGGGTTCAGATACAAAATACTTTCACGTGTATTACCAACACAAATGTATCGAAATCTATTAATAAAATATTTTAAATTTATTTATGTTTTTTCGATAGATTAGGAGCAAAGAGTGGAAAAATAGATCTGAAAAAAGTTTGGAAATAAGTTTGAAACTAAGTTTGAAAGTCTGTTTGATTTGATAAGAATAAGCTGGTAATAAACTAACATAAGTAAATGCTTGCATAATATACTAGAAGTGTTTCTTTTGATATAGGGGAGAAAGACAAGTTGTTTGAAAGTTAAGCCAAAAAATGAGAATGTTTTTTGGTAGTTGTTAGACAGGTAACAGCGGGACGAGAGAGAAGACTAGGATATTGGCTATGGCTGTCACAGTGTTGATCCGACTTTTTATATTTGAATATATGCAAGTGTATTTTTCAAAAGGCGGAGACAAACCCGCGGGGATTCTTAGTTCGATTGAAAATTTATTTCTTGTATATTTGTAAGTTTAGGATGTCATCTATAGTAACTATTCCATGTCCAGTGACCGTAAATCACACAAAAGCACTCTATCTCTTTCTATAGATAGTATATACACAACCAATTTCATTTAAATGACAGCATTCACTATATTTCAAAATAATAAAACCAATAATAGTGTAATTGGATAATCATTTTCTCTTCACAAATATCACTCAATTGTTCGATACATCGAATCATATTTCATCGTTCACTCAACAGCTTGCAAAAATATGAACAACAAAAATGCCAACTATTTACTGTATTCAATACTTATCTATTTATGCTCAAATTAAACTGTCAAATGAGATGTCAGTATTTTTATTTCTATAGGAGAAATTATTTTTCATGAATCAGTTTAGATTGGGTTAGGTTAGATTAGGTTAGATTGGGTTAGGTTAGGTTAGATTAGATTAGGTTAGATTAAGTTAGGTTAGATTGGGTTAGGTTAGGATTAGGTTAGTTTAGATTAGAACTGACATAAGCAAAAAAATTGAAAGTTAGTCTCTGTAAAGCCAAATGAGAGATGAGTTATGGACAAGTGCTGATTGACCATTACTTTTGTTTCAGTGGCAAAGGACACACCCAAACCATTTCGAATTGAAGTGTAACGAAGACCACCAATACTTTAGGCACTTAGCAAACATTTTTATCTGTTGAAGTCTTAGAGTGGTTGCTCACCACTTCAAATTTCAAGCTGTTATAAGACCCGCCCTATAATTACTAATTTCTTCCGTTGCTGTGCATCTTAGACTTAATTCTTAGCGCTTCTGCCAATATGTAATTTCTCATTACTTATCAGAATATATGTTAAACTGATAAAACTTGAAAATTTTGCAAAAATATTCCTGTTTCTTATTTCATAGACATGTCAAATGTATTATGAAGTGAATGTTGGATTTTAGTAGAAGTCATGTTTTGCATCCTTACAGTTCCGAACAGTTAGTCTCACTGTTTAGTTAAACTATTGCTCCCATAGTGTTCCCGTCAAATGTATTAAGTTTACACATTTTACACTTACAGATTTGTCATCATCTAATGAAACACATATGTCTTCTCCTTCAAGAACATGTTTGAAGCGAAAATTGATTCGACTTTTCCGATCCATTTCATTCTTATAAAACAAGTTGACAGAGTTTGAA
This sequence comes from Archegozetes longisetosus, assembly GCA_018873245.2. Taxonomy (NCBI): domain Eukaryota; kingdom Metazoa; phylum Arthropoda; class Arachnida; order Sarcoptiformes; family Trhypochthoniidae; genus Archegozetes; species Archegozetes longisetosus. Next base: position 5,754,568 of record JAEMBT020000004.1, on the reverse strand, counting down.
CAAAAGAAAAATCACACAGCTAGATGTGCAATTTTCTTTTGGTCATTCGTTTGCTAAATCTCGATTCTAATTCAATCAGCTTCTCATTAACCATTGATTAATGCTATTGAAAATTAATGTTAAAGTCAATCCTGATTTGCGTGTAAATTGAATCCTTATACAAATATTGATTTCTTCAACATATGAAATAAACCGTAAATGAATTCTGAGTTTTTGCATTTTTGCTATACTAATAAAGTAATGGGAGGCTGGTTCATATGCAGCCAAACATAGTCATAACATACTTGAAAAGAATATAATATTTTGGAAAATAGATACTTTTAAACGTAAAGACTAGTAGCATTTTGTGAGTATTCTTTGATCACTACATATTATGAATTTTCCTCTAATGCTTAGACTACTTAGCAAAGAGTGAAAACCTGAAGGGCCCGAAAGTGTTACAAATGCGACAACTAATCAAATATAAAACTGATTCTTAGAGGCGTTCTTAGAACGGATTTGAATTGGTTGAGAAAATTTATGGGAAAATAGAAAACTAGTTAATTTTTAGAAAAACATCAATTTGAAAGAAAGAATGTTATAAAAGTCAATTTAAAGAGTTTTGGGGCGTATAGACCTTTTTCAATCTATTTTCTAGTCAAATAATGTTTCTTTAGAAAATTTGTCGAGTCAATCATCTGAAACAGTGTTTCATTGAAAATCTTAATTTTCCTATTCATTCAAAGTTATAACGCCTGTAATAACAATTTTGATTCATTCGTAACATGCGTTTGATTTGCCATAACCTAAAACTGCCTATAAAAATAGGTGAAGTTTAGTATTTTACGTAATTTTGCTCACAATAAATGAGATTATATTTAATATGGAGGGAAAAAATGTTCTTAGATTTTCATCTAATATAAGTTTCAATAATGAATTTATGTAAATAAATCGATTAAACGAAACTAATTCATTTGAATGACACCTTTAGAAATGTTGACTATAGATAAATCATTTTAAAATTAAATCAATCACATATAGCACTTAATGCAATTTATTAAAACTTTTCATAGTGAAAATTTCTAAAGTCAGCTTAGAAAACATTCAAAAACTATGGGTGGAAATAATGAGGAATTTAAATTATGAATAGTTTAGAATAATTATTTATAATCATGACAGCAATTGAATTCTTATAAGGGCTTTGCCATAGTCTTCAATTTTGGACTTAGGAAAATATATTAAGTATTTGAAATCGAACAAATTTCAATCTATATACAAACTATTCAAAGTCACTTCGGCTTACTTCATTGGATCAGACAGAAATAGAAAAAACCAATTTTAACTGACCATTAAACATCAGAGGCCTAACTGTTTAAGTTTCAATTTTTCCACTTTAAGTTGTCTTTTCGATCAATGTTGTTTCAAGTTGATCTCACTATAGTGTGTCAAAAATAATTCACATCTAGCATGATTTACTTCTGATTTGAGTCATACTGAAAAATAATGAATTTTTGCTTAGTAGATAACCAAACGTTGAATTTATATAAAAAATAAATTTGAATGGGCAAAAGTTGCATTCTTAATCATAGAAAACACTCCATCAAACGTACAACGATAACAGTAAAACGGATTCTTAAAAACTGCGGTGAAGTCCTCAGTACAAAAGTCTATTAATTTAGTCATTAAAGATATTGTAAATACTAATTAGCGACAAGTAATTTTGTTTGTTTCTAAAGACCTTTTCGAACAGTGAAATTATGAATTTAGCAATGGCTGAAATGAATATGAAGCCAACTATTCACATCTAAATTAGATTTGACGTTATATTAATCAAAAGTCTTGAACTGCATATGGTTTTGTTGATCAGAGAATTGATCGTTAACTACTCGGCAATTACATAAAATATGAAAATGCAAACTAATGTGTTTAATTGTATAATATTAAGCAAAAGATGGCTTATTGTAGAGGTTAGATTGAACTCCTACGCCAGTGACGATAAGGATACGCAGCATGAGTTCAGATACATTTAGCTTCCCTGTAGATGCTATCCTTGCAGAAAGTAATATACTGTGTGGTAGAGTCCGATTTGTATTCCAAAAGGTAGTTTATTTAACAGACAAGGGTCGAGAAAGCTGTTTTTGACATCAATGTATAGACGCGGTCGTCGCTTTGTAGCTCTTTCATGAGCTTTCTTTCATAGAGACCCTGTTTTTTCAACGTTTCTCTCTCCAGCTCTTTCTCTGTTACTCTCTTCTCTCTGTTTCTCTCTATTTCTCTCTCTCTCTCTCTCTCTCTCTCTCTCTCTCTCTCTCTCTCTCTCTTTGGCTCTTTTCTCTCAGCAATTTGACTATACGCTGACAATTGTGCAGATGATCAGAATGAAGGGACGACTAGATTAAGGCTTTTTTGGCGCATTCACTTCTAGTGCTTGTTATTTTAGCTATAGGATGAGTTTCATGTTTCACTAAACTTCAATTGAATTCTAACGTTTTGTAAGATTTTAATGCCATGTCTTAACAGCAAATTAAATTAGTTATAAAAGTTGGGCCTCTTTTAGAATGGCTTCTCCTGTGATGTGAGTCGAGAAATAGAGGACTCGTATTAAAGCCTTCGCTCGGATTTCCGTTGTTAGAGCTCGTAAAAGATACAATTCACAAGATAATAAGAATAACCACCTCCTTGTTTATATTCATTGTTTTTATGCTTAAGGCTGACTTTAAAGCAAATTACTGTCCAAATGATATTTTGCTATTGCTACACCAACTGTAAGACCTTCAGGCTTGAGGCCTGTTTAGAACAAGACCAATCACTTTTTCATATTTAGCATTCTAGGCCTGAATCTTTAACATTCTAGGCCTGAATCGCAGTCGGTTTTAATCCAGGTTTTTAAGAGTTCATAACTTTAGGAAAGGTTTGAGTGTGAAGTGCATAGAATGGAGTATATTTGATGTGCAGTTTATTATGTTAGTATGATCTGCAGTGATGCGTGTGTAGTGTTAGTATATATTTGCTAAACAAGCATTTCTTTCCATGGGGCACAACATTATAGGTGGATTCGATACGCTTTTGAATCTCCTCTACAGGCTCTACTGCGACTCACAAAAGCATATTTTCAAACGCTCCAGAGATGCATATATTATACTTTCGTAGTCCCAATAGTCCCTATAGTGCCAATGCCTTTGCCTGCCTTCAAGCGTTTTGTCGCAGACCATTATATATTGCACCAGTACGTCCTCGATTCTGTACATTCTTTTGTTGCTGAGATGGCTTTCTATATATGCTCGCCCTTTCTCTTCTTAGAATCCGAGTAAAGCTTTCCTTTTTTCATGCATATATTGGTGCAAAAGTTATTAATACGAAAGATTCAGTCAATGCGAGTGAATGCGAGTCAATGTGTGTAAGAATAGTGTATAAGAATAGTATATAAGAATACTACGGATAGCTAGATCTCGATTTCGTAGCCCATTTCGCACACGTTCTCCCAGCAGGTCTGGGTTGAAGCTCGGTTTTGTCATTCTTATGAAAACAGCAACACATTCATCACCTATGGTGCCAAAATAATATAAAACAATTTATAACTTATTCCCTATACTCTACGAGTAACGTATACTTTACGAACTATTATAACCTCTAACCCATCAAATCTCAATATTTTCATCGCCACCACTAAAGCATTTGACAATTATGTGGGCAGTTCTCCATCTATTTCTGCCCTCTAAGCGTCATATATTATACGGAATGATATAAAGCTTTTTTGCCAAAAAGCTTATGTTCTGCATGTGTTCTAAAGACATGCAAAACATTGAGAGCGAACGCAATTTCTGGCCTATTATGCAGCATTTCTGTTCAATTACAAACTCATGCTAAATACACAAACTTTCCCAAACTATTATGATTATATAACAAGTTTTAAATTTAAAAATTGTAATATTCAAATTAGATCACCAATGGTTTTCGTTACTTTGATCAAACTGCAAACACATTAAAATATTAATCATTTTCATAAGTGTATTTGGAGGTAAATCATTTTAAAAATGGGTTCAAACTTTTTGTTGAAAACTACATTTATCAATAAAACAGCGATAAGTGCTGTATCAAAAAGAAAATATGGTTTCACTACTAATAATTTTGATAGAATTAAGTTTCTTTTTGGAGTTTATTTGAAGTACTCTATATTTAAATTGATGTTTTACAAGTATTGTTGGGATAAAAGCTTTAGAGCTGATGTTTGTCCTACTTTAGAGGCACCCAATGCTCTCTTTTCAATAATATTTTAGTATTGAACTTACTGTTGATTTTCTTCTCTACGCTACAGGACTTTTCAAACATTTGGATCTGGAGTGAAATGCAGTCCTAATACAATATTTTGAAAACTTCTATTGTTAGGCATAAAAATGCCGTTTGAGAGTGACTCTACTTTGAAATGCATATAACTGCATAGTAAACATACATTGATTACTAGTCATAATGCAATTCCAATAATTTGGAATATTAAACAAGAATTATTTCTAGAAAGATAACTAAACTTAATCCATAAATAAAAACATGAAAAGACCCCACAATTGAGTGACATTTAGGAAGTCATGATTTTGTGACTTATCCACCACTCGTGTATTTTTCTAAAGAGGACTGAAGTCATAGCTTATAGAATTAGTGTTTAGAATGAGGTTCTTTAACTTTTAAAAGTAGATCCCTTTTGTAGATAAGAAATTTTCCCGTCAGATACACCTATTCGGAAGAGATGAGATCACATACAAGCTCTGATACGTGGCTATTATAGTGCTACTTGTACGGGATATTATCAATTCTCAATAACTGATGTGATGCTTCGTCGATAAGACAAACAGCAAAATGTTTTAAACACTCTCAAAATAGTCAATATATACCTATAGGTATTATTGAAACCTGAACCAAAACATCTAATAGATTGCTATTTCTGATACTAACACCAATCGATTCTTTATTTATTTTACCAAATGCCAGAATCTATGCAATCGACTGAACGCCTAATATAGATATACCGCTGAGAATGAAAACTCGAAGATCACGAGTCTCGTCAAAGTGAAAGACTTGGGAAAAAATAGTTGATTTTGGTAGAGACATATAGAAAAAGTTAACGAATTTAGTAGTACTTAATAAGTTGAGAGTGTATGAAATCGGGTCTGATACAAGTCATTGACGTTAGAGTGTTTGTGTTTTGGTTAGAAAAGAAAGCTAGAATGTGGACAATTTTGTCGTAAACGCAGCTGCTGTCCAATATGGGAATAGTTGTGACACAAAGAAAGCACGCTGAGAGCCGTATTCATCATTGTATGAATCTATATAACCCCCTACCTTAACCATGGTCACCACACCATTGGTGGCTCGTTGGTTTATACTCTCATCATAGACTTGCCCGCAATTGAAAATTAAACGTATAAACTTTCATTTCTAACTATCAATTTTGTTTGACTAATATTCCATAAGAACTGATACCTCCTAAACAATTATGACAAGTTGCATACCTCCTAAACAATTACGAAACGTTGGGACTCGATCGAATTATGGCTATTAACAATAGCTAAAACTTAAGTACTTGGCTTTCAGTTTCAATCCCATTCCTCTTGTTGATCTGCAAATTTAGGTTTTGCTATTTTTGGGCTTATATTTATGCCAAAATCAAAACTAATAGCACTTTAGGCTTTGTTTTAAGCTATAGCTCTCTTCTTGTTTGACTAGTGGGCAAAATCCTAAAGTATTTAACGCGAAGCCAACCACAAAATTATTTTAGGTACACATCCATTATTTGGTTATTTTGAAAAGAGGCTTTATAGGAAAATTCATCTAAATCATTTTCTACATGAAAGTATTTGAATTTCTCTCAAACAATGTCTTCATTGCTAATTAGCAGTTTTGGTTGTTTTTGATTTGCACCAAATCAGTGATAGGAAACAAATGTTATGGCTCTCGAGTTTCTCAAATTGTCAAGCCTTCAGTTGAAGTTAAGGCCATCAAGTTGCAAATGCAACTAGCAAGCCAGAACAAGAGTATTGATGAGTTTGAAAATAAATTAAAATTGAATTATTTCTACAAATTGCTAATGTGTTTAGAATTCCTGATTTGTTGCAGTTAAATACTTGGCACATAAATTCAAAGTTTTAATAAAATAACTATTCTAAGAAGTAGACGAAGCATTAGTTTTAAAGTTTCAACAGCTGTAAAATATCTCGTCATTAAAATAAATGATCAATCTTATTGAGACAAAAATCTCAATAAATAAAATTATTAGAAATCAGTTCTGATATTTTCTCGACAATATGGAGAGAACTATATTTTGAAAAAGTAAAAATAGGTATTTATATATATGAAACATTTGAATAAGCAATGAGAAACTTGGTCAATTAGTAGTAAAATGAATTTAGAAGATTGATTTGTTTTAATACGGGATAGTATGATAAGTGTGAGAACAAACAGATCATAATTATAGTTTGAAGAGTTAGAAGTGTGATTTAAAAATGTTAAATTGAAAGTTTGAGTACTTGATTATTTCAATAACTATATTGAAGAGGTAGTACTTGAATAGGAAATCTGTAAAATTATTGACTACATTGGAAGACCCTATAATTTGTGTCTATTATCTAATATAATATTTGATGTAACGTTTATATGCAGTTGTGTTGCACTAATCAAACTGCGTGTCTATCAATCAAAAGATAAATTTGCTCAAAATCAAAATAATTCAATTTCTAAATAAATATTTAATTAAGAAAATAAAACAATAATGCTTTAGGAGCAGAGGAACAGGGATGATTAGTTGGAATGGCAAATGTGGTATTTAGGAAATAGATAGTAAGGAATTAGATGTTGACTAGCTGAGGGGAGTTTAGCTCATATGAACAACCTCCATGAAGAACCTCCAAAATATTCTGTTTGTATTGTGTTTGCCTCAGTCATTTGGTTGGCATATGTCTGCTCTACAGCCAGGTATTCATTCTGAAAGTCTGCCAGCACCAAAATAACGTATCAGTTGTGCTATAATTAAATTCACTTCATATCATCATATGGTAATCATCATGAAGTTGATTCACACCTCATTATTTTCTAGCTTTCGTCAGTTTATATCAGTTCATCCGGTTTCAAGTAGTGATTGTTGAAACAAATATCGCTCGAATTCACAATATTTTCTTGAAAGTCGACATGTTTCTTATAACAATATCTATTAATTCATAGCTACAAAATTTGTCTATGAGTCTCAATAGTTTATGATACACAGGAGGAGTGAATCTATCTATCTATCTATCTGTCTATATATCTATCTAAGTGCATATATCTATATATATACATACGTATCTATCTCTATATCTATACATCTATATGTATACATCTATATATGCATACGTATCTATCTATATACCTATTCATCTAAACGTATATATCTATATATATCTATCTGTTGCTCCCTTTCTCCTAACACGTTAGACAGAGTGAGAACTAGTAGCTGAGATTCGTGACTCGATAATTACTTGGACAACTAATTATGATATAATTTTACATAATAATTTTATTATTTACGATATTTATATACTTATATTTACAAATAGCGGACTTTAACGTTATGATGACAACAAAATGATTTGAACTAAATTAAGGCATGCAATAAAAAAACTTTAAATGACAAGAGATAATATGCTTCAGCTGTTTATACATATGTACGGCAAGTACTTCAGTAACTTTGTTGCTGCGATAAGAATCTTGAATAATAATAATAATTAAGTACTTCTATTATCACATTAAATAACTTATCATAATTTGTTCAAAACTAAATTGAAAGCTTTAGTTTGAGTTAAAGCTGAAGTCAAAATTGAAGTCAAAATTGAAGTCAAAATTGAAGTTAAAACTGAAGTCAAAACTGAAGTTTAAATTAACGCTTAAATTAAAAGCAAGTAATTTGGATGAAGAGATATTGAGCTTATATTAATTTTGAACATTTAAATAATGATGAGAACTTAATTTAAAGTTTAAGCTTTAAGATATTGCCCACTTTAGTGATAATATTAGATATAAATAAATATTAAGAATTGCCACGTTCTATGGCCTACCTTTTCGTAATCATTATAACAGTTATGTATTTTCAATCAATGCATTTATGGCTCATATACAAACATACGATGAATAATAACTTAAATGTCTCTGTATTTTACAATTGTCAGTATGAAGTCGCCGCGTGAAGATGCGCATGATGATGGTGGTGATGAAGAGGTACACCTGCGTGTCCAACTGGTGAGTGTTCGTTACTCGGCGGTGTTGGCATTCCTGCTGCAGACTGACAGACATACCATTCACTCAAGTTTGTCGAATGCGAGTGATGGCCACTGGACAGAATGGTGTTGTTGGACGTAAGCGAAGATAGGACTGAAGGACCATTGGTTGTACCGGTTAAGTTATTCAGACCATTACTATTAGTATTGCCACCGATATTGCCTGTGTTTGGATTACTACCATTGCCTCCAAATGAATGGGTGTGAGAATGTGAATGAACCGAAGCATTCGGGGTATTATTACTAGTATTCGTACTACTGTGAGTATTGTTCGCTCCATCACTTTCGTACCCCGAACCTGAACCAGAACTAGCCGAACCAGGAGCTCCTGGAGGTGGTGGTGATTTGCCGTGGACTTTCATATGCTTTCTTAAGGAACTGGGATGAGTATAGCTTTTGTCACAGCCACGAATTTTGCAATTGTATGGCTTATCACTCGTGTGCACGTGGGAGTGCTTTTTCCGATCTGAACTATTGGCAAATCTTCTATCACAACCTTCGTACTCGCATTTGAAAGGTTTCTCTCCTAAGAGAAAAAATAAAATTTTGTATTGGCATAAAGTTTCTCTCCTAAGACAAAAAATAAAATGTTGTATTGGCATAAATTATGCACAAATAAATCATAAGTACATAGATGTAAAAGAATGCTTTTTTTCCTAAGTCAATACATAATTATTAGGGTGTTGTAAATATTTTAAACAATCTATGCTTCTTTCATTTCCCAACTAGTCCTTCTATGTCTCTGTCTTTGGCGAATTGCTTTCATGGCCTTTAACCTTAAATACAAGTTCGTTTCACACCTGCAACTTTTCTTGAGTTGTTGCAGTTGTAAAAATAAAGAAGTAGAGGGGAAGATAAGAGTCCTCAAATGCGTAAAGAGGATGAAATGGGATGAGAGAGAGAGAGAGAGAGAGAGAGAGAGAGAGAGAGAGAGAGAGAGAGAGCAAGAGAGATGCCATAGTATTGAGCAGTACATGGCATACAAACCGGTCATGAATGGGGTTTTCATATTTCAAAAGAGAGGCATTGCAGGCATTGCCCATTATTGCCGGATGAAATGGTCAAAGAGGGTGTGCCTCCATTCGAACTTATTGTGTTGTAAGTTAGTGTTAGTAAATTTTTATGCTTTGCGAGTATGGCATTCAAGTAAATGAGCTCTCGATTCACTGCAATCCTACTATCATTTTGTCAGCGTTTTTCATTCTAGCAATTAATCATCTGCATCCTCAAAATGCTACCAAAGCCAAAATTTAGTTTCACTTCAAATATAGTAAATTGAATATATGCCACAATATAGTGCTATTTCAGTACTATTGCCAAAGTGATTTTTTATTGTTTCAAATTAAAACTTTTATCAAAAGTAAATATGGGTTGAAAGTAAAATATTTATTAATATTTAGTCAACCGTATCATAAGGATAGAAATGAGGAATAAAGGCATTATTGAAAACATAGTCAATCCATTGTTAGCGTGCTATTAGGGTCTGATGTGGTGCTGTAAGTTGGTCCGTTACAACATCTTGATAGGGATCACTGAGATTCGGGATACTTTATTCACCATTTTATTCAATTCACTTATACCAATCACATATCGCCCCTCAATCACTACTTTATAGTTCTGTAACACTTCAGTTGAACACGCGTTTCGAATCTGTTATTCAATCGATAAGCCGTTAAGGCGATTATCAAAAAAATGTGAAAACTAGTGTCGTTTCAATAGTTCTCCTATAAGTTGGTGAATCTAACTTTACTTGACGCCTATTCTCCACTATTCCTATTACTACTTAAACGTCTAATCACACAAAAATATAACGCTTAAAAAATAAGTTCAGCTACAATCAATGCCAGCAATTTATAATTGATGGTCAACTGCAACTTCGAGCAATGTGCACAACTCTCACATTTATAACTTTCAAATAGGTTTAACTGTTGAGACGCCATTGCTTTGTTACGGGATAACATTCAGATGTATTACATTCACATTTATTTGATTTTCATAATTGTTTGCTTCGAAGTATGGTATTTGGTTCAAGGTCTGGTATTTAGTTGAAAATCTGGTATTTCGATCTCTTAATACGAATTTAATTATTTGAATTAAACATGCAATCAAAGCGAATTTGAGTGTAGCATTTGTTATCGGTTAAGAACTTGAAGAATGGATTGATTGAGGAGCGTTTTGAATGAATAAATAGCAGGCTGAGGATAGAGTAGTAAATCTTGTATCTCGGCATTCACTCGTGCGTTAGGGCTTTTCAACCTAAAAGTATCATTAAATAGAAAGCGAATCTACTGAAGAGTCATTTACGTTGGTCTTGGGATCCGATTACTATTGATATAACATTTACTCATAAACTGAACTGAAGTGTTCGGGTCAACACAATTGTGAAGATAATAGAATAAATATAACAGGAATACAATGAAATCATTGCCATCTCTGGTGACGTACAAACTCAATAAACTTAACTGACTCGGATGCCATGCGTTGTGAATAGTAGGACTTCACTCGAGCCAATTATTTCCCTACATTAGATCTATTTATTGAATGAAAGTTAAAACTTGGAGTTTGACAAGCAAACTCAGCTAATAAGTTTAGGATAGAGTTTGACAATCAAATTCAGCTAATCATCTGCGCATCGATCTAATGGTTTTAGGCATTGAGTGAGTTGAACACTGAATAATATTAGTTACTTAGTGTTGATTTATGTATTAAAAACAAATTTTGGTAACTATGTGGTGTGTCACCAAATATTTATAGTATGAATATTTTTTCTTCATCCCTCAATTCCTGTGCACTACAAGTCTGTAAGCTTACAAAATTAAAGTCATACCACGGAAAGAGAACTGAAGAGCTTAAGCAGAAAAGCAAAGGTCGCTTAAGATTAAGAGAGTAGTGAAAGAAAGAAAAGCTCGCTAGGATAGGTTGAGAAAGCGTGATTAACATAAATGGTTATGATTAAGAATTTAAAAGGATGGAGTGAACAATATAGAATAAAAGATGTGATGTTGAGCTAAATTGGTCGGGCAAAAGTATTGTAATCTTTATGGTTTTACAATACAAGGTCTTTGCTTAAAGGCTAAACCGTTTAACATGTGAGTTATGGGTCAACTGGAATATTATTCACTAGAGACTCATGACTGACAGTTTGCCACAAATTTGATCCCCAAAGCAGTTATCAATAAAATTTTCATTAGCAATCCTTTAATTAGTTTACACGTTTACAATCACCTGATATTGGCTGGTGTAAGAATAGGTTCTACTGTAAATCTAATAATATAAATGAGGGCTAAATGACGCACACATTTACAACACTAGTTTCCACATGCCTTCAGCTAATTCTCTACTGTCATAAAAACACGAAACCTTTGCTCTTCTACTTCTACTTTTAATACTAGTGGCATAACTACTACTTCTAGCTTATCGTTTCTCCCCCTAAACCATCTCTACTACCATCTTGAAGATCTTGTTTCAATATTGTCCAGGTAGTTATAAACAAGCCAATCAACATTGAGCTGATCACTGTCTTATCTATTTTATGACTTTTATGTCAGGTCCTGTGAATAATTACAATTTGAAACTATAGTTATTTCTATCTATTGCTATGAAAGACCTAAATCGACATTTTTACTGCACAACCTTTTACTATTTCACATCACATCATAAATCATATGAATTTGTTTTCCACTACCTATACCTTTCTCTCCATACACAACAGGTATGACTATTAGGAGGTATAACCATTAGAAGATATAACTATTAGAAATAGATTGATCTCAATAGTAGTTAACACAGCAAAAGAAATTGCTATACAGATAATTTTTCAACATTTTGTTGGCCATTGTTTTTACATATACACTGTGTATTTCTTTGTTAAAACATATGAGTGGCCGATGTGCTCCATCAACCGTCAGAAGTGTTTTTCGTGACAATTTATTGCACATCTTTTCGCATGAGTGGCCTCTTAACATATGTTCATTTTTCAGACAATTGCATCTCATTCTAAAGCTATAACTTCTTTGCGATGGTGGTTTTACGCTAACTAACAACTCATGCTATAATGTATTCGTTAGTCTTCAAGCTAAACACTATACGGTGGTATCGGTTTGAAGATACCCTGAGTATTGGCTATTCTGAGTTTGGTTTTATAGTTGATTCTTAGAAACAAATGATATATTGAGCTAAAAACACAAGTGAATAGGCCTTAGGCAGGAAAATAGGAATATATTTGTTAATAACTTCCTGGAATTTTCAATTGCTAATTTATTGTTATGTTTGTGGTTTTCAGTGTTAATATGTTAAGTGACCCGCTTTTAGCCATCAAACCAATAAAAGGTATCAATTGCATTAGAAATTTTGCACCGGTTCTTATCTGTGAATTATGGCTCAAACTGTTTATCATTTCAAGGTTTACGGAGGAGAACGTGTTACTAATCCTTAAGTATTATATAAATAAATAATATTACCAGACATATACTCATAGCAGACATGCATATGCATAGCGATTGCAATTAATTCGATGGGTAGCTAACTTGGAATTAATTTGACGGGTAACTAACGTCTTACCTGTATGCGTTCTTTTGTGGATTTTGAGGTTTTCACTTCTGGCGAATACTTTTCCACAGCCTGGAAAAGGACATGGAAAAGGCTTTTCTCCAGTATGCACTCTTATATGATTGACTAATTTATATTTCGCTTTAAATGGTCTTCCATTACGCGGACAATCACTCCAAAAGCAGGCATGATTTGAACACTCAGGGCCACCAACATGTTCAACAGTTATATGAGTCACTATTTCATGCATTGTAGTGAACGACTTATTGCAAGGCTTCTTGGGACTGGTCTGTTCCTGATCTATCCACAAACATGTCATTTCTTGCTTAATAGGTTGTCTCATGTACCTGAAGAAAGCTCCAGGTCCATGAGCGGCAGCGTGGTGCATGTTCATATGGTTCATGTGTCCCATTGCGTTCATTGGCCCGTAAGGACCTGTCAAGTGGTGGTCATTGCGTGCTGTCTGATTAAAACTGTGATCAGGTCGACCGTACATGTCAGTACCGGGCAATGATATTCTCATTTGTCCGTTCATGTGAGGCGGCGGGTGATGTGCTGCTGGATGGTGCTCCAGACTTGGGAACAAGACATGTGTATCAGCATTGGTGTGATGCGCGCCGTGCAGTGCTTGCGATGCCGACACAAACATAGTGGTTGCGTGATGTGGTTGAACGGAATTGCCCGATAATGCATCGTGTGTTGCGAGGCCACCCGTAAGTGTTGGCATATGTGGATCGCGACGCAACAGAAAATCTCGTGCCGCGTAGCCGTGATGATGATGATGGTGTGGCGGGTGAGGCATTCCATAGCCGTTCTGCGCCGCAAAACTCTGATGATTTGGCTGATTGTGTCCGACACCAACACCAACGCCAACAACACTGGAGGCATCGGTTGCATGTGATGGACTCAATTTGATGGTTTGATGCATATGAGCGGCAGTCGCGCTGTCCATAAAGGGATTAAGCATTTTGATTGAGTTTGCAATAGAGCTGACTTATGTCTTAATGTCCTGATGCGTGATAATCGGAAGAAGAAATAAAATGTATGAAAGAGCACAACACAAACACTTGAAAATGTGTCACTACTTTTTGACAAAGCGGACCGCGAAGATCGCAGACCGTGGGAGAGCTTTACTGCTTGCTGTGACCGTCACTGAACACCACCATTGAAGAAAGCCTTCAAATTCTCTGGATTTGTTCTGTAGTATTTGCTATGAATGTGAACCCAATGGGGCGGCAACTGTTCATATGACGTATTCCGGTTGTGAGGACGGCCTCAACACAACCAGCGTTAACACCATATACGCCATGATCGCACTATTTAAATGCGAACCGTAGGAAACTCTACGGTTGGTGTAGTGCTGTACAGATCCTCAGCTGATCCAATAATACCCATTCTAGTTGTGACTCTGCAGGTAATTCGTTTGTTGTCCATCCCTTTCTGACGCCACCAGCAGCGATGCCAATGCCCACTGTGAGTTAGCTCTTACAACATTGGTTCCATTGGTTGCATACTTATATTGAACATATTGAACGCTCTCACCACCACTTTATGCTGCTTGAGCTTGACTACAGAGGCAACGCTAAGCTAGTTATGCCTGTCTTAGCCCACAGGCAATTGGGAGGAGTTTGCAGCTTGCACTTTCTTATATTGCTTATTGTTGAAAATTTCATATAGTTAGCTGAACATTTTCATATAGTTATATTTAATATTTCATTATTGCTATACTCTTCTTCTCTAATCTTTTCATTTCGCACTCTAGTATTTATACATTATATTTACATCGTTTGTGCTAAATCTCTATTTACTTATATTCAATGCTCACTTAATAATTAAGTCAAATACTAGAAACACAGATGTATTTTGAAATTATGCTATTATGCGACTCATTATTTCATGCTATAAATCACTTGGAAAATGGAAAAAGATTTAGATTTGCATTTTATAGCCCCAGAATAGTGAAGAGATTTCAATTTAATACATATGTATTTGTTTAAGTACGGCTTAGCTCTACATTTGGTTAGCATTGAAAGCATTGCTAATGCGAACAACTGACTGACACCTGCTTTTGATTTAGTTTTCAAGTGAAAATAAATACCATTTACCAAATTAAATACACATTTATTTGCCTCTTCAGCTCTCAAATAAGTTATGATTTACGATAGTAATCATTGTTTAATGTTTTGAATCTATTTCAAACTTAGCCTCAAGTATTGAAAATTGAAAATATCTATAGCTTTTTGAAGGTCAATTTATAAAGTAATTATTTTTCTAATCAAATAAACTGTTTTGATCATCATTTCGTAATATGTGTCACTCAGTTGTTTACTGACTAAGTTATGTTTACTATTCAAGTCTAAGTTTTTATTGGGCACATATGCTCTATGAAATGCTAGTTCATTAATATTCACTAATTACTGAATCTCTTAGCTTTTCAAAACAAATGGATCAAATAGAAACATGTTATTTGTAGTGAACTTTTTTGTTTTGTTAAGTATTCGCCTGCATTGAATAGGAGCTTAGAGATAGGGTTGCGAATAATCTGTTATTTAATAATTGTGGCAATTGGCATCAAAATTATTTTTACAGTTCCGCAGCCAAGCTATGAAATATTAACTGAGTTGATGACATAACTATCGTCAAACTCGCATTGGTAAGAAATTAAATTAAAATTTTCACATATTAACTTACACGTTATGGATCATTAAGTTTGAATAGCAGCAACTTTTTTTAATCGGTTCAGTGATTATTCATGGATTTTTCATATATGAAAATATTATGCAAATTAAAGTAAGATAAGTAAGATTCATAATAATTAATGGTTGAAGTATGAATTTTAAGCAAAAGTTGTACTAGAATGCAAATTTCTCTAGAAGTTGTAAACACGAAAAATATGAATGAGAAATTAGCAAAATTATTCTCTTAAACAAATAAAGATATTCGCTTTGAATTTGATGCAGGTTCTTTAAGTCATTTATTATAGAGCTGTATCTCAAAAGAGGAATAAAAGCAAACAGTTTTATATTTCTATATCTAACCATTTAACTAAAACAAGAGCGCGGCAATTGGCCTTAAACATCTTAATATTCTGCAAACATTTATGATTACGAACTTTGCAATTGTTTAGGAACAATTAAGTAAATATGGAATCTGTTCAATGTTTCATACCTTTCGACAATGGGCTTGATTGAAGAAAAAATGTTTGAAAAGGCTAGAAACCGGCAAAAGTTTCAAGTTTGCAATCAATACAATAGTAAAGTAATAATTCATCGATTTGTTTATTGTTACTAAGATATAATGAATGGCTAAGTTGTGTGATATAAACAAAAGATCATACGTGACACCAACTATTTTGTAATAAATAGATTGCATGTGTTTTGGAGCGTTTTTCAACATTTTTACTCGAGTTCTGCCTTATATTTGGTTGTGATCGTAAAAGTACAGCCGCTCCTCGTTTCCTGAGCTAAATGGCTATTGAATGACCACTTGCAACACTTGCATTAATTGCTGAAGCAAAGAGCCTCTGTTTAATACTTTTCGCAAAAATAGTTTCAAGTTTCACACATCAATAAATATGCTGTCAATTGAACAAAGCAATTAAGCCATTCTCAACTGCAAATATACGTAAAATACAACCAGTGTATCTAATACACAATTGCCAGCTCTACGCATAGATCAGTCAAATTTGCAACAATAAAAAATCAATTTTTATTTCACTAATGCTGTTAACGATTGAAATACAAGTTTTTCAATGGTTTCTGGAAATTGAAATCTGAAAACGTGAGCCTTAAACACGACATCCACCAGAATTGAATATATAATATTGGATTTGAGTGAACTTTATTGATCAATAATGAATGTTAATTATGCAATTAAAGCAGTGATTATGAAAGAATTGTGATTGGTGCGATTACAATAAAATAATGTGATAACTAAATTTGCACATTAATAGACTGGTTAAATTGTTTGTAAGTGATTCTATGGTAGCGATACATAAACTGAATAAGCTGGTATTCGTCAAACAAATGTACTGGTATTCTCTCAGTATAGAATATATGGCCGTTTGAAAAAGAGAAATATTGTCTGTTCAATTTTTCATTAAAATTCATTATTTCAAAAGTTGTGCTTGTCGTAGTTTGGCTCTGAATCGATCTTCCAATAGAAAAGGTTATGATTGATTTTGATGTTGAAGTTAAAGTTTAAAAATATTGTGTGGAAAGAGAGTGCTTTTCAAAATCATATAATAACTTAATTTGGAAAACTAGATTTTGTGTTAAACGTTTTTTCCGACCAGCAGATATTCGAGCATAGGTTATAATTGAATAGGATTTCACGCACAGTAGTCTACAAACAGTTTCCAAACACTGAAATTATTAATTTAAAAAAGATGTAACAGACAGACATTGAAATGAGCGCTTAAATGAGCGCTTTTCTCTTTATTAATGCATAATCAAAATTGGCTTAATCTAAACGATTGCAATTTTAGTCAATCAGAGTTATTAGGCTTGAATGAGGTTTAGTTGTATTGGAATCAATTGAATATCGAAGACGAGCAATAATGCAAGTGTCGATTACTGAATATGGTGAGAATATTGTTGTTGATTTGAATGTCCATCGGATTTGATATATAACTTATACATCAGTAAAGTGGCGAACGGATATGACAGTGGGTGGCAAAGGGAGTTCTTCTATAGTACTTTATACTGTATATATTGATGCAGACATAATATATAACTGTATATAAGAGTAATGCTGCGGAACACAACTGAGCCTTAGTTTTCGTGCCTATCAGACTCTTAATGTAGAATCGATATGAAAGATAGAAAGAACCTCATGCTGTGAGTTGCACATTCGCTCTAATTACAAACTTTACTAACTTCACAAAATAGTCACTAGCACAAAATATAGTATAGATACTATCCTAACTAAACCATCTTATAGATAGTATCGCAACTAAACTATGATTTCTATGCTATAAAACACTAAATATGGCAGAGACCAAAAACAAGAAAATCTACATTTTTTGAGAAAATTTATTTGCCCAGTAAATTGCCTCATATCAAATATTTCTCGTATATTTCTCGTATTAATGGTGACAAACATATTTTTAATTTATAGGATGTAATAACAAGACTTGAGTTATTTAAATCAACTTTTCTCCGATGCTTACCAAAAGGCTGAAGTTTAGTTCAATTTAAATTTGATTCGATTAATTGATCACACACTTTACCCCTAACTTTAATAAGCACTTCAAATCTATATAAAAATTGCTTTTTATTCGTGCGATACAAAGATTCAGTGATTATAAATAGCATTTTAATAATTGAATTCAAATTTTGTGATTTAATCGAGCAAAAGTTATCATGTTATTATTTTCTACATTTTAATACACTTTTTATTAGAAAAATCTTTATTAGTTGTGAATAAATTTTAGTTTCATCAAAAATAATTGACATTTTTTAACAGAAAACAATTGAGTGTTTCCAAAAATTGATTCCTCTTCAATATTACACTCAGAATTTGATATGCGATAAGAAAGTTAAAAAAAATATAGAGAAAAGATATGAAAATGAATAATATTTATTAAAGAAATTTGGGACCTATAAACTCGAAGTGTTGGAAGGTAGGAAAACAATATGCTGTAAAATGATAGCAGGGGGGCAGTGATCTTGAAACACGTTTGAATCAAAGGTTGTCAGGATCTATATGAATAAGTGAAGGCACACCCAGAATAAAATGCATTACTCCAACCAAGCTTTACATCATCGACAATAGGCTTGGACTTGAACTAAGTTTTAAAAAAATATCACATTAGCTTTTTACCACTAACTTCAACTTTAGAATAGCTTATTGAAGATCGGACTTGATTTTAGATCATCGAATCCCTTGTTCGTTTTTTGATTCTTCTATTTTCTAGTTCAATATCGTACTAATGGTAAGGTGGGAATCAGACCACACATAATGGCGATCATCTCTATATTCATAAATATAAGCGATTTGCCAGTCAGCCAAGGAGTGGGCGAGATATGATTCTTGTTTCTATTGTTAATTTGTCCGTTCAGTTTTGCAAAAAGAAAAAGATGAATGACTGCAAATGAGGCGCATTCCCGTTTACGCAATCGGATAAACAGCATGAATGCATTTTTTGTTACGCGGTTCACATCAATATAATGGATCTGATAATGGTTTGGTTCATATGGCTCATTGCTGGTGCATTGGATGGTGCGCTTGATGTGGTCAACAATTACGCCTTTTCTGCATTGCAGTGATAGGTTCTCTTTTTGAATGAGTAACTTATTTATACTTTGATCAAGCAATTTATTATATGCCCTTTTATTATATGCTCTCTTATTATATGCTCGAAGAATATGCTCACAATAAACTGAATCAAATAAATGAGTCTAAATTTGTGCTCTTGTGAACAACTAAAAGTAAAACTATAAATGAAATAAAAAGATTCGACGGCTCTACCAAATAGCGGTTATAAAAAGAATTAATGCTAGTTTGCAAAGATCTAGTAATGTGACTGATTTTCAGGATTTTATAGAAGTTATTTAGTCAGCCGTGAAAAGGGATCGCATTGAGGCTGGTATTCAGGCTTACCATTCATTTATTCATTCATCAAAAATTATACACGCTATGCAAACACTAGCTTTAAAATCTACAAAATGTCAAATACAAATCGCTTTATTATATTTTATTATCATAAACGTGTGCCAAACACTTTCCACTATAAATGCTGCAAATTATTAATTCAGAGCTTTCTCACTCATTCACTCATCAAAACTAAATCACTTCAAATGAATATAAGTATGAGTTAGTCTAAAAGTCCATTAAACTGATCACGAGAGACCACTTTGGAAGCCAATTAAATTATCTCTGATTAAGTCGTCAAGCTATTAAAAGATGAAAATAATATTTTTGCGAAATAGTATCTTACCTAATTGTTTGACTCGACCTGTCGATCGAATATTTATACAAGAAGCATAAATGAATAGCTGTTCAGCTGAAAAGTATCCTTACAGGTGAAGACTGCTGGAAAACACAGTTTGCTCATTGAATTTTAGTAAACATCAGTGGAGAACACAGTTTGGTCAGTGAATTTTGGTGACAACAGTTAGTCTAATAAAAAGAGTGGAAAACAAAAGAAAAGGACAGATAATGTTTTCAATATGAACTACTTGACAAAAATGAAACTTTAGCGAACAGTTACCACCTTTTACTTACTATTTTATACCTAGGAATGCACGCCATGAGTTCGCACGACTGGCATTAATTTCACTGAAGAGAATTTTCGCCGGAATATCACGCCGTTTATATGCATGAAAGTCTTTGGGATATCCTCTTCGCGTGAAGCCTTTGCGTGAGCCTACGCTCTCTTCTAGCATCTCGTATCCAATATTCTCAAACTGATATAGACTTGACTCCAGTGGTGACTTTATTCGGCTGAGCTTTACATTTAAGTTTTTGGTTGGCCTACCGTTAAATGATCCAAAGTGTAAGATAGTGTATCAGTTGGATAAAGGGCGAAAGGGATGCTGTGTTGTGTTCTCGCTGATCTCTGCCTGCAGTGTATCGCCACAGGTGATGAGACTATTTGAGCAACAAAATCGCATCATTCTATACAAAAAACTATTACTTCGTAGCTCTCCCATAACACCCTTTTTAGTGGTAGGCACTAAATCAAATTTACATAATCATTTTGGCTCTGAACTTCAATCTTAATTATGTTCGACAAGTTTAATACTTTAAAATTCAAAATATCCCGCTTTTATGAACTTAATTCTATGACTATCTCACTCATAACTTTGTCTTATGTTCGTCAGCTTCGATTTAATGAACAATATTATGAGTTATTTGACATATATTTCCATAATGTTATGGAATAGAAAGGGGAGAGACTGAGTGTATATAAGCTTGGTTTAATATACAAGTAAATAAAAATCAGTATTACTAAAAAGAGTACATTCTTAGTAGATCTTCAGAGACATATAATATTATGAGGATAGTAAAGCTTAAGAATAATGCGATCGCGATGCCATAGACGCGCTCACATTTTTCATGAGATTTTCCCAGCATGGGCTCCGGAAAGTTGACGCTACGAACTAAGACTAAGGGATTTACGAAGAAAAAAACAACCAAAATTCTGATTTCAACCATTATTACGAAAGAGGCCCAGGATATGGCTCTCTCTCTCTCTCTCTCTCTCTCTCTCTCTCTCTCTCTCTCTCTCTCTCTAACTCTAACTCTCACTCACTCACTATCTTTCTATATAAAAATAAAGTATGATTTGTGTTGGTTTAGACTGAATTAGATTGAATCATTGATTTACCAACTGGTACCAGCACTTATTATGCCTGCGATGAGTGCGATTGTAATAAATAATTTATTCAGTCTAACCATATTTTGGTACAATTGAATTTTGGTCTTATTGAATGACTGCATTACTGTATTTTTATTCATTTTAACAAATAATCTTAGTTGGAAAGCGAGATGTTCACGCTGTGTCGTTGGGATGCCCTTCGGCGCATTCAACCAATGTTTATGTGATATTTTATTCATTTGTATATTTCTTTAGAATAATTTCTTGAAGAATAGTTTCTCTTACTGTGACAGCATTTGGCATTAGGTACTGGTTTCTTCTCCTGTTATGTATTTACATCTAATCCAATACAATACATACATTATATACGACCCATATATTCATCATTGTGTCCCAAACTAAACATATTCTACGCTTTGCAACCAATTCCTAACGTCTTATACGTCTTTATTTACCAACCAATAAATCATTGAGAATAAGCGAACATTGGCTCTTCATTTGGATTGCATTAGTTATGTTTAAATATATATATACTATTAGATTCTATAGTGAGAATGGGCTCTATTTTATTAATTTAATTCATATTTCTTTAGAATTGTAACCCACTATAACCCATGTTCAATACAATTCTCAATTCAAACACTACTTCAATGCATTTGTGGTGATCGTGTGGAGACTGAATTACAATGAAATCTAAAGCAAATTGTTTGCACTGCCTCCAATATTCACTCGCTTTTCTCAATATTCACTTAAATTGAGAGTACCGTCCATTTTTCATTTCAATTATGCAATTCACTCTACAGCTCTCTATTTGTGTATTGCTGTCAATCTTAAGCCCTAATGCAAATCAGTTGCACCTGTGGGCTAGTTCTCAAACCTTAATCGTTATTTACATGTGAGATTATAGTGTTCACAACAAAACTTCTATGTTGATCGATGCCAACTATCGATATTAATTATTAACAGCAATTTCGTGACAATAAAACCAAAACTACTTTGGTACAATTATTCTACTCTTTCATTAGAATGTCTCTCAAAGATGTCTTAATAACCTATTGTTCATAAACTTTTGTCAGTTTGATTTGTTTAAGTCTCTATAATGTCTTAATAGTCTCCGTTATGAACCGATAAAATAATTGCGAATTTGTTATGAAGCTAACTGAAAAGTGTAACACTTCCTCAATAAATAATGTTGTGTTACTTTATATTTGCACTAATTTAGAAGTTAATAAGATTAAATTATTGATAAATATTAGTCACATAGAAGAACAAGGATTGAGTGGTTTAATCTAATCTCAAATCAAATCTGTTTGACTCTCTTGGCCTAAAACTTAAACTAGACCTGAATTAATAGAGTTAGACAATTATATTGAAATTTGGTTGATTAAAGCAATAAAACAATGACAACTACTTATTTTCACAGTTGGCTCCAATAATTGTTATTAGTTCTGTCAAATTGATAAACATTTTTCTCTTGGTTAATTTCATTATCAATTTGTTAATTTAACTCATTAGCCTATTTATAGCTTGAGACAGTTTCATATGAAATTCATTGTGATTCACTATTAGTTACAATAGGCCTCAACGGGTATTATCAGCAAAATATTTCTTAGTCAACAAATTAGCTGTTAATTTAATCTAACAATTTATTGTTTCGTTATTATCACCATAACAACAGTATAAAAAGGATGTCTATTTTTCATCTAAATTTTACTACTTTTAGCATGCTTATTTCATTATGAAAGTTGTATTATTGTTATTTTGAAAATAGCATTTTATCAAATATTTGGAGAACAAATTAATATGTGCTTTCATGGTCGAAACGAAAATTTTATCAATTTGTATTTCTTGCTTTTTCTAGAATTCATTGCGACCGTGCGTTCCGATCATAACATAAATCTTACTGTTAGTGATCATGTCTGAAATTTACTGAATTTTTCTCCTTCAAATAGGGGTCATAGAAAAGATCAAACTTAAACATTTGAGTGTATGAGTAGATATAGAGTCAAGTTGAGAAAATGCGTTTATTTCGGGAAAACAGATCTCAACAACTAGATACTACTTGGGATAACTGAAATCAAGTTGATTATCTTCAATTGTTTAATAGCTTTTATATCTGAACTAGTTTTTAGTCGAACAAAATACTTAACTCTAATAAAAGGAGCTATTCTATTATGTTTGAAGATGACTGATATAGATTTGCACAAAGTTATTACAACATTAATAGAAATATTGGGCGCGGCATAACTAACTCAAATTATGTCTATTTTTTAAATAAATACTTAATCTAGGATTGAATTACTTTTTCAATATTAGTATGAGTTAATAATTTTGACAAAGACTAAATGATTATAAATAATTGTCGCGAGCATCGGAATGAAAAAATATGGAAACTCTAATTAACTAATGGATTCAATAGATTAGAGTAGTTGTTAGGTGTTATTAATTTTCATAGTAAATACATTTTCATTCAATCATTCATACATGAATAGAAGCATATTCGAAGAGAATAGAGAGCATTCATTTTGATTGTTTAATGGCATTAGTACTATGGTGAATATTTTTCAGGCTTTATCTTTTTCATAAGCTTATGAAAGATGGTTTGGAGAACAACTTTTTAAGTCCTTACAAACCATTTGATTACAATCCGATCATTAATAAATGATGGATTGAAACTAATCAATCGCAGTGATAAGACAAGTATAATCGGCGGCGTTTATTATTACTTATTGCTGATTAATGCCCACAAATATTTCAAAGTCATAACTGCGAGTAAGTGGCATACGGCTAAATCTGACACATCAATCGATTAATTGCGAGATGTTTTTATTAAATTTCAACCATTTATTAGAATGGCCTGACCAAACCATTTGTTTCTTAATGGTATTATCTCTTAATACTCTCTATGTCTATAACTGCATCTTAAGCTGTCAAGAAATCGAGCTTAAGATTATTTCTATAGTATAAGCTTTGAACAGTCTATGGCATAACCAAAACTTATTGGTTAGATTAGAAATATGTATTAATTTATATATATTTCTCTATAAAGCTATGGCTCTTATTGAAATTTTTGATTTGTTGCAGGTTTGCCAAAAGTTTCCTTGTAAAGTTTAATAATACCCAAACTCAAAGGTCAGATAAAACGCAAAGACAATTTGAAAGAGTTTAGAAATTTGTTCATTACCGCTAACATTTTGTCAGTTTTGAAGTTGTAAAAATTAATTTGAATATTAAATTTGATTTAGCATCTATTGGTTGTATCTTACCCTTCTTCGTTTATAGATAACTAATTAACTAGTAGTACTATTGAACTATGGAAGTGCTAGTTTTCTCAAGAAGATATGCGAAGAACTACTGAGTAAGTGATTAAAAAATTTGCTTAATTACACTGGCATTCGCCTTAACACGACTAAACTGACTATATAAATTAGTATAACTCTCGCGGCGTAGCGGCACGTTCTGCAACAACAACTTAACCAGTAGTTTCGCATTTTCTCAACGTTAACTATTTTTACAATATCACCCAAACCGTGCTAAACATTTATCTTTCAGAATGTTTCAAACTTATTTTCAATTAAATATTAGGTTACGATTTTTTTCAGTTTCATAGTGATTTAATTGTTTACACTCATATACATGCTGTTCTCAGCCACTTAATTGTTTTACAGATTCCTTAATTGAACTATTTTTCGGAATATCATTCAAAAAGCACGCAAAATAACAAAATAAAGTTAGAGAAAGATAACCAATCATCTGACTCTAGTCGAGTCATACAATTAAAACATCAAAAACAAAACTGAATATCTGAGTCTCAATAAGTTTGTTGACACTATAATCGAACTCAAACATTTGTTGAATGATCGCAAACTCGATTTGAAAAATTTGTGACTATCTGACCCTCTCATCAATATTTTTATTCTTGATAAACATTTGGTCATCGCTAGAAGACAAAATATTGAGTGATTCGTCAATTGACGCGATCCTGACCAGTGCTAAAGTAAAGCGTTCCTGTTTCTAAATAATCTTATTAAATTCAATCAGCATTTGCTCGAATTGATCCAAATTTTAAAACCAACAACTTTTTGCGACTGATAAATAATTCTAATTTAGTGAATATATGAGCCTAGCTTACGGTTCACAAGATCGACAATGAGAGCAAATTTGGTATTCAAATACAAGCAGAGGCTCTATATGGTTTAGCGATCGTTCTGTTCGACGCTCAGATACTTGTGGACCAATTCTCATATTATCTGAATGAAAGGACAGAACTGGTGACTAAAGTAGCGAAGTATGCTGATTGTGACCACACTTTGGAAGAGCTGTTCTCGAAAATGATCAAAAATTTTGTCTAGCTTTGTGTCTATTGCGAATTTGCAAAACTATTGCATCAAATTATACTAAATATTTACTAAAGTTTGAGCAAAATTAGAAAAATAAGTATCTTATATATTGAAAGCTTTGAACTTATTTATGTAACCCTTATTCAAAATTGTTATTTACCTTATGGCGTATAATAGTTTATGAGAAAAGTTGCGAAAAAAGCAAAAATACAAAAATTGGATTTGGAAATGATTGATAAAGTTATTAAGTTAATAGTCAAGATTTGATTAAAATATCAGTCAAGCAGTCATATTAATTAAAAAAAAAAGTTACCAGAGAGCAATGCATAAATATTTTTGCTAACTTTTCGTTTTGATTCATTAAAATTTTTATAGTTCTTCTCAAATGTTGAATTAATATCTACCACTTTTTCAAACGGCTAAAGAGATCCCTAAAGCCATATCTTAATAGTTAGTAAAGTATAAAAGTTTGAAATATTATATTACAAGAAGCTAAAGCATAAAAAATTAATGGAAATTAGATCAAAATTATTTAAAGAAATGTTATGAAATAGTTTAATTTAATGGAAATAGTTAAGTTTCAGTTCAAATTGATGAGAAAGGTTAGGATCTGGAAGTTCTCGTTGTGACCCTATGGGACAAAAATATAGGTTTAAAAATAATAGCAGTAATAAATTGCACAACTTATGGCTCTTCATCGCTTAATACTTACCTTACCTCTTCTCCCTTCAAATTTTCAATTACGTGCACAAACTAAATTAAGAAAGTGTTTTACTATCAGCTTTTATATGGAATTCGAGCTTTAATTTGGTTAAATATTTCTACAAAACTAATGCTGTTTCTATTGCACGCAAGCTTAATCAATGAACAGAATATTTTCTAAACTAATTTTATAAATTATGGAAAAATTTTTCTACTTTAACGTTTCAAAACTCTTCAAATTGGCCCCAAGTTTGGCGTAAAATAGATTTTGTCTGGTGATTTTTAGTTTGAATCAATTACAAGCATTTAGTAGTTTTCAGTGTTCGACTTACTCAGAAGTTTTGAACGTAAGACTTTTAGCAATTTTAACATTAACTTAGTTCCATGAATGAAGAGCACAAAATGATTTCTATTTGAAAGCTATAAAACAAGGTTTTGTTAAAAACATTTTGAAGGTTAAAATTTGCATATATAATAAATTTTTTGCAGCATAAATTTAAATAAAAACCTGTCTTAAGAAAAAATCAAAGTTCAATTTGAAAATGTAGTTTTGTTTGACTTTATTATTCTTGCCAATCGTACCACATTTTTGATTGAAAAGCAAAATTTGTTAATTTTGTTGTTTAGTTGTTTATTCACAGTATAATCTGAATGGATTTATTGATTTGCAAAATTCGGATTTATAGAAAAGTTGTTAGACTGTAATAGAATTTGAAAGCAAAGTCCATGTGCTCTGTGTTGGGATTAATCCAGTATTAACATGAACTTTATTTATTGCCTTTATTCGAGAGGTACTTGTCTGAAAGTGTTGTAGAGCAACATTTTACAAATCCATTTCACTGGTATATATGGCATAAATAGTATTTTAGATCTTCATGCGATTAGCGACAATTATTGTTCACCTGAAAATCCCGACAATTTTACACTATAACAATTTTGAAGTGCTCTTGTATTTAGTTTTGTCCAGTTCTACAATATAATTGTGTATCTTTTGTTGACCCCTTACACTTCCTATGGTTTGCTGAAGTGTAAGCTTTTTTGTGTTCAACTCCAACTAAACACCCAAGCCCGTCATATAAAGAATTTGTGTATTATTTTCAGTTGGGCCTGAGTAGAAATGAGAAACCAGTGTTTGAGAAACCAGTGTTTGAATTGGATTGAGAAACCAACTCTACTGATCTATAAGGAACAAAGTGTTTTCAGCTGACAATTTGATAGTAGAAAAGCAGTGCAGAACTTGTTGATTCGATTGTGAGCACTTATGGAAACCATAGACTTCTGTCGCATTCCATTATCTTAACTGAATCTAGAATTGAAAAACTTACTTTCCATTCATATTATACCAGACTGTAAATGGATGTCATGTTTCTTTCTAATGAGAGCATAGATGGGTGGCCTTCGATGGACGACCAAAAATGCATTTGGAGAAGAGATATTTATTTCATTAGGGATTGCAGTGATGGACTGCAACTGAGTGATGAATTGGATTTCGGTGAAAGGTCGTCACATCCAGTATAACATTGCCATCCAATTGATTACTGGCGTGTAATTCTGCCATTCCAATTGCCACTACACCTAACACTATCGCATTCTGAGCGTATAATATGCGCTTCATCAGATATCTTGATTAACCCAACAATAGCTATCTCTACACCAAACTACCTCTGATTAACCTAACAATAGCTATCTTTATACCAAACTATCTTTTCTTTCTTATGATCTAAGAATCTTCTATAACTGGCCATTTGCCATTTGCAATATCCGCACCAATTCTACTGTTTATATACTGTCTACTGTTGGTATAATTTATTTTTATTTTGGTTTGTAATTAACTTTAAATGAGATGCTAAGACATTGGTGAGTTAACTTGTTTTGGTTTTACAAACCTATTCCCCTCTCACTCGCTCATATACCTCCTGCTTCTCACTAATCTCTTTTTATTGAGCACCAGTTTATTCTCTGAATTATATCACAGAATAATTCTTGTCCAATACACCCAAACTTGAGACAATATTGTGACCAACATTCACATCGGAGTGACTCTAATAGTAAAGTATGAACTGTTTTCGAGGCTCACGCTTTCTAGCAGTGAATATTTGATTTTTGGTGAATCGCGTCAGCGCTGTGTGTGAGGGAAGGAGAGCCTAAAATCCAATATAACCATTTTCTGCACGTGCATCTGATCCCTAATTCTTAATCAATCCTCTGATTCATGTTACAGTTGACTTTTAATAAACAGAGTTAAAGTCGCATAAATTTATTTGTGTAAAGACTATTATTGTGATACAATATGAAACATTAAACGCAATTCATTTTCAGTTGTCAGTTTGGTTAAAGTTAGCTATAGTTAGATTATACTATTTTCTATGGTTCATGGCATTCAATAAATGTGTTATTAATATTAACCTAATAAATCTGAATCAAAGTTTTAATATAAATTTTGGGAGTTCTCTCAAATGGCAAAGCTAACGCTTACATAGAGTTAGATGAGAGATAAAAAGGTTAACTATTCAGTATGCAATCACATAAACAAGTGGCTTAACTTTTCAATTTAAGCCACATATTTGTGACATCCTTGTGAGGATAATAAGAGGTTCTGTTTTTGTTGCTTTTACTCTCTTTTTGCTGATTGTAGATAAGGTTTAGAGATAAAGCAAGTGAGATACGACCACCGCTTAATGCCAATACGCCTCAAGCAATTGTTACCAATCGTAAGAAATACTTAGCATTTAGATTGTACTTTCCGGTCCATAAATAAAACTGCATTCGGTCACTAACTAATTCTATATTACCTTAAACTTCTAAAATTATATTTTACCATTAAATTTATATTAAACTATCTTTATTTTTATTGATTCCTTTTGTCAGTTGATAACTCGTAGCTGAAAAAAATAGTCAATTTATTTTTTACGATAGCGCATAAATTGCCTAAATTTTGTTAATGTTTAAAATGAACACCATCAATAAAAAATGTGCTTCAGATTTGAAGTTATTTTCGCTATTATTCTGACAATAATTACTCTATGAATTGAAAGCTAAGAGTTATATATAGTTAGGAAGTGAGCCCGAAAACAGAAAACATAAAGAATCAGTTGGAATGCCTTTTGAAAATCAGATTGTGTTTGCTAATAATCAGTACAAGAATCTAACGGAGGCATACAAGTGACACATTAATAGCCAATAAGCATGAATTTGAATGTAGGCTTAGTTATATCGGTTCCACAATCAACTGATAAGAAAATGCAATTTAAACTCTAATCATTATTAACTGTATGCAGGGGCAGCTTTTGTCTTTAAGAATCACTTAGAGAATCATCTAAAGAATGACTTAAGGAACGACTTAAAGAATGACCTAAAGAATAAAGAAAATTAAATTGGCGCTAGAAACCATGTTTCCAGGTCTTATTTATTATAGTTTGCTAACTATTGAGTTAGTTTAAAGCAGATAATACAGAATAGGATAGAATCTATTGAAAAGCAAGTTAAGTGAGAGTAATCTATTTTATTATTCTGTGAATGTAGAGAGTTGACGTTTTCACCAAATTAGTTTAGCTGGTTTTGAGACATTTTCGTTGTGGTCTACCTGATGGCTGTAACAATGCCCATCAGGCATATTTCAATTGCATACTGATTCACTCAGTCAACAACAAAAATACTTGTAGGCGACTCAAGTCTGACATTCTTCTACTTTCCATTTGTTCGCAACTTAAGGTCAGCATTTAGGAGCTCTACTGTTAGGATGCAGTGACAGCACTTTTATGAGTGTTATTTTTGCGATTCAAGTGGACTTTCGGACAACAATAAATTGCTATTGAGTTATGTTCCAACTGGTAATTGAATTTCTCATAGCTCACTAAAAAAGAATTCAAAAAGAATTCAAACGGAATAACTCTCTCAGTAAATAATGAGTAAATGTTTTTATGCTCTTTTTCTCCCTCAAAACTTTTCTATTCAGACATAACAAACTCCAAACTAAAATAATTGTTTCATCTCTCAAATCTATTTCTTCTCAATATTGGTTTCTTATCATACACTTAAAAATTTGATTCTTTTGAGAGTTTCAGAAAAAACGACAGGCTTTCCAAGGCTTAACTCAGTGATGGCCGAAGTATTTTGTTTGCAGGCGGGTTTTGTTCACTATTCGTTATGCTTTAAATTTGAGGCTCTTTTTGACATTTTATTGCGTTTCTATTTATAAAGTTTTTTGTGGGTAATAGTCTTCTCTTTTCATAGCTGTTCATTATATAATATAGCAGTATATATTGGTCTGACATTCGGTTCTCCACGCAATAAATCAAATTATTTTTTCAGTCTAGTCCTTAATAAACTTCACCTAACATCATATTCATACTATATTTTGGTATGTTATCTTAAATATTAAAACAAATTAAAATAAACAAATCAAGAATTACGGGCAGAAGATTAGTAATACAAAGTTTTCGGAACCATCTCGCTGTCAGTTCGTATGAATGGAATGAAAGAAAGAAAATCTATCATAACATGTCTATTCATGAATCTATCATCAGAAAACACTTTAGGTGACTCAAAACTCTATTGTCAGAAATGTTAGGCCACATTACTCGGTCATAAGCACACTTAAAAAGTTGTTTTTAAAACTTAGAAAAATATGAGATCTGAAAAATTTGAGAAAATTTCTGAAAGCTTAATTCAAATTTGCATATTACTAGTACTAATACAAAAGCTCACCTCACTTCTCCTAATATTTTCGACATTTAGTTTTGAATTATTGTTTTGAAACCAATCCACTATCATATGGATGAATTAAAAGCAAGTTTGTGACAACTTAGATAAATCAGTATTCAGATTTCGATGTAAAGAAAAACAATCACCACGTGAACAGTACTTTACTTTAAGCTGAATTGGTGCAAATTCAAAAATATAATGGAGTGATATAAATAAAACAATATTAGAATTGTAAATGAGAGCGCGAGAGAAAAAAACATTTTTGATTAATAAAGTATAAGAAGACATGAATAAAATCTAACTCATTCATTATGTTTTACATTCTATTGTAGTATGCCTATTTATACGAGTCTAATCTCATTTTGGTACACGTATACGAATTGTTTTGGTACATTATTTTAATTAAATAGGCATAAAAAACAATAAACTGAAGCGGATCTGAACTTGACTTAATAATTTTAAACTTAATAGTTCATCACTCACTCGTTCGCGCATATAAATAGATGTTGCTGTTTATAGGGTTTGGGCCAAAACACTATTATTGAGCGATATAATAGCATGAATGCTATGCAAAGCTCGAGTTTGAATGTGACTATACATCATCTTTGACTAAATGATGGATGAGATACGACCAGCAAAAAGTGAATGAAGAATATTCGTTTCAGTTATTTTGTTAGGGCTATATAGAGGGGACAAAATTGCATTTAAGTTCTTCTTATTATTATAAATGCTGGTGTGCGGGAGTGTGAGTGCGGTGTGTCTCCAATGTTATTATGTTTAGAAAGTAACAAACTTTGAATTAGGAAAGCAAAAGGCTAACCATTAATTGCAATCCATTTCTTGTTATTCAATCGGCGCAAGTCTTGCAATCCATACATTTGCAATTTTACACTAGAATTGCATTTAAAGTTAAAGCTATAGCCATAGCGCCACAGTTTCATACGATACAAAATGCAATTGCCTTTCACTACCACCCAAGGTTTGAATATAAAGAATCGGGACATTACGAGACCATTTTTCATAACAACCAGCAAAAAACAGTTATATTACAACTCAGTGGCGGAATATCTACTATATACGGGATTAGATTAAGTTTAAACTCAATAATATAAAATTGAATACAATGGTAGCTTTATAATAGAGTCAGATTTAATCATCATTTATTATTTGAGAAAAAATTCCTAAAGAAATATTTCTCTACATTCAGCTCTAACAATCAACTATTTTGGTAATTCCGTCACTGTAATGGTCGAAAAGCCATTGTCCGAAAAAGGCTCAAACTCCCGCTGATTTTCCATTTTGCACGAGTAAAAGGATGACAATGTAAAAGACATAAAGTTCTAACTGATATTGTACGAACTCTATACAATTCTCTACTTAATTCTTTGCTCTACTGTATATTAGGGTAAGTTATATATAGTATTTTCCCAAATAATGTCTTATAGTTTCAGTTTTTATTATTCAATAGTTTATGGCAATGATCGCATTTAAGAGCTCTTAAGAATATCTTTTTCAATGATCTGCTTTTAGAATTTTCTCAAATAACTAACTTCCATAGTTATGCATTCGCTCAAAGATTTGATGTGTGGTAAAGCTATTGTTTGCTTTAGCAATAAGATAACAATAAGTTTGATGGCCAAAAGAGTTGTGCATCATTGAACACCCGTAGTGTCCCTACGGAAATCAATATCATATACATTCGCTCTCCTATAAGCTAGTCTTTCACTTCGATCACATCGATTCCATTTCGCTCTTTAACTTATATAACCAAAACTTTATATTTGATTCAACTATTCAATAAAGAGTGGTATTGACCTCCTCTTCGGGCGTGACTTTCGACTTTGCTATTATATTGATGTTTGCTTACATCCGTTCATATTGAGCGCTTCCGTTTCCCCTCAAACCCAAAAATATGAGTAATAATTTTGATGCTATCATTTATTTCGTTCGATACTCAGCTTATGATAAATAGCATACATACTAATGCCCAATAAGTTTCTCATGGATTCAATGTATCCCCAGTGAATATAGTGCTAAAGCTGCACTCTATTCATACTGGTATACAGATCCCATACTATTGTGAACTCGTGTAAGTAGTTGATTTCAGTTACAATTCAATTCAGTATAGTTCGGAACATCAGATTGATGCATAGTTATGAGAAAATCTCAATTGCTAAACCATCCTCCTCTGTCAGGTGCATCGATTTGAGCTTAATTTTAAATTACAGCTGCCTTTTTTGTTTAAAATGACTAAGAAATAAATTTGATATCATATAACTTATACAAGTTATCGTGGTCTGATAGAAATGTTGGCATGACAGCACATTATTCTTTGTAGCTATGCATTACTTGAAAGCGATCGAATATACTCTCAATACAATCGATTGAGTATTGCGTTACTGTATTGTAGTTTTGACACATAAGTTAATGCATCTATAATTAAGGAAAGCATTGAGACGCAGTGGTCTTCTCTGAACTAAAGTGACTAATGAGTCAAATGAAGAACATGTCCCTACAGGAGGTTTATGTAATGAGTGCTATGTTTATATTCTTTGGGTGTTGTTAACAGCGAGGAAATGGAGAATGAGTGTACGACTGCGGGAGGAATAAAGTGCTTGTTCTTCCTGTGGTGACTCTCTTTACCCCTTTTCCGTAAAGAAATATGTGTAGTCACACGTTCGGCTAACAGAATGACCATTACTTCGTTACAACACAACTCCATCGCAAAGTACCACTTTATAGCGTTGTACGCTTCATAATGATAAATAGTTATTTTTCAAGAATATCGCACTATATTTTCATGTCTATTAAACTTGAATGTTGAACAAAACTAAACCTGATAATAAAAGAAACTTTAGCTTGAATTAGATGAACATTTTATTGAATAAGTTATGTATACATTATGTAGTAATGAGAGAGGTGTATAAATACTAGTAAACCAAAAAATTGAAATAACTTATTGTTAAATTAATTGGTACTAGGGTCAAAATAAGCTTCTATTAGAAAAAGAACACGATTTGTAGAATAAAGCACTAAAACTAAACTTTTATACAAATCTTACAGAAGAGTTAATTTGAAAATTTTCTCTCAAATGAGGAATTTATATATTTGAACACTAAAACCAATAGTGTTTGAGTAGTCATTAGGCATCAATCTCGACATCACTAACAATGGTTTCTTCTTCCAGTTTGGGAAATGGCAGCAAAGTATCACTTGTAGATCCCGGCGACGAGACTATATTGATAGTGCGTAAAGTGCTTGATATGGGCAATAATGAAGAACCAGTCGACAAACTGGGACTCAGAGTACCCGAAATACTCGAAGAAAGTGTTGGACTGATTCCAGCGCTGACACTAACCGTTACGGGAACTGATGGCGGTTGCGATTGTGACTTAAGTGATAAAATAACACTATTAGAAGTACTAGTATTACCACTACCACTAGTGCTATTGGTGTTTGCTTTATGAGGATTTCGACATCCTCTGCATTTGCATTCGAAGCATCCCTTGCCGTCCACATAACAGGGACATCTCTGACCACAACAAGTTAGTTTGCCTGGATTTGGTGTAGCCAACCCACAACGACAACCTCGGCGCTTGGCTTTCACCTTAGCCGGAGTCGAATTCGGGTTTCGTATTAAAGACGAACCATTAGTTAGTATTGCATGCGTTCCAACAGATATCGTGCAGTGATTTGTGGTTTCATGACTCGACGAACACGAAGAAGTCTCCAATAAATGCTTACCATTGCTATTAGTCATATTTTCTATCAGACTATTACTATTGAATTCATTTCGTGCAGAATTACTGTTTTCCTTGACAATAATGGATTCGTTAGAGTTTCCATTAATCAGATTAGTGTTAGTATTGTTAACATTAGAATTAGTGTTTAATGAATTATTGACAATCTGTCCGTTTCGAGAGTTGTAATTAGTAGTGATAGTGTTGGTGACTCTGGCATTGCCTGAAGTTGATCGCGAATAGCCTCTTAGCGATGGCGGCTCTGAAAAGTTGTATTTATCATTAAGTTGTGCGCCTTCTTCTAGAAGTTCTGCGAAACTCATATTAGTTCCCGATGCAGACCCACTGGTCAGATCTCCCCACTTGTTGTGCATGTCTGCAGACATCATGAACTCACAAACTCCTCGATAGCATTGCAACAAAATCCTGAGTTGAGTGTTTTCGATGAACTTGGAGTGGTCTTTACACCAACTGCACGAGGGCTTTAATCGCATTTTGCCGCCAACGCATGACTTACACACATGATGCTGACATGAAGACACAGTTGAAGACATCGGAACTGTCAATAGCTTGCCACAAACGCAACAAGTCAGCGCTTGTCTTAAGTAAAGAACGAGTCGATTGATGTCAGCCCACGCGCCCATATCTGACATCGAAGACTGGAATATCATTCGACATGTGGTCACGTATAAACTCAACGCATTCATTGCCATTACTTCGTGAAAACAAGCATTTCCTCCATTTAGTTATTATTCAATTGTTTCTTCAATTGAATTATTAATTGAATTATTAATTTATTTTGAATATTAATTAGTTTTGAGAGTTGTTTATGTTTAAAACTCACCTGATCTGACGCTTATTTTGATTTATTTAGATATTAAGTCATAGTTATTATGATCTTCAATGTATTTACAATTATTGCAAATCAAGTGCGAATTAATCTATAACTCAATTGTTTTATTGTTTGTTTACTTTTAATTGACTGGTATTTGTTTCTCACTGGGAGTGGCGTTCATTCGCTCTTCCAAACACTTATTTTCTATTTGTCTTCTCTTTAGTAAAATATGTTCTCAAATATCACTTTCTGTAACATTCAATACTATCACAAGAATGTGATTATTTTTAGACGTACTTTTTGTGCTTCAAGTTTTCACTTATTTCGGTCAGTTCAGTCAAAAATGACCAAATCTAAGAAATTGAATTGTTTGAAAACTTTAAAAATCTTATAGTGACAAATTTCACTTAACTTCAACACTTTTTACTTAACATTAATCGAAGAGGTTTTCATTTTTAGTCATTTTGAAGAAAAACTAATACGAAAAGTGTAATAAACAAATAACGTCTAACTTTGGATCTTTCTCTATAGACAACACTGGATTGATCTTTGATCCCTCAAAAATCAGACGTAATTTAGTGTAAATCACACAAAAATATTTATCTTTAATATTGATGCCAATTTAACTAAACTGATGGCAGGTAAAATCGTCTCTAAATTTGGTCCACATTTGAAGGAATTAAGAGTTCACTTATGTCTCAACTCAGAGTCGAGCCAAGGCGTCAGGTATTCATCCAATTGAACCATTAATTTGATTAATTGATAAATAAATTGTTAACAAATCTAATAATCAATCAATTAATTGATAGAGATTTTATTGCTAACTATTACAAGACTGTCAAACAAATGAACCCAAATCTTCCGATTTTGGTCAGAGAAGCCAAAGGAATCGAACCTAAACTTTGGGCACGATTTGGTACACAATTAATTAATTTAATGATATATATCAATAGTTTCGACAATAAATTAATATAAATTATTGTTTAAATTCAGAATATGGTCGTGAATCGGGCGCTTCTTTGACTGGTCTGAATGGAGAACAAGTCTTACAACAAATTGAGAGATTGGCTAAAAGCAAATGATATCTTCGTTAGATTGTATTATCAGTTAATTAGTTTTAAATATCTTTAGCATAAAATTTCATTAATTTAATTGATGTTAAATAACACAACACTATATAATATAAGTCAAAAATAAATATAGATCTTATAGAATGAAAGTTTGTTTCAAATAATTGAATGCAATATTTTATTAATTAGTTTTTGGATAATGAGTCAGTAAATGAGTCTTCAGTTTGGGAATGTTGGCAAGTTTTAAGCGACAAAAGTGACAAATGATGTCTTGTTTAAGAAGTGTATCCGCTTCCTCTCGACTAATGGTTTGAACTTTTCCATAATTTTTGAGTTGTTCGATAACAGCTATTGATAGTTTGATAAATAAGAAAACAAAACAAAAATTCAAATTAGCTAAAGACTAAGTGCTGAAAACAGAGCCATAATTTGATGAATTGAATAGATGAAATAATGTCAACATTCTATATGACCTGATACTGTGTCTAAAGTTTTACTAAGCTATAATTATTGGGCTTAAAATTTTCAAAACTAATATTTCTAAACTTCAATCAGCCAGAGTTGACTTACTTTTGGAATCAATGAAAAACTGAGTGGTGAATGAATTGTAATGCTTTTTAGTTTTAAGATACTTGGAATCGAAGTCTTGACTAATAACATGAAGATGTAATGGCTTTAAACTTGGGTTGAGATGAAAACCAAACCTAAACTCAATGCTGACATCATTCTTAAGCGCAACTTGTTTGCCCCTAATCTGCATGTAATCTATTAACTGAATGTGACACCTCTCTAATGAACGAACTTCTTCTACAGATATGTCTTCGTTTGGTATAACTAAGTAATGATGTCTTGCCTTAAGAATCGACATAAAACATGGATTACTTTTGATAAGTTTTACAAATTTTTACAAGTTTCTGATAAATTATGTTAAGTATCTGAAAGTAATATATGAAATATTGATCAAAACCTTTGGATACTTGTCTTTAATTACGGTAAAGGAATCGTCTTTTGAAACAATGAGTGAGTCGTCTTTAATGGCATTAAGTAGACCGAAAGTCCAACCATTCTTTGAATTGAATTTCTTTCTACTATTATAATCGTTAACTTTATTCTGACCTCTATCATACTGATCACAGACTTCGCTCATATCTGATTCACTTCTTTTCATTTTGACAATCAATTTATTTTGCAAATAACAACTGTTTCTAAAACAATAATTAATTTGATTAAAAGATTTCATCAAAGTTAAAAGTTTAGTTTACTCATAGTAAAATAGATTCAGCTTATGAATGATGGGTACAAACTAGAATAAGTTTTGATTGGTCCAATATTTGCAATGCATTGGTTTTGACTGAATTCTATTGAAATTGAAGCGCGAATCGGAAAAATACTATTCGTCAATTATGTCTCAAAACAATTCGAATCAATCGAAACCACTTTTGATGCAAAGTAATTTTTAATGAATCATGTTTCCATTATATTTCGTATTATTACGTCAAAAAATAATCTTAGGCGTTGATAAAAATATAAAATGTTGTTGGTTCTGATTTAACTATGCTGCAAATTCGTGAGAATGAATAAAATTATGAAACATTACTAAATCAATTATTAAGCATTTAGCAACGTAATTTATCCGTAAACTTCTTATTGTCTCTACTGATAAATAGTACGAAATCTTGATTTGATCATTCAATTATTAATAAGTATTAAATCAAGATTAAGTTAAAATAGAAATTGAGTGAAATGTCAATTGAAATAACAGGAAACGACGTCTTGAATGGAAAAGACAAATGTATGATATTAGAGCAAAACAGGTTCAAATCATTTGTTCATTGGCCATTCAACGAAGGCGTTTGTACTAAACAAGCAGTAAGTCATCGATTCGTA
Organism: Archegozetes longisetosus; assembly: GCA_018873245.2. Lineage (NCBI taxonomy): Eukaryota > Metazoa > Arthropoda > Arachnida > Sarcoptiformes > Trhypochthoniidae > Archegozetes > Archegozetes longisetosus. The sequence goes on along the minus strand of JAEMBT020000004.1, from coordinate 5,716,143 downwards.
TAACTGTCTTACTTAAATGCCATAATAATGTTGAATGTCTTCTGTAGATGTCTTGTGCTGGTTTCTATCACTGCAATGTTGAAGGAGAAGTGGATGGTGTCAGGTGTTTCTGTTGCTTCAAAGAGTTGGACGGGTGGGACTATTCGGACGACCCGTGGATTGAACATAAGAGACATCAAAACAACTGCTATTTTGCTACTTTAGGCAAACCTCAGTCACAGCTGACTGTCGCAGAATTTATTAAAGTTATTGAAGAGAGAGAATGCAATCTTTTGGTATACCATTTTTATAATTCATTTGATTAGTCAAACAAACAAATTATCGATAGTTATTCAGTTTTGATCCACTTATTAAGCATTAACTTAATTGAATTGGATTAGATTTGAGAGTTTATTGAATTGAGTTGATGACTACCATTTACTTAATATCATTCGTTAAGTGATTGAAAAAGTTTGATTAACTTTACTAATCGTGTTTTGAGACTAAATATTAAATTGTAATCAATTATTCAATGGATAGGAAGTGAGAAAAATCAATTCTTATATAGAATTTTCTAATTTAGAACAAACGAATGGAAGCAAAGCAAGAAAATGAAATCGAAGAACTTCGAGCTTTGGGTCTAAAAAGAGAAACTTAATAGAAATTAGTACCAATTATTCGATAGAAGTAATGAAAATTAATGTAGTAATAATTAAAGCTATGAAAATATTAGTTAATTTAAAGTATTAAAAAATATCGAAATGTTGATGTCATCTCATTCAATATCATAACGATTTTTATTATCACATCTTAAACATAAATTTGAACAATAAACGAACAATTAATTTAGTGACAAATTTCTACTCTAAGCATCACATAAAGATTTTATAATTAAACAATTTAATCTCGAAATGAGTCGATTCTTAACCGTTTATAACATATTTTCGTTACTATAACACTGGTTTTAAAGGTTAGCGTCATTAAATTATATATTAAGAACAATATTCTTATATTAAAAAGTATCATATTCTAAATAACTTTAATCGAATATATTAATGTTTTCATATGTCTATTATATCAAAATAATTACGTAATAAATATTCACTATTTTTCTAGTATTATCTCTGATTTACTACCATTTGTCAAATTTGAAATCTAAAGAGTCGAAAATCTATTTAAAAAAATTCACTCTAATTAGATTTGGAGCTAAAACTAATTTGAAACACTTTATAAAATAATTATGCGATATAACAATATGTATTAGTTGAAATTTAAAGCTTTACAAAACTACAATAATTAAAAGTTTGGCTTCAATATATGCCTACATGTTTTACTAGAAGAATTAGACTTAAGATCTGGAGTATTAGAGTTATTCATAGTCATAATAAACCAATGAGAAAAAGCGAACTAAAAAAGAAATAAATATAATGCACTATATATTCCCAAGTAGCAAATTATAAATTAGAGTTTGCAAAATAAAGAGTAAAAATGTCATCGGTTACTGTCAGGTAAAATCATAATCTGATTCGAAAATTTTCAATTGTGTCATCTTTTCATTTGTACATTTTTCAGTTTTTTTCAATGTTTTTCTCGGCATAGGATCTAAAAACAGTGGCCAACTCAGAGACTAGGGTCTCGTGACGAAACAATACACGAATTCCAGGCAAATTAGTGCGTTGTATATCATTACCATCAATTCCTTCTCGTAAATAATTGGGTCCAATCCAGTGCTGCTTGAATTCATGCGGAAAACCAGACATCAAAACACTGTTTCGTGCCAATTCACTCATATCACAACTGCTTAATTTCCAAACTTGTGCAGCGATTGAATATTCTTCCATTAAGGGTTCCTAAAGGAATAATAATCGATTGAATTTTAAAGTAATGAATCAACAGAATATACAAACTTTAGTGAAATGAAACTGTAAGGGATCATCAGTTGACAGCGAGACACAAAGTCCGCGATACAAGAATTCAGGCAAAGGATTCCGATGATAGTTAAGAAATAGCGAATTGTTAGAGAGCGGAGACATTGCGATTCCGATTTGTGCCAAATAGTATAAATATTGAAGAACAGGAACTTTTCTCAATAACAATCCGTGCGATATGTTTTCACTCAATAAGAACCCTCCGATCAAATGCTGAATATTTCCAGCTTCACCACAATGAGGACGCAAAACAAATGTATTAAAACCACGCTCTCTATAATAGTTAGACATTTAATTTATTAAGGCAGTGAAAAAACGAGTGAAATCCAAAAGTTGTACTCACTTTCTGAAGTCGTTGAGAACACACATGTTTGCGTACATGTAAAACAGATAGTAGTTGCTAAGAAGAGAAAAAAAGTTAAAATAGGATAAAAGAAAACCATTGATTAGAATTCATACTATGGAGGATTCTCGCCATCAGCCCATTGAGGTGGCAGAGGTATTTCTTGATCAAAAAGTGGATTTTCGTGTTTCGATTCATCATCAACTGAATCAAATCCAATCACATATTGCAAGAAAACATGAAGTTCTGGATGAGAATTAGGATTGTTAGTGGCCTCAAAAAGAGGCAAAAATAGATTTTCCAACATTTGCTCAAAATTTTCAACCATCTGGTTGGCGCGATAGACGTCACTAAACAAGAAATGAAAAAATGGTTGTGAAAAATTCAACTCACAATTTTGGATTATAAAATTTATAAAATAATTATTTACTAAAGCCGAGGAATTTGAATAACCCATCGAATTGTATCGGAATAAACATTGTGCTGAAGGGCCCATTTGGCCAACATATCCCATTCATCTCGCTTACGACCATAAATAGAAAGTCTTTCGGATTGACGACAAAAAGAAACAGTAAAATATGGTGCTTAAGCATAAAAGAGGGTTTGAACTGCTTATAAACTTCTTATTAGTCAACCAGTTTTCACAAATAATGGACCGAATCGAAAATAATCAAAATTTGATTTTTATACTCAAATTCTTACCAGTTTGCTTTTCGACCATCAATGCCATGAAGAATAGATAAATTTTACTTTTGATTGGCTTGACTTTGAATAAATTGTTGCCTCGAGCTTTCTTTATCTTTCTCTTTCCCCGATGGTTTCCGTAAATTTTGAACATAAAACACAAGTTTTAAGTTGATCAAGTCAAAAGGAAAGTACAAGCAACAATGCATTCAAAAACATATCAATCAGAAGTAAAATTTATCTATTCTTTATTCAATCGGTGGTCGAAAAGCAAAATGGTAAGTACCTGAGCATAAAAAATCAAAATTTCATTGTTTATCTTCGATTCAGTCCATTATTTATAAAAATTAGCTGACTAGTAAAAAATTTATAAATAATTCAAATCGTATATTCAAACGCTGAATAGAATAAACCGAATTAATATTGAACTGACCTCAACTCTGCCTGTTGATACTTCGATTCTTCTAAATCAGTCATCACTTCCTATTTCATAACAATTACATGAACATGAAATCAAACCGTAAATTAAAGTTCAAAAGCAAACCTTCAATATTTCTGCGAAATATTCCCCATCAATATAATTGTCTGTTTTAAGGAATATCTCTCTCAAACGACTTTCTCCAATAGGATTGTACTTAGCATTGAATTTATCAAATCTGTGAAATGTGTTTCTATCAGCGTGAACGTCAAGCATATCAACGCTCAAGTCATAAGAAGTCAAATTGAGAGTGTCAAACACTTGCTCCAAAGTCATGGGTTTTCCGTTTTCCACGCAAACCAAATCGTCTTTGCGTGTTTTGATCGTTTTTTTAATAAATCTCAACAAATGCTTTTGATTCATGCACGAGGCCGCGTGAACGTGAGTGTCTACTTTGCGGATGTTATAGAAGTCTCTATGAGGCACTTGTTTCTGGGCTCTCGACTCTTTTCTCTCATTTAGTAGAACGTGTATTTGGAATTTATGCGACAAATAGGCTAATCTCTTAAAGCAGAACGTCTTGAGAGGTCCATCAGTGATAACTTTACACATGAACTTCATATCTTCAACAAAATGAGTAAAAGATGGATACGAATATGGGGCACCTTTTCATTCAATTAAATAAAATTAAATTACAACTTGAAAAACTGTAAGAAGATCAACTAAAAAACAGGCCTTACGTCTGCCATCTTCTAAGTCATCTGTGGTTTTAAAGACATGAATTACTCCGTCTTTAATCTTCAGCAAATAATCCAAATCTTTAGGAAACGAAGCATTCCATGGATCCTCAATAGTAGGCGGTTCGTCGTCGTAGTCAACTGAAAATTTAATAATTTGGATTACAATGTCCGGGACATAGCCTGGGATCGGGTTCTTTCTCTAAGGTCTCTAATGCTACTATTCGATCTATCACTTTGTGTCCACAGCAAACCTTTCAATACCTTTACTATTAGAGGGAGAGCACATTGGGCTCAATGCCAAAAGAAATGGTCTTCTTTGAGGGCTCGAACACATGCGAACCTTTGGAATAAACTGAAAACAACGACAATTAGTAGACTCACCCGTTTCTGATTCTGTGGGTTGTGGTGTCCTGAAAAAATTTACGAATCGGTGAGTGGTTTCAGGAAATGTCTGGTGAGCTTCACGCATATATCGGTCACGTGTACGGAGCGCTCTTCTTATATACTTTCCAATATGCCTCTCCTCTTCCAGTATCTGTTTATAGTTAGCTTCAGTTAAAACTAATCCATTCTTTATTCTATTCATTCATATCAAACTCAAGTTCAAGTGCATTGCATGCGATTTGCAAAACAGGAACAAAGGGTGACTCAAACAGAGCTTCTGTACTCACGAGTTGAAAAAACTCAAGGATTTATTGGGTGGTTTGTGATTTAGAGGACTGTTTGGCATTCAACACAACAATCATCTGATTTTGACATTGACCTAAATTCTAAATAAGATCTGAATTAAATGCAAATAATACGACATACCGAAGCCGATTCTGAACCAGAAATATAAACTCTTTGAAATTCGGATTCATATTCGTAAATATTCGCTTCTTCATTAGGTGACATTACATCGGAGAGAGCGCTCGCTTGAAGACAAATAAAAACATTTAAATAATCCATTAACTAAACTAATTATAAGGAAATGCAAAAAATATTAAGAGTTTAAATAAAAATAGAACCAGAAGTAAACCAAATCTAAAAATATTTTAGAAAAAAATAGATAAAATAAGAGATAAGATAACAAGAAAGAGTAGACATACATAATTCTTCTCCCAGATGTGAAGCTCTTTCCTCCAATTCTTTGAGAACAATTTGTTTTTCCACTATTTTTCGCTGCTCCTCCACTTCGATTGGATAGTGTGGTATCGAATAGGGCGCTGATATCTCTTTGGCCAAAACTGGATTAGTGTCTACATCAAGGTCTTCTTCCTCTTCTTCCTCTTCCTCTTCCTCGTCGTTATTGTTTTTATCCATATTCTCATTTTCATAGTTTTCGTCATCGAATGATTCCATTTTGGGTTCAAACAGAGCTTCAGAACAAAGGGACAAATTGAAGAAGAAAATGATTAAATGATAAGGAGGTAAACGAGTTGATTTGCTACGATTTACTACTTGTTCCGTTAGCAGAAATCGAGATACTAATTACGTATTGATTATGAATAATTTAAAAGTTATTTTACTATCAAAACTAAACAATCCGTTATTGAACACGCGATTCGTTCTTTATATTTTCTGCTAGACAGGTCTATCTGATTTCTCAAGATAAGTCCTATTTGATGCTATGCGACGAGGCTTACGAGAAGTATAGCTTCAATTTTAAAAGGCATAGATCACTTAAAATAACACTCATATGATCTTCAAATGGTATAATATAGAATACGTGTAGTATATCAGATTTTCAATTCAGTCCCCTTTGACTTGTTCTATAAATCATTCACCCAGGTTATTGATCCATACCTAAAATAGCTTTATTAAATAATTATAATGAGTTAATATCCTGAGGATAATGTTAGGTTTGTTTTTAGACTGTTTGTGACTTTTATGAGATAGTCAGACACTTGATATAAGATTGAACGTTAAGACATTTAACATAAGATGATTAAAAGTTAAGAAGCTATAATCTATAGACCCTAGAAGTTAAGTAACCAAAATAAGTCTATCAAAAGTTAGTTATACTTTTATCTCAGATACTCAAAAAACAGTTCAATAATAGCAGCGATAAATTATAATCAAAATAAAATTTTTTACTCTGAACAACATTTAATCATTTAATCTCGACTTTTTGTGCAGTTTCTTTTTTATTCAAACTTTGACTTACTTCTGAACTTTTTTACCCTGGGGTTAAAGTTTTATCAGTGAGTTATTGTATATTTGCAAATACAATACTACAAAATATTCTAGTGTACGGCGAAACTAGAGCCTTGAACTACAGATATCTACATTAGTGTAGTTCAGTATAGATGGTCTCCAGAAACTCGAAGTCTTGTCTTGCAAAACACTTTAATACTAGTATCAAAGTTGGCGAACAAATAACTATTTCATATATATCTCTGTATAATATAGAAAAAAGATAAAAATGTTAAGTAGTCGATATGCACAGTATTGGTCGTTATTCTTCAAGAATATGAAAATCTAATGAGTCAGAGCAAATTTGGCATAGTCTAATTTGGTTTGATTTTTACAATTGTGCATAAAATTCAAGTTACAAACACTGTAATTTCAATAGAACATAAGAATTGGATAAATCTAAAAATATGGATTGGTTTGGAATTCAATACATGATAGTCTTTTCTATTTTAACCTTAATATCAAGTACTATATGTTGTATGAATACTCTTGTGAAAACTTGCGGTACTCTTATAGTAGTTGCTATGAGTTGTTGGTATTTGACTAAATTTATTCGACGAAAATTTATTAATAGTTATATCAGCTCAATGGGCAAAGCAGTCTTGATAACAGGTAATACTTATTGAATTAATACAGCCAAATCTGTCTGACTGTCACTTACACTTAAGTTATTTTTAAGCAACAATATAAAACCCCTAAAATCCATTGCTCAATTGTTATGAGTTTTAAAAACCACTTAATTACATGTGAAAGTTAGACAGGTTTCACTGTAATGGTACGTATGATGCATAACAGCCCAAGCTGTAAATAATTGAATAGCGACCATCTTATAATCCATTAAGCTAAAAGGCTAAATAAGTTTTTTTATTAGTGATCATTAATTCAGAAAATAATTTGAAAGTATGTCATTTATCTATTTGTGAGCTGAAGACTCTAATTTAATAAAAAGCCAATGAGGACTGTATGAGATGCAATATAGAAACAGTTAAAGTTATCTCTTTGGTCAAAAGGTGAATCTACTATCAAACCCATCTGTGAACATAAGTCAGCTCATAACTTATAGCAGGCTTTAGGGCATTCTCGCTAAACCTAGAGAGACTAATTGATCTCTTTTCAGTAAAAGCCTCAATGATCTTACAATGATTGCAACAGAATTTCTATTTAGGGAATCATTTAGAGCCAAACTAAGTTTAAGACTCAATGTTATCAAAGCTCAATATTCATTTCTGTCACATTTTACTGAACTACTCAACTAATAGGTTTATATTATGAATTTATGACTTCTATCCTTATTGATAATGAAAAATTTAATTTCTTAGGCTGTGATACTGGCTTCGGTCATAGTTTGGCACTAGAACTTAATAAATATGGTTTTAATGTTTTTGCCACATGTTTAAATCCTGATAGTTCTGATTCACAGCAACTATTGAAAGATGCAATTTTTCCAAATAAAATCAAAATCTTTAGAATGGATGTTACGAATGACGATGAAGTATTGCAAACATACAGTCAGATCAATGATGAACTAGAGAAAACTGGGGAAGAATTGTGGGCACTCGTCAATAATGCAGGAATAATGACTTGTGGACTGATAGAATGGGGTTCAATGGATTCATATAAAAACATATTAGAAGTGAATACTTTTGGTGTGGTTCGAGTGACTCGAACTTTTGTACCTCTTATTCGAAAATCTCAAGGAAGAATTGTGAACGTGGCTAGTATTTTAGGCAGAGTCACAATAACTGGACTCACAGCTTACTGTATGAGTAAATACGCAGTCGTCTCATTCTCTGATGCATTAAGACGTGAAATGCATCGATGGGGAGTTAAAGTATCCACTATTGAGCCTGAATTATATAAAACGCCAATCGCTGCTGAAGAAAACATTAATAAAACTTTGGACAAAGAGTGGTCGGAAACACCGTCTTATATCAAAGAAATATATGGTCAACAATCTTATGAAAGTATAAAACGAGTAGCTTTTCGGTCGAAAATTGTAGAAAGAGACCCAAAAGAAGTGGTCGATAGTATGATTGAAGCCATCAGAAATAATTATCCAGAAATAAGTTACAGACCCGGAGGCTTTGCCAACAAATTTGCTATATTTGCGATAGAATATATTCTTCCTTCTCAGATATTCGACACAATTTATTGGTTTATTCATGACTATCTTGAGAAAAAATAATTAATTTCCATAAATTAGAGTCGAGAGAAATCAACACTAAGATAATTAAATAATTTTTAAGTTTTGAAAACTAGAATTCTATTGAAAAACTTTATTTGTATGAATAAAAATTGAGGAAATAAATAAAAGTGTTCAAGTTTTCAGTTGAAAGGTTTTGCCTGAAAAGCTGTCTTTATATTAACATAACATTTTTTCTTAAAATGCAATTTCGATAAACAAAATCGATAATAACTTTGCGAGTGTTTTGCCAATGAGTTGTTAATCTTGTCATATCTTGTCATCATCTGTCGAATTATCTCAAAGTAGGCTGTAATTTGAGAATGTTTAGGACGTAGACTAAAGGGAATCAAAAGAGGAGTTAATAGACGAAAAGATTAGTTGGAAATTGAAGTTGATGGTTGTATTTTTGAGTGATGTTAGTTCTTGCCCTTTTAATTTGATATTCCAATTTAGGGTTAGCTTTTGCTACATTAATAAAAGCTTGAAGTAGCACATCAGTGACAAGAGAACCGCAAACATTTATAAAGCAAAGGTTCTCACATGAATTAATAACGTGAACGAGTTGGTCGCCAATTCTAGAATTTCTGACATCCAGATGCGTCAGGCTTTGAAGTTTAGCGATTTTAGGCACGGATTCATCGGTTAATTTAATATCATGTGTTGGAATGATAGAAAGCTTTTCAAGTTTAGGCCAACAAATATCAATCATCTTGATTGGATCATCAGTTACGCTACCTTTGATTTTAAATTTCTTTATTAAATGACATTTACTCATTAATATGATCAGATCTGAATCAATAGAGTTCTGTTCGAATTCTTGGCTGATTGAAATGTCCAATTCTTCTAAATTTGTCAGATGTGAGAGCATGATAAAAGCTTGGGTTTGATTTTCTTTCGGTATACAAAATTTAAACGAAAGACACTTTAAGTTTGTAAAATGTTCACTAATTAATTTAATATCTGTCAATGAGGCAATACTATCAACTCTAAACTCAACTATTGATTCAAGTCTTTGGCATAAAACGAATAATCCAGTAGTTCCAAGAATTTGTTGAGTTACTTTCAAAGTAGAAATATTTTTACTAATATAATAAAAGTAATCGCCAGTTATTTCTGTTTCAGAGTCACATATTGTTCCTTTGGCTAGAGATAAAACTTCTAAATCCTTAAATCCCATCATGAGCGTTGTAAGCGATTCCTTAGTAAATCGAAACCAAGAACCATCAGTTCCAAAATAGCGAATATTCGGATACTTAGTAACGAACAGTGTCATCTCGTCAGCGCTTATTGAAATTCTAGAAATAATCAACTTATGTTAAACAAACTAAATATTTAAGTTTATAGTTTTATAAAAAATAAAAATAAAAATATTGGTGCTCGTGCTGTAAAGTATTATCTCTAATTGAACAAACATTGAAGACAGGATTTGTAACACTGGCCTGACCGCATGACAAAGCTATTTGATACTTATGAAACACTTTGATCATTTGTAACATGACTCAAATGGCTATTTATTCAACGACTCAGCAATCATTCGTATTGTCGATAGATCCGAACTCTTACCTGACATCCTGAAGATTATTTCTATCGTTAAGAACTTGGAAAAAATTACAATGTACTAAATCGCTGTCACAACTATTCATTATAATTCTCAAAGGCGTCAAATTCTTCTCAAAATAGAGACCAACGAAATCGATTGACTTTAAATTAGTAGACATTGAGAGCAATTTTTCAATAACGAACTTTTTATTTGAATTGGAAGCCAAGGATACAATTGAATTTGTTTTATTTACATCTAAATTACGATTAGAACAGCAGTACTTCCATTGAAGGTCTGAATGTCTCATCAATACAAGAGATGATTGACTTCTGAATAGCTTTGAAATCAAAATTGACCACCGAATGCTAACACCAGAGACAACGATTCGTTCTTTCAAATTAAGGTAAGAAAATATGATGAGAAGCACGTCGTCGTTGAGGTCATTGATTCCAATTCGAGATTTTCCAAATAGAATCTCATTCAATCGACTCAGTATTGTTCCCATTGTAGTATAGATCGAATTGATGATGTCCTAATTTCTACTTAATACCGAACAAAATGATAAAACTTGATTACATCAACTTTATTGTGAAATACCAAAGGTTTACTGATGAGTAATATAGAAATAACGATGTTTAGTAAGAGCATTATGAAAGATAAGTGGTTTTATTATTGAGGCTTGTTATTTGCATTATCTTGTTCTACACCTATTTTATCGTTGAAACGTCAACAATGAGTTCCTTGCACTCTACTCATGCAACTTCAAAACAATTCAGGTATAGATTAAAGTTTCAACCTAAAATAATCAATTCTAAACTATTTTTTTATAATATCTTTCATTTTGACGATTCTAAAATTGTCAAAATTGAAAGATTTGCGAGTGAGTCATCTAGTTTATAAATCAGTTTAGATTTACAGTATTACTTGTGTTACGAAGATTATGTTAAGAACTCTGATAAGAAGCTGTAAAGATAAAAAGGTTTTGGTTCGGATCATAGAATCGTCTAAATAAAAATAGGTCTCATCTGAAGATATTTGAGGAAACTATTTATGTATTTGAATTGTATACATAATTAAAAATTAGAATCATAATTAGATATAGTAATTGAGTGAAGCATCATAAAATTTACGAACGAAATGTAAATCTGTTGGCTTCTTTTAATGTAGTTATGGCCTTTGATTTTTAGATAAACATTTAAATTATATCACTTTTCGTAGCTGGTTTTGGTTAAAAGTTATCTTCATGATCACTTTACACAGAACTGGCTACTAATGACTAAAACCAGTTACGAAAAATTAGTATAGTATCAACATTTGCCTGAAAATAAAGACCACAACTGTATTGCATCAAATTTTGTTGTTGTTATGAAAATCGTTATCTCAAGTGTAGCTTTTAGTGATTCGACGAAACGGTTTTCATTGACCGAACAAATATTTGTTAATATTTACTTTAAGATTGTTTTATGACCAATAAAGTAGGGACATGTTAAAAGCAGAGATACGCAAAAGAAGTCAATAAGTTAAGAATGATGTTAACGTTCACTTGTTTTAATTCCTTTACTTCAATTCAATTATTTGTCAAATCAGTATAAATTCAGATGAATATTTAGTCTATTATGAACTGTTCTGCCAACACAAATAGTAATTGTTCGATTGAACTTATTATCTACTGAAAAATGTGTCTACCTCAAAAAGTTTGGTGTCATTTAGCCATAGGATTAACTGTTTTTGGTTTGTTTATAATAGCAATCGGAATAGTATTGAGAACTATTTCCACTTCAAAGACTGATTTCGCAGAAAAAACTCGTTTGATGGCAACTATTTTAACCATCAGTGGAAGCGTTATTATAGTAATAGGAAAGATTTTACTGATTTGCAGTTTAAAATTGAAGTGCTCTAAAGAGAGTTCGGTGATTGAGAAGCCAAATAAACTAAACAAACGCCTAGAGTTACCCCAATCTACTAAATATAATTTTCAACAACAAATGTCATGCAGTGTTCCAACGCCCAACTGGTCCTATCACTCAAAGGATGATTTAAAATCCTCTCATCATTTGCTAGACGAGCAAACAATTACGTTATGTCCAACACAACAGAACGAAGAACACGCTCTTTAGTTAGGAATTGCCGCACTCTCATTGACTGTTAGCGTTGCCACCTTTTCGATCCATCAAAAGAGGATGATGATCTTGTAAGACAATATTGCTAATTTTAACAAGTTTTGCTGAAAAAAAAACTATCAAAAATGTTTTAAAAGCCAATGCTACGAATGTATGACCAAAAGAAGGATCATCAATGCTCCCGAGGACTCTCTACTATATCATAATAGAAGAGAGAGGACAGATCATACAGACCCTAAATGAAGAATAACCCTCAGAAGAGTAAAAGTGACAACACCATTGATTGTAAAATTGGTGGAAATAATACAATTAGACTTTATTTGAAAGTTTTGAAAGTTATATCTTATAATAAGGTTTAGGTTTATTGATTGATTATCATAAGGCACAGTATGAAAAGTTTATTGCAAAAGTATTTGTCAATTATTTACTTATTTGATAAAAAATATGATGAGCAATCATTTGATTCAATACAAAATACAGGATAAAAATTGATGATTCGCTGGACTTTAGTGTTGGTCTTAGTTATAAATTCACATTAAAGCATATGAATCTCTTGGTTTTGCTTTGACCTGATGCTTCCATTCTTCAATATGGATCTCAGTTGCAGTTTATCGTTACTCTGCATTTCTATTGAATTACACGGACTGTACATCATAGCAGTAGTTGTTTTGTTGGCACCATTCATATTAAAACAATAATTGTTACATTGAGGAGTCAGTGTTTCACAATTTGTCGCTTCTATCTCATAGTCCTGTAACGAATATTTTTCAAATGACTTACAGTTGAACTTTTCTAACTTGAACACGCAGTTAAATAGGTTTTAAAAACGATAAACTTAAGCCTTGATTTTCTACGGATATATTTAGCCTGTTTTATAAACGATTTAGCTGCATGTTCAAGTTAGACAAGTTTTGCTGTATATATCTTTCTGAAAAACTAATAAAAATCATATTTCTAATAAATCATATGAAGCACTAAAGTTGAAGACAAGCTAAAGAAAACTTACGTCAATGTTACGATTTTTGATAATATCGGGACAATTTTCAGTATGAAAGGAGGAGCTTTTGGTTTGATAATTGAAATCAGGGTTTTCAGAATTTCTCAGAAGAACATGTGTGACAGGGTGTTGTAGTGAGGAGGAAGATTGCGAAGAGTTAAGATCAGTCATAATAAGTACTTGACAGTGTTTGGCGTTAGGCGTATGCGTGGATGAATCAGTGATTGAGGCCCGGGTAAGATCTTCTTCACTGAATGCTTTCATGAGAATAGCGTCGCCGTTAATGCTATCTTTATATGCTTTGACTTTCTTAGTTTTGTGTTTATTGCCGCTATCAATCTTTCTTTTCCACTTGAAATAACATATTACGAGACATGCATTTAAGATGATTAAAAAGAGTCCCAAAACAAAAACAATTATCATAATGATTTTGGAGACAGATTTGTTGGTGGAATTGGATTTGGCTCTATTTAGTGAGTCTATTAATGCTTCACTTGAATCAAATTCAGTTGCATATGTTGAGGCACGTATAGAAGTATTACTCTCATCCCAATCACTTTCACCAAATCCATTGAAAGCCAATACAGTGAACGTATACTCCGATGCACTTTCCAATCCTCTAATTAAAATCCAATTTGTTTCTGTTTCAAATCTATTCAAATCATTTGATTCTGATTTGTAATACTTCACTCGAAATGATTGTTTGAGCCCTCCATCGAAGCCAGGTGTCCAGGTTAAGAAAGCGCTATTATGAGTGATATTAGCGAGTTTGAATAATTTAGGCGGATCTGGTTTTCCACGTTTTCTCAATTTGATAATTGTGTCACTTTCACCCTTTTCATTATGTGCAACGCATTTGTATGATTTATTTAAGTCACTATTAGTTACGCGTTTTATAATCAAAACACTTTCAAACAGAGTGTCGTCTATTTGCTTTCGGTCTATATCATATCGAAAATGTTTCACGTTATTCTTTGCCAATAACTCTGACGAACTGCTGAGAAATTCGTTTTGAGGACTAATCCACTTGAAGTGCACTTTTGGAACGCCGGTCGCAGTGCAGACCATTTTAACCATTTCTGAGTCCTCGGCCGCAACATTGAGTGTAGTCATATTTAAAACAATTTTCGGTTTTGTCTTTATCAACAGTTTCACCACTCCTATCGCTTCATCTCCAATGCCATTGTTGGCTAAAGAGAAAAAATCTATTAATCATTCTCCAAGGTGTCAAAAGTGAAATTAAGTTTTGAAGTTTCTGAGATTTTTTTCTGTAATAAAATAGATGAGGAGTTGGTAAAAAGCACTTTAAAAGTAGTCGATTAAGGAAGAGAAAGAAGAAAGATTTAAGATTGCATTATAAGGTTTAGTTGAGAAGTAGGAAGAGTAGAAGATTGAAGATTGTTTAGGGATGGGTACCTCGACACTGATACTCTCCGCTATCTTTGTCAGCGTTCACATTAGTGATCCATAGGGTTGATCTTCCCTTTTCAATTTCTGTATTAATTCTGCTATCCTTTATAAAATTAGTCTGGCCTTCTTTCCTCCATTCAATCAGATCATCAGTCATTGGATTTCCGACAGCGGCACAGAAGAGTGAAGCGGATTCCCAGCATTCGCTAATACCAACTTTGAAGTGTCAACAATAATTGGTCCGACTTTAAGCAAGATAATCACATTTAATGTCAGTTTAATACAAAATAAATGAGGAGAACTTACACAAAACATTTATTAAAATAGTGGTCTTTGTTGATCCTTCACTGTTAGAGGCTTCGCAATCATATTCGCCAGCATCTTCTCTGAAGACATTTTTGATTTTCAGTATAGGGCCGCGAGATATGAGTTGATGTTGTCTGCGATGCTGTTGACTATTAGGTATTATAGCGTTAGGCATTGTTGTAGTGGTTGTAGTTGTATCTGATATATCCAAAAGAGGAAGGCTGTCTTTCCACCACGTATAAGATATTAGTGATGGATTGCCTCTTGCACTTAAATTAACTGAAACATCAGCGCTTTCAATAACATCAAACTTTTGTAGAGGTGGTACCACAAATTCAGGCTTAACTGTACAGTTGCGGTTAAACATTAATGTAATAATTCATGCCTACTATCAATATTAATACTAATGACTTACATAAGACACGAAGAGTCATGTTTGCTTGCGTTCTTTTGTTAAGCACTTGGTTCACAGCCGAACACACTATTTCGCTTTCATCGTCTTTCGAAGTCACGTTAAGTTTCAGTTTGCTTCTCGTGCTCTTTCCGCCAAATTGAGTGTGAGCTTCAACCACCCCATCGTGCTGTCCAATCATCTCGATATTATTTTTATACCAAAACACTTCACATATTGGATTACAAGCACCTGAGTCGCAATGAAGACTCAACAAATCGCCATGTTTGGGATGCTTAGGTTTCAATTTGATTGTAACAGAGTCTGTTATATAAAATACCGATAATATGATGGAAGCGGTCAATGGTTTAGAAGTGGCCGGATTTGAAGCCTCGCATCTATAAGTGGCGCCATTGTCTGCCGCTTCTGCCCGTATTACTAACTCACTCGAGACACCACTACCACTGGTAGAAGTTAATGCACTTATTTCTCTATCGTACCCAACATTTCCCGTAGCACTAACAACTTGCCAGCGAAGACTTGGTAATGGATTGCCTCCCATTGAAACACCTGTCGATTAAATGCCTTTAAATTTGCTTCTCTTACTTATACGATAACTCATCGAATATAAATATATCTTTAGCTATTTTTCACTTTCAATCTGATCCCTTAAGATCGGCTACTTGTGAATGTGATAGCTTGTTATCTGAAATGGTGTACTTTAAAAAATTGAAACAAAAGCACTTATTGTTGAATAGGAAGGGGAACGGAGAAAGCAAGTGAAGCAGTCCATATATAAATGCTTCTGAATTCTAAATTTTTATATCACCGAGAAGTGATAACCTTAAAACGTAAGCAATAAACCGAAGCTATGAATGGTGAAAAAGTCCTACCATAAAAAACATATATAACATCTATTTTGATATTTATGTTTGATTGAAAAACTAACGTATTATCCGCAATGTTAAACAAGTGCCAGTATTTGTTTGCTCAACAGAAGGTCAAACGAGACCAATTTAAAACTATTTTGTTTTACTTCAGACCAATACAAATTTTATTATTGTCATAACTATTTGTTGGATAAAGAAATAAGACTCCTAGTTTAAGTTAGATTATATTGGATCGTCAATTCAAGGTTAATTAGTAAAGCAATGATTCTCTTGTTTTCAACTAAATTTCTTCCTATTCTAAGTACGATTCGAGGTGCCTCCAACTTGTAATTAAGTGGTTTATAAAATAAACAAAAGTTAAGCTAGATTTTCTATAATATTTTTATATTGTTTCTTAAAAACCATTCAAATGCATGCGAAAGTTAGACAGTTTTTACTTTACAAGCATTGAACTCACATTGGAATCTATACAGCTCTCCAGCAACTAAATTTGTGCCTTCCTTGTAACCAATAATGGTTGGCGGTCCCGGTGGATCTGACATTATACGAATGCTCATTAATATATTAATAGATAACAAGTCGTTTGCTCATTATGGTCATGTGATGACACTTACATAGTATATCAATATTAACAGTTTGAACGATAGTTTGTCCAAGGGTCTCCGAAAAGGCATAACAGGCGACAGTCTTGGTGTCAGGATCTTGACTGGTCAATGTGAATGTTATATTAGTAGTGGTGATCCAGCCCTCTTTCATGTCTACAGTCCATGTACTTAATGGTAATATTGCGCGATCTTCGAATGGCAATAAAAGAGAGATGAAAATGTTAAATATTCTGTCAAATGACTGCAAGTGTTGTTTGGCATAACAAAAGTTATAATTTATAAACCTATAAATAGTGTGAAAGTATTAGAGAATATTACAGAGTAACATGCATTGCCTTAATTTACATGCAATAAAATATAATAGATTTGCCACTAAATAATTTTGGTGGAAAAGTAAAGGATATGAATTAAAGTTTATGTGTTAGACATCGATTTTTTCTTCTAAAGAAAAGCCTCGAGTGGTAAAAACGTGCTAAATTTTGAAAAGTCGAGAGATAAAAAAGAGCAAGTTTTTAAAGAAATACAGTTTTGTTATAAAGAATCTCTATTCTAGTATTGGAATATATTCGTGAATGTAATAGTTTATATTGAGTCTGGCGAATGACATGCTGTCAAATACATTGTAGTGCTATTTTTTCACCTAATTCAGAGCAACTAAATAACAACACTGAAAAAGCAACATTCTAAATTATTTTATAAGGACTTGAAGCGACCAATTTACGGCCATAGTTCGTGTTTACCGAGCTTAATTATTTGTATTGGAAAATTAGAGGGCAAAACTAGAGCTACAATGCATTTGATGTATGTTGAACTGAAGTTCATACTATGGTTTATTTATGATTGAAAAAATATACTCTCGTTTCAAAACTTGTACTTATTTAATAAAACAATAGTAACCGTTAAGAATTACTATGACTCAGAGCAATTCAAATTTATTGAAGCATTCCTAATGAATTTATACGAAACATTACTAAGTGATGAATAGTTAATAAACTCTGAATAAATGTTTGATAATTACTTCATTGATTAGATTTAATTAATGAGAAAGAATTAGAGAAAAGAAGAATTAAGTATAGATAAAGTTGATAGCATACTGTCTATCATCCACGAAACTTCTGCACTTGGATTCGCTGGTCCGGCCACACATGTCAGAGTTATTGTATCTCCTACTTTACCCTGTTTTGGTCCTATCACTTCAACTTTGACTGCAGGAACTGAAATTTAATTGAAATCATACGGATCATTTAATATGCAATGATACGAGTATCATTTATTATATATTTCATTATTCATTGACACAAAAAATCTTTTTTTTAATGAAATTAAAAATTGACTAGTTCACAATGCATTAAAAAGCTTAATAATGTTGGATAGTAACAAGAAAAAGGTCGTTTCTATGTCCAACTGACTGTGATGCACATGAATTTGTTGTCAAATTTGATTTAAGATTTGCTTTCATAGTTATATTTAAAATTGTATAAGTTTCGCAATATCTCAATATCATGGTCTGATGGAAGCCATTTCATAACAACGCATCATTTGGTTGCCATCGAGAATTATTAAGTTTTTGAGTGTATAACTTAAAGCATTGATTCATTAGGTTGAAAGAAAATAATATTTTTAACGGCACAATAGCCATTTGTATGATAACTAGACATCAATAAAATAAGTTTGTATAAAGCAAACTTTGCGAATGTTTGTTATGAAATATGGTCAATCTCTTATTGAATAGTGACTGAAATACGAAAATCAAGTTTAATTGAGCATGTCTTACAAAGACTAACTTAAAAAGATTGGTAGAGACTATAAAGAAGAAAGAATATTTTAACATTTAGAATGGACTTTAAAAATAGACTCAATCTAAATGCTTAGCAGTAACGCATAAAAGTAGTGCATGCAATTAACTCAAGTTGATCCGAAAGTGAATTATTCGAAAAAATCCAGTTCTTTCCTTATTAGTATAATGTATGAAGAATTTCTTAATTGAAGCAAAGAGTATGCTTATATGGAGTTTTATTATACGTTATAACTTAGTTTTCAGAGGGCTCAATCTTAGCTCTTAATAGATATATTAATCTCTATGTTTCAAGTTTATTCACAATGCAACCCATTCAAAAAGACTTCTCTAGAGAGCAAATTATTCCCAAATGAAAACAAAAAGGAGTACATAAAACATAATATCAGAGCCCGAGAGAAAAGCCTAGTAAGGCTTAAATGAGATAGTGATACATAGGAGAAAGGATTGCAATTCTTACACAACACTTTTAGACGTATGGATGCAATTAAGGGCTGAGTTGTCACTTCGTTTGTCGCTTCGCACTTGTATTGTGCGTTGTTATCACTCGGCGTAACCGTAAATGAATAAATATTTGTTGATTCACGACCTCCGCTACTGGAATATGTATTATCTACTTCTTGTTGGTCTTTATACCAAATTCTATGGGCAATATAGAAGTTTAGAATTAGTTGGATCGGCAGGCTAGTTTAGGATGGGTTAGGATGGGTTAGGTTAGGGTTAGATTAGGTTAGGCTAGGTGTTAGTGAACTTTACAGTTTGGCGAGTGGATTCCCTCCACGACTAATGCAGGCCAGTGTTAGAGTATCGCTGACACTAATCACATCTCCATCAGTGTAACCCTCTATTGATGGTGATCCGGGCGGATCTCGAATAAAATGAAATAAGATTAGATACGCCTAATTTGTGTCTATATATAGTGTAACTTAGCGATCAATTAAAGTACAATGTAATCGACATACAGAGGACGCTTAGAGTGATCGTTGATTTGATTGGCTTCGGAAGTGCCGGATGTTCGCCTTGACAGGTATACTGAACCCCTTAAAAAACAATTCTATTATTTGTTCACTGAATTCTAGGAAAGTTACACAATTTATTTGGTACCATTATCATCCAATCTGGTATATATGTATAATGTACTCGATGTTGAAGACAATTTTCCAGATGCTCCTAAGCCTTGTTTTAATACCACAGAATAGCTATCTATAGACAGTTTAAATCAGAATAATAAATAACATTATCAGTGAACTACTTGTTTCAGTTAAACCTAAATTATATGGACTGACTTTCTATAAGAATTAGGTTTTGTTTAGTAGCTTTTTGTATAAAAACCTAACATAAAAGATAGTCAAACTCTTAAATCGATTTAGTCTACTGGTGATATGCTCTAATAAGTTTAAAATATTTAAATTGCTTTGATTATTTATTTATTTTTACTATTTAGATAAGAGTTTAATATAAAAAATGGATAACTCAAATTAAACTTAGACTTTTTGAGAGCAATAAATTCAAATATATGCTTAGAGTAAGTTGGACTGAAACATAAATAAAATCTCGAGTGGATTCATAAATCTTTGGGTATTTTTGAAAAAGGAAACCTAAGTTTTTAGCAAATATTGCTTCTGAAAGCGATCAAATCAGGCTTCTGTTACCTCATGTCATGTTTACACTGCTTATAAGCAAACAGTTGTACCGCTCGTAAAACTGATACTCAGATTAATAAGTGTTTGATAAAATATGATATCAAGAAAATAAATCTGATCATGTCATCAGATATGAATAGCAGGGAATAAAACTAATGTTTGCGGATTTTCACTCAAGATTGTCTTATTTGACACATGGTAACTATCTAAGTAATGATTTGAGCTGAAAGAATTGACTCGTTTTTAAAGCCCATTAGATGGTCATTCCACAATCTACTGATCAGCTTATCTACCGAAAAGATTACTCTGCTTTCAACCCAAAATCTTAGGATTGATTAGACAGAAGTGAACTTATATAATAGTTATTTTGAATTAAATTCTACTATTATTTATGAAATAACAATAGGTTTAGTCTTCGGACTAGCAGTAGATATCATAAAATCCGTTGCTCAACTTAAAGTCTCTATAGATTAGAAGCTGTAAGATAAGTTATGTTCTATACGGATAGCTAATCCTACGTGAAATCAAAAGAAAATTGCCAAAATATGAGTACTTCCAACAATTGAAGTTTGACAAATTTTGGAAACCACAGAGACAAACATATGGTAAAAGTTTGTTCACCTAAATGAAGTCTTAGAATGTTTTTATGGGCATTATTGACCGTCGAACTTAGTGAATAAATTAATAATTGAAAAAAGTTTAATTGAATGCAGTTATCAAGTAGTTTGCGCAGTAGAGTATGAGTTCTATACCTTTATCTAAAAACATACAACGAATAGATGATCATTAAATATTTACAGTTTTTAATTTTGTTCGTTCGCTTTTATGGATTCTTTTAGGAAAGCTTTGCTCTTTCAGAGACGAATAGCGATTCATGAAAAGCATTGCTTCAAAAGTAAACCCTTCACAGTACGTATAAGTAGTTTTTAACTCTTCTGATAATAAAAATTGAGAACCTCGTTCTAACACTACTGAATGCATAAACGAAAATCATGTTTAGATTTTGTTTTTCCTTCTGGATGAGGCGGTATACAGGTATCAAAATCAAATTTGAAAGACTTTTGTTCAACAAAACAGTGTTTTTCAATTAAAAGTTGGAAAAGTCATTTGAACCGTATTGACGTAAATAAACAATTAGGAAAATTTTCGTGGAAAGCTTAATTATCTAAACGAACTCGGGGAGAAGGGCTGACGAAATTAGAGAATTCAATAATTAAAAATGAGATAATTGAAGTTTGGATAAGCTAAACACGTAAAAAGTCAGTCAAATGACAATTTGTAGTGTCTTAGTAAGTTGTAGTGAGAGATAATGAAGTGAAAATGAGATATACCTTTGTTAATTTGCATACCATTCCTGAACCATTTGATAAGAGTCGGTGGCTTTGAAGGAGTGCTTGTATTACAGACCAAAGTTATCCTCTCAGCTTCTCTAACTTCTAATCTGGTATTAGTGTGACTTTGCTTTTGTTTAGATATATTAAAAACAAGAGCTCGATTTGTTGGTAGCAGTAGAATCTCATGAGGCGGTACTGGTATTGTGGCAAACGTATAAGAAGTATAAGAAAGTATAAGAAGTTGAAAAAGCAAATAAACCAAAAAAGAGAGAAAGACGGCAGAAATGAGAAAAAGTATCTGAGTTTAACATTAATTCCCAGAGCGTAAATACTGTTAGACAGTTGTTACCTAAGACAGTGATGCGCGCCATTGCACGGATTGGCTTATTCTCCTTTGCTGGACCTAAACAACGAATTAGGTGGAATACATACGTTTTATTCTACAGATTACTCAATAAAACATGAATTCAATTTAAGGCCTCTATTGAAAAATAAGTTATATTTCAGTTGGAGAAGAGAGTGTTTTTTGATATAGTTAGAATAAACATGAAATCTATGAGAGTTTCTGTGCGGTCTATGTCAGTTACACTAGCGTTTATGTCAGTTACTTTACATAGTAATTGAATTAAACTAGAAGATCCAAGCTTACTAATAGAAAATTATTTTTAGAACATCACCGAATCTTCAATACATTCTATAGAAATCTATTAATTTCTTTTAAATAGACGAGCAAATAGTCTTTCAATCCATAATGATTGATTGAATTGAGTTTAGAGACAAAAATATAATATCTATTTATATTACGTAATGCAAATATTAGTTTAATCTTAGCTCAAGTCTTAGTTGAGATATAATATTAATAATAGAAATTGCAACGCACAAAAACAGATTATATTCTTCATGCATTTTTCCTGATGATCGCGTTGACTGATAAGCTGATTTTCATCTTTTAGTTCAACTTCAGTTATAAGATATCTCCGATCTTTTAGTATTGAAAATAGAATTCAATGCTATTAATGAGTATAAGTATTTTCCATTAAGTATGAAATTACAAAGGACGTGCTTTGAGTTTGACTTTGATGAATAATTTTAAACTTTATGTGAAATAAGTTGGTGAATGGCATAGGATTTTGAAAATTCTTTCTTATACGTTCATAAATTTAAATAAAAACCAAAAAAATCGACGCGTCGAACGATAAAAAGTAATATAAGTGCATATCGTACGCATAGCAACTGAATTTTAATATAAAGTGTCAAACAGATATTTTAAGCTTAAGCAGACTAAAGCTAAGTTTAAGAAAACTTTTCTTGGACCTGTTTTTGATTGTCATTTCATTTATTAAAGTAGATTAGCGTATTCTTAGGCTTAAACATTTCTTTTTAATAGGTTACAATCAGAAATAGTTTTGAAAATTGAATGTAGTTTCTAAAGTTAAGCTTGAAAGTGAACAAGTAATTATTAAAAATATTGTTTTTGCTAGCTATTTACCAATCAACTGTAGTATGTTTGAAAGGAAAAGTTAAAAAGAAAGGCATTTGAGAGAGTATAAGAGGAAAATGGTATTGTCTCTTATAAAAGTAACTGTTATTATTCGAACCAGAACAATTGAGGCAATTGCAAGACGAAAATAATGATCTAAAAATAGTTGATTTCACAATTATTGTCAATTGAATTTAGTTTTCAAAGCTACTAACAGTAGTTTGAAGTGAGTTAAATAATAATTTATTTTATAAATTTGAATCAATTAATATTTGATAAATAGAATCTAAATGAAGCAGAGATTGTATGAAACATTGTATGATTTAATCTGGATTCAAATGCTTTAATCTCACATAAATAAATAAGTTTGACTATTTTATTGAACAGCTTTGGGCTAAATCATAATGAATGTCTCTTTATTTTGCTTTTTGTCTAATCTGTACTAAGTTTTAGTCAATTATGTTGCGAGCAGCAAATCCAATTATTTTTATGGGCTGCTCAATCGATAGGATATCATGTGTTCAATATATTGACTCACCAGAAAACTGATCAGACTTTTCAAATTGATTTGATTTGTATAGTTTGTAAAATTTGACTGCTCATCATTTTCCTATTTGAATTATCTATGCAAATAATGTTCTAAGAGATATTTTTTAGGCTTATTAGGTTCTTATTTTCAGAAATGAACATAACTTAGGTTATTGAAAACTATAATGTATTTGGAGAAAAATAAATTGAATTTGCCTGAAGAATGGAAGTTAAGTGCTGAAAAATCAATGCCATTAAGTGTTCAAATTGGGCTGTAAGTGCCTTCTGAAGTTACAGTCATAATGGAGAATGAGCAAATTATGAAATGATAATTTGCATACTAAGTCATGTAATCATGTCATTCTTGATGATATTCTGTCTAAAAAATGAACTAATTAAAATCTTATTCATATAGTATATATTGATGAATATAAATGTTAGGTGAGTTTACTAATTTGCTTCAATAATTACTTGAATAATGATAAAAATATATTTATAGCAACTCAGATCAGTATAAAACTTTCTACTTCAAATATGAAAAAACAATGTTTTAGATTCTTAGCAATAAATTACACAAGTTATATGAACTGAACTGCAACTTAATTATGTTGTACTTTCTCATGTCAGATACTTAATGCACATATACTTTAGTTTGTTTTGAATGTAAAGGAATGAATAAAAAAGAATAAAAAAGTTGAGCATAGAGTTGAGCATTAATCAGTATTAGATGTTAGAGCTTGTGTTACATTGAAGATTTGAGTTTTGTAAATATCTATTATAGAGTACATTTAGTTTTGTAGGTGACAAATAATATTAATAAGAAGAGTTTGTTTCTATCGATTTTCGATCGCAATTGAAATTTTCACAAAATAACTAAATAAACTTGATGCAACAAATAAAGTATTCTTTACTAAAGAGAATTTGCATAAAAACTATACTTCTATAATAGTAGTAGTATTATCTAACCCAACTGCAACTTATTCTTCAATACTTAGGTTGATAACATAATTCTCGGAATTGATTTTTTCAGATAGTATTCAAAAGCTTAGAATACTTACCGACTTGACACTCAATTTCACCTAAAAAGAAAAGTTTTCATTATAATGATGGCTTAATTAAATCGTATAATTATGTATATTATATGTTAATACCTTCATCGATAAGTTGTACATTTCTGATCTTCAAATTATATACTCCTCGCTGGCGATCGACGCTCATTGAATATCGTGGCCAACCCGGAACGTCAGGATCGAAACCTTTTAACATTTGATATGTAGAGTTAATAAGTGAAATGCATTTATTGATTGTACGTTTTCTATTAAGCTGTTATTATATATGTGTTTCTAGGTATAACAAATCTTATCATTCATTCCTTGTAAACTAATCCATACAAATTCTAAGCTTTTATTAGTTTTAATTACAAATTCCAACTGTTTTGTCAGGTAATTAATATTTTTTAAGAAAGAACATATTTTATTTTCAAACAATTTTTCTCTTTTATGTTGATATTTTGTTTTATGAATTTGTTTTTTGGGCGCAGTTGTATAAAAGCATTGGAATCCATTCATTTTTTATGAAAGACGTGAGCGTTTTTTAGCTCAAAAAATACCTAAACTTATTTTAAGATAACTTCGACAATTTTGGTTCGATTGAAAAGTGGTTGTTATCCTTCATTATACATTCAATGAGATTCGATTACTAGAGCGTAGATCACATGAAATCATCTTAAAGATGAATGAATGGACAATGAAGGAAGAAATGATAGGAGAGTCGCGCTGACGCCACTTATTTATGTACTAAAAGCACTTTCTTTACAAAATCATTCGACAGCTCAGTCTTCTATGAAATAAGGACTCAATGGAAATGAAAGAAATGCGAACATCACTAAAAATACAATTGTCTGCTGCAATAGTTTAGTTTATAGTTTCTTTTAGTTAAAGGCAAATACATTTTCATTTCAAATAAAAACCATTTCACTTATGGACTCTTTGGTCTATTGAGAGGAGACGAAAAACAAGTCCACCAACATATAAATCTCTCTCTCTCTCTCTCTCTCTCTCTCTCTCTCACACACACACACACACACACACACACACACACACACATACATACATACAGCGCAGAGGAGAGTGTCTAAGTATGAAGAGAATAGCAGAATTCGTGCAGATCTTTCTATATTTCCATTATAATCTGATCAGAACAAACACAAGGCACACTTCCTCGGCTTACTTCAAATTAAATTCCGGTTTTGATATCGAAGCAAAACATTGAACTGATAAGTAAAACGTATTACTATTACTAAGAATCACATGAATTGCATGTTAGCACATCGTAGTTGCTATCAGCATATTTTATTACTTTGGAATAAATAAAAAAAAAATATACGAAAAGTAACATAAAAACAAATTATACTGATTTTTCATTGAAATTAATCAAAAATCGCTAGACCTTTTGATTGATTTGTTCTTATTCGAATGAAGTGATGTTTAGTTTAAAAGTTTAAACATAGAATCAAATTAGTTATTGTAGTCTGAACAAAAAAAGGCATAGAATAGAGCTTAATAATGATTTTATCAATAGTTTGCTTTTTATTTTCTCCTATCATGCTATCATTTATCATGAATGAGATGTTCTTATTTTTTTTGTTGTATAGCACAGCGAAAATGTGTTACTATACTGCCAGCACAAAATGATAAAATTCCACTTTTATTGCTATTCTTACGTAAAAAATAGAATCACAAAATAGTCAATCGTATCCTAAACTATGTTTATGTGAATCATTTTTTAAGATATACAAACTTTTTTGGATAGTCTAACATCTAATTGAATTTGTTCTCTATTCCTTTTAATCAATAGTTATGAATTGTTATAAACTGCTATGAATTGTTATTTATTTGGCTGAATCAAAATCTTATAGATTGAAAAAGAAACTTAGGATTGATTTGTAATTTGTAAACCGAAAACGTTTGATACTAACTATAAAAAGCGAGTGTATGTGAGGTTAAGTAAGTTATATTGCTGTTAGTGTTGTTCATACTTTAATCTTATAGAGCATTGCCATCATTTAGAGACTACATTTTTTATCTTTAAGAAGACAAGTTCCAATACTAGTTCAGTTCACTTCAGTCCGTTATGAGTTAAATTGAACGCCTTTATGGTTGCCAAACCAAGCTCTGAGCAATCCTTACCCTCAAACTGTTTTATTGCTAACTAATCCCATTTTTATGGATCAAAATAAAATAAATTCATATTTTTTTAATTCCTAAATCTGTCAAGAATTAAAAATTTATTAGTCTAATCATATTTATTTTGTGCTTATATCCAACCGCTAAGCCTTCGGTGTCCTCTAATAAGATTCTGTGATTAAATAATGGTTTGAGCTATACTTAATTCAAGTTTATCTCATGAATGATATGACTGGAAAAGTTATACCATCTCAATATTAAATCAATATTCATACATACCCAGTAAGAATCCATCTTTGCTCCACTTTGTCAAATTGAGATCAGAGTGAAAAAATTAAAGCATTTATTAAATTATTTTCAATTGTTCCTTTGAGTTTGATTTGAAAACTGCCTAAACAACTAGAATAAGGCATTGTTTGAGCCAAATCGAGATATGTTTTAGACAGTAATTTGAATAATAAATCAATATTACTCTAAATTAGTATACAATCAGTTTGAAAAGATTCTATTCTTTTCCTTCTCAATAGAAATATTTTCATGATAATGTTTAATACGGAAAGAATAGTATACAATAAACCTAATGTCTTATATTTGAATATATTAAGTAATTTCTCAATGAAGACCTCAATTTATGATCTTATTATGAGTTTTAGTATTCATGGTTTGTCACTAATCATTTTCGCTAGCATTCATGTTGCGTTTCAAACACAATTATTCTGTAATAAAAATGAATATGTTTGCAACTTTTCAAATGTTAATTTTTCTGGCATAAGTCCTATTTTAAAAAATGCAGAATTCATTCAAATACAGAATAAATGCATTGGAATACAGAACAAACATTGCGCTAAAAATAAAAAATAAAATTATGCTTCAATTATCTTATAGTTAATTCAAATTTAACATAATATTTAGATGAAAACTGTGGAACATAATTCTAGTATAGGCAGTGGACATAAATGTCCAGTCGGCTAATTACAAAATTAAATCGAAATAACTATTAGGATAACGACATTTGTTCGTATTTCAAATGTTTAGTGAAGAATTTTGCAAAATTGTATGTTTTAGCTGAATTTGGCTCAATTTTGATCGGAATTTCATAACTAATAAATTTGAATAAATGTGATGCAGAAAGAGGAATCGCAATAAGATCGCAGAAATGATTGAAAACTAGCAAAATTGTAAATGTACTTGATGCAAATATTTAACATTCACAAAATAAATAAACTCTGAAAATAATGATATTGAAATAACAATTTTTATAGAATTAATAGTCTATATGAGTATAACCTAAGAGATACACAACTCTAAGGATTTTCTCTAAGAGTAATGTTCATCAAATGGTGTGATTAATAGTTTAATTAATAATGATTTGGCACTGACTTGCACGAGACCAGCTTGATTAGCGACCTGGCACTGAAGTAATACTTCATCGTCTTCAATAACTTCTTTATCACTGGGTCGCACTCGAAAAAATTGTTGATAACCCAATACTAGAGCGGATCGTGGACCAAATGTTGGTAGGTCTGCGAAAATAAATTAAACAAAATGTGAGAAAAATGCGTTATACTCTTTTTGATTGTATTGTCAGAAATGAGTTATGTTTTCTTTTTCTGCCCATTAATTCTGATCTGTTTTAGGCAGTTATGCAGTTTCATAACAAATCGATGTATAGGAGTCTAAGTGGTAGAGAAGTCTAAGTCTTGTAGAAGAGTCTAAGTCTTGTAGAAAAATCTAAGTCTTGTATAGGACTCTAAGTCGCTGATCGATGCCTACCGTTAAATAGATGAGCCTAAGGGTGCAGTGGGAGGCATACGCAAACATCATTTCTTTAATCAATCAAACTATGTATCAATGATAATATCAATCAATCAAACTGAACTTTCATTGTCAAAACACTACTAAACCTTCAATTGCTTCCAATTGATTCGTGATATTCCCGAAGATTGTTATATTTATTATGAATGATTGTTTTCTAGATGACTAATGAACTCAATTTCAATCATTAAATAGAAGATGAATTTTGGCCAAACAAATAAATTCTCCAGATTACATGATTAAATGTCATTATTTACAAAATCGATTCGACTTTTAGCTTAATTGAATAGACAATAGATCAGATTAAAATGATCCAAATTGTAGTTATTATTCTGAAATTGTTTGAAATTCAGAATATTCAGAATTGTGAAGAAGGAAGAAAAAGGCATAAAAAGTAGAAATTGGTTGGAAAAGTATTTTCTCAGTTGTTAAAAGGGAAAGGAAAATATATTGGCGAGACTTGTTGAAGAATTTTTGTAAAATGTTCTCGCTAGTGTGCAATAGAATATTTTAGAAAAACCAATTGAAAGTATTGATTGGTTCACTTATTCTACAAACTAGTCTTATGCACTTGTTTTTCGGGCTCAAAACTCAGTCGTGCAGTCATTTCCAAATCGAGAGACAAAATGGGTAGTAGTAAACGATTTTCTTAAAGCAATCAAGTTTAATATTAGAGAAGAATAGACATAAAGTTTTATATAGTGGAGTAATTTCGGTAATCCTTAGTTTCACTCATTCCTTTGTCAGATCAACGAATACAAAAAATGAGCCAATAATCAGTAATGATAATATAGAGCTAGAATTAAGGCTTGCGAGACAACAATCTGACAGCACAACACGAACAGATATTAAATATTATGATTTATGTACAACTGTCTAAACGATGACCACTTTTAATTTTTCCATTATCTCAGGAATATGTACTGCTTCGGATCAACTTCTAGAGTAGACTTCTGCTGAACTAAAGGTTTTACTTGAAAAGTCAGCAAAACATGTTTTCAGTGCTCAATTCCTATAAATGTTTAAACTTTGGACATATAAATGTAAACGAACCTACCAGAAATTAAAAATCTATCAATTGAATGGATTCTGTATCAAAATGATATCGATTAATAAAGTTGTTCAAGTAAAAATAGTCAGAATGAGGACAATATTTGGTGTTTGCGAATTTTGTCTCAGACATAAAACTGGCTAAGCCCTAAGCTGGAGAACAAAAGAGGCATCGAATAATAGTATCTGAATGATGACTTCTTATTTGGTATCGAACTTGTATGGAATTCGACATTAATTTTGGTGCTAAGAAGGAAACAGTTGTAATGAAAAGGAATGTAATGTTTTGTTCGGAATAAAATTAATTACATGTTCTTTATTTCAATCAGCATAGCATGAATATCTTCACAGATTGAACAAATATTCATGCTTTCATTGAACTAAACTCACCAGGCACGGCTTCAGTCACTCATTCACATGCTTTCGGCATAGAGTTGTAAAGAACACTCATATCTCAGTCACTCAACAATTGATTCGTGAAAATTGCCTCAAAATGAAGCTTTTATTTTTTCACTTCAATTACCAATAAAAGTATCTAAATTTATATTTTTCAAGCTGTAATAGACAAGCAAAATTTATAGTTAAAAATGAATAAACAAACAAATTATTTGATAGAAGAGTAGAGATATGTTCATAATACTAAAGGTGATGATTGAATACAACACTCAGCAACTTTTACAGCTTAAAACAGAAGAACAATTTCTTCGGTTACAATAACAACGAAAATCTCGTAAGTAAAGCTAAGGTTCGATTGAATTGAAGGATAAAACTATATTTTATGATAGTTTTGCATTTGATGGTTGAGAGCTCACTAATTGTTGCATAAATTATATAAGTACTAAATAGAAGGATAGAACAATTCTATCTATAAGATCAACATCAAGCTTAGAATCCCTGATGGCTCTGAGCAAAATAATTTCATAAGTGGCTGAATGAAAAAAACTCAAAGCATTCTAATTAGAATTAATTAATCTGTTTTAAACCGAAAGAGTTATAAAATTAATTATGATCTAACTCTGGATGAGAGGAACAAATTTTCTCACTATTTTAGTTTTCAGACTGCCTATGGAGCTTTTAGTGATTTAAAATAAACATCAAGTGTTTTCTTTAGAGTTTATATACATTGAATAAGAATAATTTAGAAACAGAATAAAATTTAGTTTATCGAAATAAGGATCTCACTTTTAAACAATAACATATTCTCATATACAGTATATCAAACAGTTTTCAACTATTTTCACCAATAACATATTTATAAACAGACTTTAGTTTAAGATGATACTTAAAACAAACAGTTGAAATCACACAATTTTCCCTTTTCATAGAGATAAAATGCTTATCAAAATTATAAATGAACAGAACTTTCAAAGCTCTAAAATTTGATTTGATAATTTCCAGACTGATTTTCAGTTATCAAAACTGCTCAACCGAAAATCAAATATAAAGCAAAAATATTGATCTGCTTATTAAAACAAAATTAGTTTAGAAGAATTCTATAAAATGATCATTGAACACTAGACTAGCGCTGTAACCACTTAGGACTTCACTAAACATTTACCAAGTTTTGTAAACTCAAATCTTTTAAAAACAATAATCTTGAAGTTCACCTGATCTTTCAGTTTATTTAGCAGTAAATTAATTTTGTAAATACCATAAACAATAAAATTGACTTATCTAAGCTAGAAATTGATGATAATTTGGATAGAATAATGAATTTTGGCCCCAATAAATATTACGCTTAATTTGCTGGCAGACTAGGCTATGGTACTGTACTAGATTTAAGATTTTAAATTAAACTAATACAATTTACATTCGAGATAAGAGTTCAAGTTTAGCTTAATTAGAGAACAAATCAAATTCATATATTAATGATTCTTAAAATTGCACCAAATATTCAGTTAGATTGATTCTAAACTTAAACACTACATATTAAACATACTTTTAACTATCATTTATTATTTTTATCGTCTCATTAACTACCAAATGAGTCGAAGATGATTAAAAATTAACATATTCTTGTCCAAAAGTGACGTCTTGATTATATTCGGAATTATTTACATCAGTTTTTGTTTAATATATTGTTTAATCAAGTTATGCCTTAGGCCTGTATTGTTATGCATAGATTTGAATAGTTAAAAGACGACAACTTAAGATTAACTTATTCCTGCATAAATTATGATTAAAATTAGAGTATAAACTGAAAATTTGGATGAGAAGGTAAAAGATCGTGATTTGAATGAAGAAGATGAGTGAAGTTG
Organism: Archegozetes longisetosus; assembly: GCA_018873245.2. Taxonomy (NCBI): domain Eukaryota; kingdom Metazoa; phylum Arthropoda; class Arachnida; order Sarcoptiformes; family Trhypochthoniidae; genus Archegozetes; species Archegozetes longisetosus. Next base: position 5,684,344 of record JAEMBT020000004.1, on the reverse strand, counting down.
TAAGGCGTAACCATAGAATAAACATTTTTAGATTACTTGCTTCAATGAATGTTTTATTATCTATCCTCTATTTTAATAATGATCCAAATACTTATAAAACACTCAATTGGTTCAAGTTTAGTTTTCAAAACCAATAATAACCAATAAATAAGATGTAACTTAGTTTTGAAATTTGTTTCCGGCAATATATTCAAACTTTTTATACTTTGTAGCCTTCGGCTTAAGAATGATTTATTCAGTAAATAAATATAAAATTTAAACTCAATGCCAACTATATCTGCTCATTACTAATCAGAACCACTGAGACATGAATGATACTAAAAATTGAAGGTCTAAAAGCAAACTTCTCAAAAGTCTTATGGGAGATATAATCTAATTTAACTTATTGAAAGGTGAGCCCATAAGTTGAGAATCGGTCAACTCATAATCAAGTTTAAACCAAAAGATGTCTTAAGATAGAAGAGGAATCAAAGAATTGAACCGGTTAGAGTAGGATTGCTTAGAAATATTTTCTATGAATCATTTGAATCTGAAATGGCAAACATATTGTTAGGCACTAGTAGTGATTTGGCGATGAGATAATCACAACTTTGAATTGGTATTACTGTATAATAAGTTATCGATATAACAAATATTGGTAGTGTAGTTCATAAATGGAATAAATGAGTTATCAAATGGTAATAACATTTCTTGCTTTTGTTATTTGTTAGACTAAAGCTGTACTTGTGATGACAACCAGCTTTTATTGAGTTGAGATAAAATATATCATGACTTGTATTACGTGAGGCAAACCAAACATTATAGCCAACATTTAGTTCATCCCATTTACTATCCAATGCCCTTTCATCTCCCAATATCTTCCAGAATGTAATTATTGGTCGATCAAGTGCTAGCTGCTCCTCTCTTACTCATCATCATCTTCAATCTTTAACAACCTGCAACTCTTCCTCTTTTCAGTTAGAGAAAGTACTACTTCTTTTTGCACCTTTTCATCAGTTCAGGCGACAGCTTGCGCGAGAGACAGAGATCCCATTCAAACAGACTTCAGAGCACTTCTTGTACTAACAGCTCAACAATCATAAGAATCATGTGGAAGCAAAGCAAACTTTTTTCATTATATCAACTTGCGAGCAGAAAGTGGCGAATCTATTCTTTAGCTTGACTTTTTAGAGCTTCTTTATGGCATATTTGATCGCTGCGCCAAAGTTTATTTGTAAGATATTCAGATATCGCTAACAAAATATTCTATTCACTTATTATGTAAGCATATATCCAAAAAACTAATCACAAACTCAGGAAACACGTATGTGTTGGCTGCATTCACACTTTTCTTTTGAATAACAAGAATGGATACTATTGTGACTAATTTATTAATTTTTCCAAAATATCAATATATTTCTTTTGTTCTTTCGATTTTGCACTTTAATTATCAAATAAATGATCTAAATTCAAAGTGAATAAAGAGTCATAAATTATAAATTTATGGTTTGGAATTGAGGTGTAGTAATTAAAAATTGATTTGCCTCAAGTAAAGGCATTGGTGATAATAAAGTAATTAGACAGTAAACTAATTGGCAAAAAAAGCAAATTTGCAATGAAACTATGGAGCAAAGACCTATATTTAATTGTATTTGGGAAATAAGTCTAAAAAGCGAAAATATATAATTTGTTGTATAACATTAATGTAGTAGAGAAGGAATATGTTATATGGACAAACGTTGATAATTATTATTACTTCGATCAGTCATTCAGAACTAAATGATTACTTATCAGTTGAAATAAGGAGACAACTGTTCGGTTTAAGTTAAGATTAATGTTCAATTCTGTATAATTTAGATAGAGTTGACAATTTGCTAGTCTCAATTCTATTACACATCAACTATTGTAAACGATCTTAATTTCCTCCTTAATACTCCAATAACTAGGCATTTTATCGATTAATTACATATTTTTGCCCTAAACTTTGTTTATAGTCTGTCAAAAAGCATTTCTTAAAACTGTTAACTTCTATTTCATTGGAGCTTATCGATTGATTGACTCACTGATAGTTAAGTTTTTAAGAATCGATTTTCAATAAATCGGCACTATAGATATCTGAGAAGTTACAATTGCAAGTTTGAAAGGCTCTCTTTCAAGTTGTAATTAATACGATAAGGCCAGTTTCATTCTTACAAAGATATTGCTTTCAAATCTTATTAAGAAACTAATGGATCGATAATAAAAGCCGTTATGTAATAAAAATAACCATAGTAAAATGACCGACAAATTATCTATGAAACCTCTATTCACGTGTCATTAGGAACACGATAGCTAAAAACTACTCAAATTAATAAGTGCTAATCTGTTAACCTATTGGGGTTTCTCTGGAATCCGATAAAAGTGAAAAAATAGTTTCAGAAATTAAGCTTTTTATTACATTACATGTTTAATTTTAGTCTGCTTAATATTCGAAAATATAATGGAATCTCATTACATTCAATTCGCTCTTGTCAGAACCAGTATAACAATTGTCTGTAAAGAGTATTGCCTACACTCAGCACGATCCTATATTCAATTTGATTAAGTTTTACTCAAAGTTAAACTGATATTAATTACAACTTTAAATTGCTCTAATATCCCTCTGTTAGAAATATTTTATCATCTAATTAATCTGGTATTTTACATAAAAACAAATTGATTTTCTTCTGGTTTGGCCATATTTTTTGTTTATTTCAAATTGAAATGATATCTACCCAAAATTATATTTTTATAGCTACCAAAAACACTAATTACCTGTAATGAGACAAAGCCAATGTTATGAGTGCGAACTAATAGTACTACCTAAAGCGAGAATTTGCCTACTATGAGGTTGCTTAAAACAAGAAAACTTCAGTATTATTGGAATAGTAAATCTAGCGATCATTAACAATTGAGTTGCATGTAGTGAAAACTACCTTAGCCAAAGTTGCCCACAATCAGATCGCATTGTATTTCGTCCTTAAATTTAAGTTTGCATTCAGAAAATTAGAATTTTTTCTGAGATAAAGTTAGGAAACAAGGGTTTCGAAACTATATTTTTCGAATGTTTGCTTTTTGAAACTCTATTTTTCGAAACTTCGAAGTGATCCCATCTGAGAGTACAGTAAATCGCTTGCTATCAATGTTTAACAGATAAGTATATCTGCCGCATACGAAGAAAATGTGTTGAGTAAATCCTTAAGCGTCAACCATTTGGGGTTAAAATTGTACTGAAGAGTATTGAAGATAGGACAAATATACTCTGAATTGTCTTCGCATGCGGTCGTATATCTCTAAAACTTGTTCAAACAACTTTCTCCTCAATAATACATTAGTCGTGTTTGATTAACTACTTTTTACTGACTGTTCAACTAATAAATGTAAATCATTTCATGCAAATGTTCTTATGTTTGCTAAAGGAAAGTTTCAAGTTATTTCCTTTATAGCATGATGATTTAGTTTTTTAAAATCCCTTTAGCTTTCTTAACTATATTTAAAATCCTTATTTGAACAAAAAGTAAGATTATAATTAAGAAATAAAAATAGCTCTATATTTACAAAATATATTTATTTGTTTTCAGTCTAAAAATCCAAATTGACTCTGCTCTACCTTTTAACGGATAAGTCGGAAGTGAAACACTGTTTTTCAGTAAAAATCCTATTAGACTACAAGTTCTTCAATTCAAAAATTGACACCTTAAAAAGCTTTTTATTTTGACTATAATTAAATTAATTATATATTGATGTAAAGTGAATAGTAGTATAATATTAATGAAGAATCTGTGGGTATCTTCGCTTCTACAAATGAATTGACTTTAAAACCTAAAATTGTTAGATATGAGATTCAACGAAAAGCTAACTAATTCACAAATTGAATTTTGTTTGATATTATATTGGATATAATTGAAACCGACAGTTTTAAGTAATGTTTGAGAAAATAAATTGATAGGCCGCAAAAATTGAATTTATTCTTCATTGAGATGACTTTTAAGTTATTCTTGAAATTTATTTTGATGCTTCTATCTGTATACAGAATTGGAGATGTGCTCATATTCAAGTCAAAGTATAAGTGCATCGATGAATAATATTATAATTTTATTTCAGTCCATTCCATACTGTCTTTTCATACTTGCAGGCAAGATATTTATGCTGAAAAAGCAGAAACAACGGCAAGCTCTCAATCGACATTTTTCTATCCTTCAGTATGAATAGAAACAATAGGAAATTTTGAATATTTGAATTTGTAATAATAGAACATGGTTAACATCTGTTATCAAATATTCTTACAAAACATATTCAATAAGATAGTATAATACAGGTAAGATTCGAGCCATGTGAGCATGAGAGAAAAGCGATAAAGTTGCACTTTCAAAATATATTCAAATTGTTGGATTAAACTTTCAAACACTCAACCATTTCCGGCAACTAAGTTTCAATTTTGTTCGAGTCTCATTTTATTCAGTTTCGTTATTTAACATGCAATCTAATGCATACTTGTAGACTTAATAATAAAATTTTTCGCTAATCACCTTATTCTTTCTTTGAAAATTCTGTGAAAATTGAGAATATTTTGATGAAATAGAATATAACGAAACAAATTCGAGGATAAGGATTTTCAAGGCATATAGTTAAAGTTAACAAGCTTAAAAATGAGAATAAGTATAAGATCAGCTTCTAGAGAAATCTTGACAAGCTTTGTATCACTTCATAGTAATTATTAATATGTTGCTTATAGGAAACAATGAAAAATTCAAGCTTCAACCTAAATAAAATGCATTGTCTAAAGTTATTTTCAACAAACTTTTAACTTCTAGTGCCTACAACAGAATTTGATTAATTTAAAATGTTTGCACAGTTTCGTGTGTTAGAAAGTTCTAAAGTTTAAAATAAATAATTTGTTTTATTTAAGCAGATATTTTGAAATAAAGAGTTATGTGCGTAGAAATGGAGTTGTAAACTAGAGATTAAGTTAAGATAAATGATGATGAAAGGTATCTTTTTTAGTCACTGATTTTATCAATCCTACAACAGCAAAATTGTTATACACTGGGAGACAATAAAAACTAATGAAACCAAATTGGACCATTGTTTCATGGTATTTTATGATGTTTAAGATAAGTTTTGGAAAGAGAATAACTGTTGGGTAGTATTAGTTTACTTAGTGAGCCCACTCATAATGAGTCGAGTGGTTTTTATTTAGTTGGCCAACGAGACAAGCGAATATTTACTCAGAACAAGTTATGCTGATAAACTGATAGCACAATATAACTTAATATATCGCTTCCATGCTCTTCATCTACGTTTTGCAGATTTCTCAGCGCAAACAGCATTAGCTTTTCTCTTAGATCGAGTCAGTTTAATAGCAAAGTGCATCTCCTAATTCCCAGGTCACCCAATGGCATAGAAAAACCAAGCAACAAAAAACAGAGCAAGAACACCGTATCCACATATCTTTACCTTTGAGCATTGAAAATATGTAACTTGTTCTACTCCCAACTAAACATTCACTCTCAGTCTACTCAGTAATCACAATCTACATGGAAATCATTAATTACAGCTAGAATTATGAGCAATCATTTCAAAGGTAAATTTGAATTGATTTTCAAAATAATTAATACAAGGAACGCAATTTTGTCTTTTTTGTCAAAACAACGTCACGTTAGGCAGTTCTACTCATACAATGATGTGTAAGTATGAAAAAATTGTCATACAAACCCTTAAGATTATAAAGAATTGATGAATTTCATAAACGTTTAAGTTATTGCGAGGGTATATGAGATGTATTTTAAGGAAAATATTTGTCTACTCAGAAGCGTAAACTTGGTGATAGTAGAGCCGCTACTGAGAAGGTTTGAATTGGTTTCCTTTTTGCTGTAACACTACAAATCAGTTGATATATAGATACCTTATATATGAATAGTATTGATTTTTCTTTTCATTCTCTTGGATACTGTAATTGTAAAATATATATTCAAAGCTCTCCAAACGTCTAACTTTGATAATATATGAATTGCTTCTACTATAAGCTGACGGCACGACAGATCACAACACAAGTGCAAACACTTTAATTCACTACTTTGGGCATAACAAAAGTCACAGTTTTCTCATGATAAAGTTTTGTTGATTTAAGAGGATTACTTAATCTATTGTTTATAGTGAAGTTGATTTTGTTGCGTAACCTTATGAACGATGCGTATTTGTTAATGGAGAACATAATGTTAAGAAGGAATAGTAAAGGATAGTAAAGTATAGTAAAGTATAGTAAAAGATAGTAAAAGATAGTAAAAGATAGTAAGAATAGTGAGGATAGTAAGGATGGTAGGGAGAGTAACCATAGTAAGGATAGTAAAAGATAGTAAAGATAGTAAGAATAGTTAAGAAAAGAGCAAAGATTTGGATTGGAATTTTCTAGTAACAAAAAAGATGAAGTGAAAGGTTTACTCTCGTTTAGCTACATGGTATTCAAGCAAATTCTATCGGCATTGAGCAACATCTTACAAGAAGCAAACAGTTACAATAGTTTATCGCTTTATTTCTACTCTATTCTCTTCTGTTTTGCTTTATAGCATTTCTCAGTTGCTGTTAAACAACTCCAAAATTGCTCAATACAAAACAACTTATTATCAAATCATTCTTATTTATCATCTTCTCTCAAATATTTACTCATTTACAATTGTAACTCAAATCTATTATCAGTATATTTGAATACACATCAATTCATTAATTGCAATTAATTTGATTTAAATTGTCCGATTTTATTCTGACTTAATTAACAAGTCATAAAACACTTATTATAGCGTATGCTGAGAAGATTGGGCGTCAGATTAATCTTCATATAAGTATAAGTTGAGTATGATTTTGAAAATTGAAAATTAATTACTGTAAAAATAGAAAATGCTCGGGAGAATCCCAGGGATCAAAACTAAGCCATATGTCAAGATAATAAGTTTGATTGCTGTCGGAGTAGATTTTGAATGTTTGAAAGTTTAAGCCGAGTAATGCAGGTCTACTAACAAGAAAGTTTTTCCTATTTGATGCGTTTTTGTCATATGTTCACCTCATCCATTCGTCATTTTTGTTATTACAGTTATGTTTGTTGCTTACCTACACATATACCGCATATATTATGAAATCCGCTGTCTATAGGGATACTCTTCACGATTGAAGACAGGTTGGGAAACATCAGGCGTGTTAGTCGTATGAAAGACTGTCATTTGAGTAAAAAAGTGAAAAACTGTTCTCCGTTTCCTATTCTAACTAACTTTTACTGCATCATTCATATCTTTACTAAAGTGATTTCTAAGCAAACCAGAAGTCATCTCTGCATTACCGATATCTCACAATATCAAGCACATTTTGGGCTTTATTGCAAACACTAAGCACCAGATAAAGTAAGAAGAGAAAAATGATAGTAAACTTTGTATTTATATCGTTACATCTGACAGAACACAAACTGTCGACCAAAGCAATATTTAAGTCCGATACTTATGGCAAACATTGATGATTATTTAAAAACGATATGAAAAACATATAAATAAGAAGCTGACTGGCAACTTTGTTTTGACCTTTTATTGAAGTATTGTTTTTGGCGATTCTTTTGATGAGCATATCTTTTCATCAGTAGAAAATGACGGGAAATGTTTGTCTGCCTCATGCAGATCGTTAGGTTAAAAGAAGCTTGTATATAAAACAAAGAATATTATTTAATATCCGGTATCATAAATAAATCATTTAAAGCTAGTGAATGTTGTTTTATGTGGAAGAGGAAAAGTTCATTAAAGAGTTATAAGAATGGTTGGTTGGATAGACATTGTAACTGTTGTGCTTGGCAATCAGGCTTCTCAAAACTGAGGCTTTAGGAAATTGAGTTGAAAATAGCTAAAAAGGACTGCCACACTATTTGCCCAACTAAGGGTTTCATTCAAAGCTCCTAACCTTTTATGAGGAAACTCTTTCTCTCTTCTACTAACCTTTCGATTGCAGGAAATGAAATAAAGATGGCTTTCATTTGCCATCAGATGATTGCACGAGCGAATAATGCTTGAAAAACTTTGTGCACCGCTACTGAATACTAAAAAACTGTTGTAGCGAATCAAAGTGTGCCTGGAATCTATTTCACTTTAACTTTGATTACCACTAGAGATTAAAATATTTCTTTATATTATCTAAGATAATCTTTTCACCAAAAAGGATATTAAAATATGAGAAATCAAATTGATCCTGAGTTTGAATATAAATTTAAGTTTAATTTTGGCAGTTTTGTGGTTGCAAGCCATAAGGCAGTAATAATATGAATAGGATTGTATGAGTTTTTGCTGATCTTAGCACTTTCAATATTGTTTCATACCAACAGCGCATCCCATTCCCTTTCAAAATACTAATAAATGAAAACATTCAACTGTCATATCCTAGACTGTATTCACACAAATATTACATTTAATGGAGAAATGTATTCATGATATGAATTTTGATCTCATCTTAACTGATCAAAATCAATAGTTGCGGTTGGCGTACAATGCTTTAGGCATTTATACCTAATTTGACTAAAACAACATTCAATATGGATTACAAGAGTCTAATAGACGTGTAGAAAAATATTTTGAATAAGGTCAGACTCAATCGAGCACATGGACAATATATTTAGTTTACTCTACTGGAATTGGCTTGGTCCTCGAATTGGCCATATAATTAGTCTAATCCTGTGACTCAATGTTTCCAAGGAAATTGAAGCCAACAATTCTATTGGTATTATGCATTGCTTCACTACTGTTAGCAATAGAAGCGCTTTAGATGTTTTGTCTAGAACCCTACCGCCGCTAAACACGCGATTCAACATCTTATTCAAGTTTTAATGCTTGGCATCTTTTTCACTTAGCTGCAACTTTGTATTCATCGCAAAACTGTAGTTCTAAACTAGGCTTGTGCGGGGAGTAACGGTGAGAGTAATTGCAAATTGTAAACTTGTATCTTTACTAACAAACAGAAATGATGAAAAGCCTGAGCTTATGGCTGAATCTTTTGATTACTCCCCAGCCAAATATGTAAGCAGTGAAGAGACGGCTGAGTTTTGGCTTTCGTCAGTATAGGTTGTAATAAAATTATGTTTTTTTATCGTGCCGTTCCATCTGAATTGAATTTGATGAAAAAAATGTAAAGATGAATGGAGAGAACAATTGGATGCGTTTCAATTGAATGGTAACTCGATAAATAAATAAAAGCGAAATGCAATCCAGTTAAGTTAGTATAAAGAAAAATATTCAATAAGTTATAGATATGTTTGAAAGAATATTCAATAAGTTGCAGATATGTTTCAATGTAAAGAAATTTATGCAAAATCAAGTTGAGGACAATAGGTTTTGAAAATAAATACATCTTTTCTAATACTAGTCAAGTTAAACTTGTTTAAACTGTTAAGTTATCAAATAAATTGTTGAACAAATTCTTTTCGTCTCTTATTCTGACATATCTGAAAATATGAGTAAAATTAATAATAATATTTTCTTTCAGTATTGCTGTAGTTAGAAGACATTCGTTTGGCGTGGTTTTATGCTGAGCAATAAAAATCAAGATCTTAAGAGCTGAAGCTTAAGAGTTATTTGAAGTTAATAATTTTTTCGATATTATCAAAGTAGTTTTTAAGATCCTTATAAGTCAAATATAAGCTTGGATGCACCGAAGAACAAAGAGCTTTTTGAAAATATCCTCCAGAGATTCATACAATAGATCTGAACAATTTGATGACAAAGTTTTCAAATTTTTATGCAACATACAAATCTTGATCAAATCAATATTCTTATTAACTTAATAATAAGTATTATGGTAGTAGTCATGCCTCCACTCATACAACATATTTGGCTACATATTTTTCTGGTTAGTTTTGGCTTAAGTCAAATGTAATTTAGTTGTAAACATTTTTGAGCAATTTGTGTTCTGCTTGGAACCAAGCTGTCGCTTGTTCAGAGGTGCCAAAACTGAGCCTTCTTTTTGCATTATGCAAATGTCAGCATAAAAGTATTGTGTGGTGACTGCACAACAACTCTCTCTCTCTCTCTCTCTCTCTCTCTCTCTCTCTCTCTCTCTCTCTCTCTCTGACTGGTCTTACTCCTACTCTTCGCAATCTAAGAGTCAAAGTGAGCTGGTTATGGCTGACTTGCTAATGAAAGAATCTATCTTAACTTATTCATCCATCATAGTTTAAGTACTTACGCTCACTTTGACTGCTTTAAGAGATTTCACATCAATCCAATCGATATTATATTCAAAACTGGAATTTTTAAAAAGAGAATCACTAGTGAGTGAGATATGAGACATGTATGAGACATATAAAGCATATATTCGGTATATATTCGGCATATATTCGATATATATTCGGCATATATTGAGCACATATTCGGTATATATAGTTATGTGATCTAATAAATAAGGAATGCATTTTCTGCAAAATGTGAGAATAACTCGTCAATCGTCGTAATAGCACAACCTTTTCAACTTTGGACGAGTCAATTTATTCGTTATGTTTCATTGTAGACTTGCTCAATGACGATTTAGGAGTAGAGCCGCACGTTTTTATACATCAATTCGTCTCTATTAGATTCGATTGGCATTCATTTTGATGATTTGTTTTTTGATAGTTGCAGTTACAGGAGTTGTGGTTGTCCTGAATGGGTTAGCAAAATGCAATCTATCAACTATTAGATGCACATAAATGCAATTCATATAATAATCTACAACTCTTTTGTGTTTCCCAAAATGCTATACAATCCAACCACTTATGGCCTCTTAATGCCCTATTAGCTCATCAAAGCCATAATTACTATGAACTAACCGTTAAACTCTTTTGTATATCACTTTAACAGTTCATTTATCATTTTTTACTTCTCTCTCTCTCTCTCGACTTGACTCTCCTTAAAAAACAAATTATAACAATATCTCATTATTTATGATTAATAATTGATGATAAGAATTACACAAACTATTAGATATTCGATTAAAAGTAAAAGTTTGGCATAACAAAGTAGAAGTGATTATGGGTTTTCTTATTCAAAAGTGACTCATTGGTGGCATACAAACATTGATGTTCTACACTTATATTGACTGAGTTATTTAGTAAATGTAGTTCAGCTGCTATTATAGTTAATTATTGTGGTTTACTCGTACACTTACTCTCTTTTATTTGATCTAATTTGTTCCCAACTCAGCCAACCTTATCTTGCTGAACCAATTAATAAAAACTATTTCTGATCAATTCTAAAATCTAAACAATATGTCCTCCATTTGAACTGATGTTTGATTGAGATTGTTTCACAAAACAATTTGTAAAGAAGAGGAGAAAAAGGAATATTAGAGCCAAGTTCTGCTTAGACAAAATGAGCTCTATTTGGAGAAGATTTATATGCACTTTGCGGTTGGTGTTCTGTTAGTGGTGTGAATCAGAAATGAAGGAAAGAAGAGATGGTAAAAGCAGAATGAGTAACATGGCAAATAAGTTAGTTCTGTCTGATCGGTATGTCTCTCTAAATGGATATGCCATATATACCGTTGACAAATATCTAACGCTACTTTGGCGTGCCTTAAATATATTAATGTCTCATATCTATATATATTATATTATACTCTATTTCCATACATTTATAATATTCTTGTAAATAATGAGTCAATCCCCTCAATGCTATGTTTTAAAACTTTTTACATGTTCACAGAAAGAATCCATCTATAAATGGATCGGTGCGACGTACGTTCAATTCTATACCAAATGTTTCATACGATTCATCATGTCTTAATAAGGCAAACAAAATCGATTCTTTCCTTCATATCCTGATTATTGTCTGTTTGTATGCATGTAGACAAAAACTACTATAATTTAACCTTATATTGGTTTTAGTTTGCAAGCTATAGAGTTTCGTATGTTGTTGTCTTAGTTTAATGAAATTGTAATTTGCAAATAATGAAGTAACTGAAAAAAGAAAGTTGTCAATGTTATACTATTTCCACCCCTTCTCGTTAAAGTATAAAAATTTCGACACACATACGCGCACATTAATATACTGCTTCTCTACTTTGCGAGCAGTCCTACTCAACAGTAACAGCTAAGGCTTTCAGTACGCATCTAGTGCTTTAGTCAATTTGCAAGACTTTCATAAATTCTTATGAATCGGGATATTATGATTGAAAGCAATATTATTGATTCGCATGAATCAATGCGTTTGATTTGTATGATGAAAACTGTTTAAATGGAATTGCACTTAGACTGATCGTAAAAGTTATCTATAAATAAAATTAACTTATGATCTAATACTAAAAGCAATACTAAATAGACATTTTCAGCACTAACTCAATTGAGTTAAAAACTATTTGAGGTCTGGTGAGGTCTGCCTAACAAATTGATAACTAAGCAGAAGTCGGTATATTTCTTGTCAAAGGTATCAAATGTTAGACAGATGTGAAGTGGATCTGTGCTAAATTGATCGGTGTCTTAAGCGAAGAATGAATTTTTATTCATTTGACTATTTATCTGTTGAACACTTAGTAAACATAATTTGACGCATGTTTTTTGGTCAGGTTTGGCTGATTTAGTTAAGTCGATGTATTTTTCGAATGTTTAGTTCTCGGTCAACTAGAAGTAAGATCAATATTTGTTTAGGTTGATTAACTTTTAAGTTTGTGATGATAATTATGTTGTAGATGGTAATATTAAATCCAATGGCATCAAATTTCTAATTAGGACACTATAAACAAAGTAATAAATTATTACAATTAAATGCCATTGAAGTATGTAACATGTTATGCATGATGGTAGTTCTTCCTGCATGTCTAGTAATACGTTTATTTTTCGCACTAACAGATGTAAATTATGAATACTTTTAGATACTCTTTTCATATTCTATCAATTCATTTGAATACTTACTAAACTTTGTTCAATAAATCAGTCATTTACTATGCTTTTGACATACAAATAATTAAAAACGTTTGCCACGCTTAATAGTTATTTAATGATCAAATAAAGCTTAAAACTCGTGTCAGCTTTAAATCTTATGAGTTTGTGTAATATTTGTTCGCTATTGTTATGTTAGTTATGTTAGTAATATATGTTACGTAAGTCGATCGAATTGCTCGTAGTTTCATCTCTATTCAATGGTATTCAATGGAATAGTAAGAAAATTATATTTTTAGCTAACTTTCAATAAAGACACGAAAGAGATGAGAAGCAAAATTTCCTAAATTCAATATTAAACAGATATTATGAAAAGTTGATTTCTAAAAAGAATTGTATTACTCGAACGACTGAATCGTGATAGACCTCAGGGCTAATACTTAATTGTTTACTACAGAGACTGCCGCTAAAATATTTTCTTATGTCCTTAGGCTCGTTTGTTCCAATAGATCACAAGTAAAAGTAGATTAAATCATTCACTCTTTTAGTGTAATATAAAAATGACCCCAATTTGAATTTCTTAATACTAAATACTATTCACCATAAGTTATGTTAATTCAATCTTTTATACAATCAGTTTATTTTCAGCTCTATTACTTCTTTTGAGACAATATTTAATTTACTTTGTTTTAAACAACTTTCAGAATCAGATCAATAAAAATTTTCATAACAGAATATTGTATTCATCTTTATTTGCACAAAATCTCAACATTCAGATCTGAATTATCGAGATAACTGAATTTAGTTCCAACAAGTGATCAAATGATTACTGACTCGTGGCAACAATTTCTGAGAGTCAACAAGAAGTTAGTCTAGTCAACAAAAGGCAACCGAATTGAAGATTAGATGATCTGATCAAACAATGAAACTTAAATAATTGATTGTCTTCTGGAAGCTGAGAAAATTAAGTATAGCTGATAAGAGTTTTTTTGCTGTTTAGTTAATATGCTGTTACGTTGAGCTAAACTAAGTTTTTCATGAATAATTGACTTCTCTTTTTTCATAAGATAAAACACTATAATTATGAATCCTATTCTACCCTTTATTCCGAGATTAATCAAGAAAAAAAATTATCTAATTCTTTCCTCACTACTCTTTTATCCTCTATTTAATTGTTCTAAACTTTTTTTTGCCTGAAATCAATTTTTTAACTTTGAGCGAAGAATTTACAAAATTTTCATTAGTTTCTAACTTTATTCAAACAAGAATTAGCTCTAATGGAAGAAAAATTGATGCAAACACTGACCCATAAAGTAGAGCGCTTCCGTAGTAGTAAAGATTAAACTTGAATTAGGGTGAACTTAATTATAGAAAGATTTATTATAACGTCAATTTTTAAATCTCAACATATTGGTAATGTTCAATTTTCTAAGTCAACCAATAAACTCAGTTAATTGAGTATTAATCTTTTACTGTTAGTAACTCTCATTTTCAAACTAACCAGTCTTGATTAAGACTTTTGTTTTCCATTTAGGACAACATAATAAAAAACGTTTCATTTTCTTTATCTTACTGTAGATCTATATCAAAATTATAATATGTTACTCAAACAGACAATTATAAGCTTGAGTCAGAGAGAAAATCTATTTATGTGTTTGACATCATGACTATCTTTTTGTCCGGTCTGTCTATTTGGAGTTAATCAATTTTATAGACAATTTGTGTAATAGACAATTGTAGTTCTTACGAATTTCTATTTTTGTTACAGTTCAGACATAACGATTATGATTCCATACAGATACTGCGGCACTATGTGAATTTCTAAGTCAAACTAACTTTGATGCTAGCAATCAATTATATAAAAACGAACTAAAAAGCCGTTAGCTTCACTATAGCGCTCAATTCTCTAAACAACTCAATAAAATATTTGTACTTCTGTTAAATAAAAAGATAGCTCTGAATTGTGCAAATTGTTGGCAATGTCAGAGAAAGTATGGTCTAAATAACGATATATGAAGGTATTGACATAAAAACATGATGGGGAAGTGGCATCCCATATAAGTTATACTGGTATTTAGACGTTAAGGCGCAGTGCAATTGCAATAATCTCACAGCTAATGACCATTACTGCACTGCTTGCTTTGGTATTCAAACCATCACTACTTTATATAATTAGTGCCAAAAACAGCTTTTAATGCATAACTTCAATCAAACGAGAAAAGCATAACTTTTACTTTAGCGCCAAATGTTAAAGACTTGTATAAATATATATTACAGTATTTATACCGATATAAATGAATAAATTGTATCGCTATATCGTTAAGAGTGAGGAGTTTAAGACTTCAAATTTCGTCAGTTGGAAGCAAAGCAACTAAAACAACATAAAACTTAATGGCAACAAAAAAACACTTCTTTGTCTTTAAAGTGACTCTTTTTCTCTTTCTCTATTGATGCCATAAAGTGCACAAAAAACTTTTCTTAGACTATAATCGTTGTCATAATGAGACGTTTAAGCGATTCATTACGACTAACAAGATTTTTAAAATATGTTTAACACTATTGAACTAAAATACAATAATATAGTTCTGACTCGCATTGGTATTATTTCTTAAGCCATTGCTCGTGATTGTTAGATATGATTGCTTTAAATTTTGAGAAAAACAAGACAAAACAAGACTCTAGATGACATTGAAAATAAACATTTTGTTTATTATAATGTTATCTCTAATGATGATGGCTATGCATAAAATCTGCATTTCGTATTTCGAAAAACTATTTCACTTTGTTTAAATCAATAAAGCTAGAAGTTACAATTAATAAAGTTCATTTCAACTGATTCAGTCAAACATAAAATAATAAAAGACATAAAACTGAAAATACAAATCCAATAAATTGATTGTAATATGGCGTGCGTTTAAAACGTTCATAGAAATTAACTCCTGAAGTAGACACTTTCTTACATAGCATTCAAATAATCAAAACTATATTCATTTTGCGAACAAATCCTTTACTTCTGAATCATTTGACCTAAACTTGCAATAATTGCTTTTTCCTATCTAATAGTAAATGTCAAAATGATTCAGAAGTAAAGGGTATATAAAAATGCATATAATTTTGATTACTTGAATGCTATGTAAGAAAGTGTCCTTGGAAGGAGTTAAATGCTGTCAACTTTTAAATAAGCACCATATTACAAAAAAAGATCTGAGTGCTCCAAATTTGAATTATGTTCACAAATTCATATCAATCATGACAGATATCTAAAGGTTGAAGTAAGAGATACCTTTGATAGTGATTTTTAAGAATTAGAAAATTAATTTGTCAATCTTTCTAGGAAATATTGAATTGAAAGTTTTCCGATGTTATTATTTTTCGATCAAGCATGAAGTCCAGAAAACGATTGAGAAAGTATCTTTATTTCATGACTTTATTGATCAGGTCGTTTATAGAATTTGATTGAGTAATTTTGTTTTTTATTCAATAACTTTTACTTCGACGTAAAGAATCAGAAATACTTCAATAGGAAACTCAATCAATAAAAAGAGTAAATTTTCAAAGAGTATATAATATTTTTTATAAACTTCTTGAAAATTGTCAAAGGAGTTGTGCTGTTTCTTCAAGATCACAGTATTATCTGACATAATAGTAATACAATTGTCGCTCATATTTCTCTTTTTGAGCTTTCACTTCGAATCCTTCTGTTCGTGATTCTACGTCTAAGTCAACTAAATATAAACCATTTCAACAAATCGCCATTCAGACCAACTCAACAATCATCTAACTCCGCTGTCACTTTTGAAATTTTACTAAAACATTGGAATCACTAATGATCTCGGAATTATAATTCTAATGTTTAGTTTGATTTTTATACCAATTTATGTTATTTAAATATCTTGTTTATTCGATTTTTAGGCATTCAAACTTAATCACATTTGATCAAATTAATTAATATTAATTAAAAATAACGTTTATTGAATTTTCACAATTTGTTTAGACCTTATTTGACGGCAAAATCTTTGAAAGGAGAAGTTATCAAACTAAATCCAAAGCATAAGTCTTATAAGTTTTCAAAAAGATCAAGGAATTTGATTTTTAAGATAAGTTAGGAAAATGTGTGGGATATACGATTGAGAGCACTGGAGAACTTAGTGGAAATCGGAATGAAAGTATTGGTGTAGAAACGTGTACGTGATTTAGTTGATTTGTAGTGTATTATGGGGTAGAAGGACTACAACTTTATTATTGCCTACTAAGTCGTTCTACGTGTTGGCAAGTCATAAAGAATGAATAAAACATGACCAATGCAAAAGTTCTACTTTCTTACCAGTGATTATTATCAATATAAAGGCCAGCACTGATGTCTTTTGCAAATTCAAATAGAATTTGGGCATTTTTCCACTTTTCTCCTATGTATCGCTGTTTTGAGCGCCAATTCCGATTACAAATCTTATTCGGCCGTAGAACTATGAGACATTTACTTTTTCAATGTAGTTCCACAACTATTTCGATGTAATTTAATCTAATCGACAGTAATAATAAGCTTAATATATTTTCGCAGTATATGTAATATAATGCTAATGGAAGTTCATTTGCACAATAATCAATGCATTGAATGCATTGTGGCTGTGACTTTAGTGCACAACTGGCCTAAAAACAACAAAACGCACACAAACCAATTCAAAATGATGGGATCATGTCTTCAAAAAACTTTTTCCTGTGAAACTTAATCAAATGCACAAACTCTAACTCATGAGAGCAATGGTCTCAAATGCATTGCTTTTTGCGAATAGCAGTATTGCAATTGTTCCACTATATATGTTATACTACTAGATCTCATACTATCGCACGGAATATAACGTTACTCCAAATACAGTAGAGTTGAGTACAACACACATAGAGAGACACATATCTTCACTCACTTTTGCTGGTTTGCAATCCGAACATATCCAACTTGGAAGACATGCGCGTCACACAAATAGAAAATGTGAAAATAGATTCACTCATGCAATATATTTCTGGCAAAAAGAACTTTCATCTAATATTTTGTATGCCATAATCTCCACCTCTTTCGTTCCAACTGTTTATGCTGTTTAATGAGCAATGTTTGATTTGGGTAAATATCGATTCCAACAGCTATTGAAATATTACACTTAAGTGTTAGGTCTAAGACTTAGCTCATCTTCACCCATAAAAGACTCTTTCCCGCACTACAAACTATTCATCAGATTGGTCTTTTGACTACAGTAAAACCTGTCCAACTTGAACATGTAGTTAAATAGTTTAGAAAAACACACTAGATAGATTCATACGATATGAAAGCTTGTCTTTTGTTCGCTTTTGAAAACCATTTAACTGAGCGTTGAGTCTAAAGAAGTCTGATCGTAACGGAAATCAAATTGGTAGAAATACTTACTCCATATATTAGTACTTGGATGCAAGCTTTGCTTTTTTGTGACAACCTTTTGATTTTTCTGGGTTTAATTAAAATAAAAAGATCTAAAGGTGAAAGCAGTGCATGACTTGACTCGTGAATAAATGACGCTTTCAATAGAGAATCGCAAATGTATGCAATAGACCTGACTCTAAGCAATTAATCAAATCAGACCCGCCTAGTAATGCATTAACGATTAGACATTTATATAAAGCGATTGCCGCTTCAAATGTTTTATTGAACATTATTGAATGTGACTATGCATCGACTCTTATAAATAGATACCACAGAAATCAGTTCAATTACTACTTTTCGAAACAGTGCATCAAATTTTTAATCAAATATTTCGGCCAATGACCACAATGTTTGAAAACGACTCTGAAAACCAATCAATTATACTATGACTCTCTCTCTCTCTCTCTCTCTCTCTCTCTCTCTCTCTCTCTCTATTAATTGCAATCCTATTCTAATTGTATCTGATACTTGTCTCTCAATTGTCTCCTATTTGTAAGCTTAACGGAAAAATCAATATCAGTAATAACTGACTTTTTTCTTCATTTTCCATTTGTCTCATTGCTGTTACTAGAAAGAAAGGAGTAATTCTCAGAAATATCGTTTTGATTAATTAAAAAGTTAGAATGATTTAGGTAAAGGAATAAATTAGATGATTTTTCAGGAAAACCCACTAAACATCGTATGAATATATTAAAAATGGAAACCACTTTAGTATTCAATTCTATGTTCTTTTAGTATAATTGATCCCTGGAGTGAACTTAGATATAATACACTAGTATTAAGTTGAAAAAATTAGTTATCAACTCAAAGAATAAACTTCGCATTAATTCATATAAATCCAAAACTTATTTTGAAAAACACTTTCTTTTCTAAGCATCCATTGTTTGTGTTATGCAAACGTTAAAACAATCAGTTTTGTATATAAGTGTTGAGCTTTTAGAAGATGTTTTAGTTGTTGGCAGATGAATATAGTCCAAGTTATTGAAATGCAGAATAGAACAAACAGTACTCTTGATAATTAAATTAAAGCTTTTTACTTAATTCTTTCTCTTTTTTCTCATTTTTCATCAGTAATAAGCATATATATCGAGTTCACATCCCGTGTAATATAAAACAGAACATATTAATTCAAATTTATTTAATGGCAACAATCAATTTGCTTCCCTTTTGTTAATTCTATTATCATTTTAGAGAGTCTCAACAAAAATCTCATCATTTAATTGTCTCAAAATTAGTTTATGGATTCGCTAAATTCAAGCATAAAATGCCCATTAAACTGAGCGAATATGAAAATCAATTTCTTTTATACTAAGTTTATTTAGTATTAAATCAAGATTTCAAGAGAGAGAGAGAGAGAGAGAGAGAGAGAGAGAGTTTTAGTGCTCACACAGAGCCCTAGTTTGCTTAACAGTAGGAATGCATTGTGTGATACTGTTTTTATCCTTGTTTTTATTACTTACAGCTTCAACAGCCAGTTCACAGCTTAGCAATTATTTTGATTGATGATCACATAAGTGATTGAATACGTGTAATTCAATTGGGTTCAGTATTTTAAAGCTATAATTAATATCGATCTCTTCTACAAATTACTTTATGCCTTTCTTATATCATCAAATGAACAAAAACTCATTTTGCAGATTAATTTAGTTAAAGTTTTAAGTTTTTATTAAAAAGTCAACAAATTGACGGCGCCGTTCAAGTTTTCCCTACAAAACTTAATAGTTATATAGAATTGAACGATTATTGAAAATATTATTTTTTCGAAAAGAACAGAATTTGTGTTGGACTTAGAATTCAGTTCACATCTGTATTGAAGCTGAATTTGAAATATAAATCGCATGACAACATGAGTATTTATGGTCAAGCCTAATGTAAATACGACTTAAGACACTAGACTTCTGTAGTAAAACTACTGAAATGTTATATTTGATTGAATCAACTAATTGAAAATAGGATACATTTCTGACAATATTTGGACGTTTCCAACAAGAAAATTAAGTCCAAGACATGACAAATGTGGGAGAAAAATGAGAAGTAAACAGACATATGAAGAGCGGATATCGAATTATCTCAAATACGATACGATCTTAAATCTGGAATCGCGCATTGAGGGGTCACTCGATTCTCATTACGGCCAATACACTTACCATTGTTAAGCTTATCACAAAATCTATTACTCACGAGTTAGTAATCATCACCTGCTGGAGAGCTTACGTCAAAGGCTTGAAGAAACAAATCAATTGGTTGAAATGAAAGGTTCAACTCTTGAGGCTCACACTCAACATATTCTAACATAAGTC
Source organism: Archegozetes longisetosus (assembly GCA_018873245.2). Classification (NCBI taxonomy): domain Eukaryota; kingdom Metazoa; phylum Arthropoda; class Arachnida; order Sarcoptiformes; family Trhypochthoniidae; genus Archegozetes; species Archegozetes longisetosus. Next base: position 5,663,730 of record JAEMBT020000004.1, on the reverse strand, counting down.
TTAATGCAAACCTAAACTTAGTATTCTTGAAACTTAGTTCTGATTGAACTGAATTTCTCATATTTAATTAATGATCACTTAATTTAGTATTAACTAGCGTTAAGTATTTTGGTTTTATTCGGTTTCGAGCAACGCTGAAAGTCACACTCAACTTTCTATTTGACTACACTCGAAGGATACTTTGTAATAGAAAGATATCTCTTAGGCTCTATAATATATGAGATACCTTTCTATTGCAGAGGACCTTCAATTGCACTTTACTATACAACCTAACCTAAACTTACAAAGTATTATTGTTTAGCGTGATTTACAGTAATGTACGCCAAAACAGACTGAACTCTGTTTTGAAATTCTTTACAATGAATTTGAAATGCATTTTATCAGAAAATGCTATCTTATTTATGAAGACTTGAAATCGAATTTTCAGATGCATTTTCGGTAAGACAGTACTTGTTTATACTATAAGATATAGTTTGAAGTGTTTGGCTTTTCACTCGCCAAAATCATACATAACACTTAAGCATCAATTTTTTATATGTAGATAATTTCATAGAGTGTTTCACATAAATTCTCTAAATTCTATATAATGCATAAAAATTGACTGTTTTATTCAACATCTATTTCAGCGTAAAATATGTTCAATAAAAAGCTTTAAACATGCTATAAAAAATGATTACAATCAAAAATTTACATTTCACTTCGTGTTTACATTTACAACTACTACGCTTTAGTCCAGTTTTTAGCTTTAATAATACAGTTATGTAATTATCATCAGTTGAGTGGTCTTTGGAGACAAGACTATCTACTTTTAGTATGAACCCTTTAATTAACAGTTCGTTTAGTAATTCGTTATTACTCCGTTTACTGACTCTATTCTCCTAAAATATGACCACTTCTCAATTAAATGAAATTTTTCACATAAAAACCTCATTTTTCATTAGAGAACAACTTTAGTGATCGAGATTCACAACAATAATTGGAAGGTACTGCATCACATAACCAGTGGTTCGACAATTAAAGGTACCCAATTGTTAGGATTTGTTGTTTTTCAGATCTTTCAAAGCTTTTGTGAAACACAATACTGTGGTTTAATCAACATTTTCAACTCTTTATATAAAGTGGAAAATTAGAATGCACTATATTTTAATCTAAAGGTATCAGGTTTCGAAATCACTCTTTGATTAACTAAAAGTATTTGTGCGTCCTGGACAGCAACTCAAACTCCATCTTTTCCGATTACATGCCAGGCGTGCCACCACTGCACTATCGAGTTCGTATGCTTTAGAAAATATTGTTTGTCACCTTTTTTGAATGATTGAACATTTAGATAATGAATTTTAAAGAATATTTAGAGAAAAGTCAAATTTGTAGCTTTATATAAAACTTAGGGAATAAAGTCATGAAAAATCGAAATTTTACAAAAAAGTTTCAATAATATTGTAGTATTGGAATAAAATATTTATTATCAAAAAATGTCCAGAGCATACTTTAAAGGAGTCAACTCAATAGTATTGACTCCTTCAAAGTATTGTTAACATTAATGCAAGTGCTAACAATGGAGCTGATTTCCTAGCCTGCACATAACTCGAAATTTTTCTAGCCATCCTCTGAAATATTAGTATATAAAAGAATCCATCATGTTTTGAGAATTTGTGGTTTTACAGATATGATGCTTTCCACACTTGAAAGACAGTGGCGAAGCCAGAAACATTTTCAGTTGGATACGCAAATTTCTAAATGATCAGTGGATATGCACCCATCATATTCAATCCTATTGAATGTATACTTTACAGATTAAAACCTATTGTGTTGTAGTTTTAAATTTTAATTATTCAGTATTTTACTTTATTTTTCGTATTTATAACAAACTAAGAAGGTTCTATATTCAAAAATATACATTTTTCTTCAAGTGATAGAGAGAGAGAGAGAGAGAAATGTGAGTTGAGAGTCTGAGTTGAAGGTGTTGATGCCCTTAGCTGATTTCGCCACTGTTCAAAAACTTCTCACTCGGATATCCGTACATTTGCGTCTTCAGTATAAAACCCTGTTTGTGCTTTGGTGTTGACAAAATTCTAGATTTAAGAATACAAACTCTCGATAATAATTCATACGTGTTGGAAGAGAAGTCCTGCAAAAAAATGAATCCTTCTACAGTAAGTTTACCATCAGATACCAGTGCAGATATGAGAATGCAAATGTCAAATTCTACTGAATACAAATTTGATAAGGCTTATTGGTTATAATAAGTCAATTTTGCAATCATGTTTGTTGTTTATTAATTATGATGAATTAATTTAATAATTTTCTTGTCAATCTATGTCTACTTAAATTAAATAAAGCAAAAAGTCTAAAAGTTCCATAACAGCTGTATTGATGATAAAATTATTTTTAATTAACAAAATGCATCATCTCAAAGGTAATACAACTCCGTCAAAGGTTATTCAAGTGACTGATTAATTACTAATAGGTCTAATGAAATTCAAGTTTCGATAAGACATTTTATGAAGCATTATTAGTCATTTAGAAGCTACTATTGGGTTAAATTTAACGCTTGTTTTGCTGGCAATGCCTGTACTCGCCAACTACACCAGTGTTTTTCTTCTGGATTTGCTCTACAAAAGAATCGTTGCATAATTAATTGAGTAAATTATTCCAGATTTTATTTCTAAATCAAAAGTATAGCTGACCCAGAATTAAATATGAAACATTTATGCCAAATTACAGTTGGTTTGTAAATAAATACTTTTACGCACTAGAAATAAGAGCTAGTTAATCGAAAAGTCATGTTTAAATATTTAAATTACTGTATGTTATACAAGTCCACTGGTTTATCAAAATAACCATCCATTATTGTGATCAAGAAAATAAGATTCCAAGTCAACTCATAAGATTGTTGTATTATTTGATTCCTCTTAAATTTGAATAACTATCAAAAACCATATTCAACTTATAACGAATGAAACTATTTTTGGTAAAACCTGAACATGTCTGATGAACAGCACTTGGCTCTACTCATTATTTGAAGATTATGCTTGCAAAAAAAGGACTTAATATATAAAAAAATTAATTTTATCATATCATTACAATGATTATATTGAGGTGAATCAAGTTGAGAACAACAAATTACTTTAATGTATAGTAATAATCATTTCGAACGAGCTATTAAGAAAATCAATAATACGGTATATTTCAGGTAATATGTTATACACACTCTATAAGCAAACTAATGATAAATCTCTACTTAAAATACAGACTATATTTAAAAGCAAGCAATTGAAATTATTAAATAATAAAAATGATTATGATATAACTAGAGCTTGTTTCTAAAATTGTATTTTTAGATTTGACAAATTTATTGTCTAATGTGCAGTTTGATATTGAGCTGATTTTTACTCTATCCAGCTTATTCAAGAGTTAAACTCAACACTTAATAATTGAAATATCGGTTTTTCATAAAAACAAAATTCAATTTTAAGCTCAATTCCAGTATTATATAAGTGATGGAAAATTTGGATATTTGCGCATTTACGGAAAATGGAAAAATGCAAAAATGCAAAGAAATAATGTAACGTATAAATTGTGGAAAGGAAGGAGAAATAAATAAATAAGAAGTTTTGCAATTTTCATTTTATGTATTGGACTGCGATATGCCACTGCTCTCCAAAACTCATGTATCCATCATTGAGCTATCCAACGAAATCCAGAATAATATATTTTTTAAGATTAACGAAACTAAATCTGTCATATTTATCGCTATATAAAGAATCGTTGGGAGAAAAAGATGTTTTCCACTCTCCTAAGCTGTCATATAAAAACTGCAATTTATGTCTTTTATAAATTACAATTTAATTCTAACACAAATTCCAAATGTAAATATCGTTTGGATGAATAGTCACAATTTGATTAAATTGGTAGCATTCAGAGTTTAAACACGGGAATAAGTTTTAAACTTTTATTACACAACTAATTAGGATTGAAGATAATATGTTTAATAATAATTTGTTTGTTAATTGTAGCATCATTTTTGATGAACCTTCAGATCTGCTCATTTAAATACTGCATCAAGATTTAAAGATAGAAAAATACTCCCACTAAACTTCATATTATAATTGATAATTAACAGCACATTTAGTTTAATAACTTAATTCTAGTTTTAGGAATCTGGCAAATCCTTCACTTTAATCACTAGAAATGTGTATAAACTCTAACTTAATCTCTTGTCAGGTTTATTTCAAATATCATTCTCCTCTCCGTTTTATAGACTGATAATTGAGAGTTTGATCATTTAATAAATGATAGAAATTATTGTTTTTGCTAAAGTGAACTAAACTTGGTAAAAAGCCATCAAAGTGTTTTGGTGTAATTTGAAAAATTGGTAAAATTACGCGATTACTAGGTGAATATTTAGATAGATTAAAGAAGACAGAAGTTAGTCAGCTCGACATTAAGCTGACGCAAACTTCTACGGAGGAAGAAATGGTAGGCGATAAGATCCTTAACGTGTTTAGTCTGGGATTCTTTTATTGATCATCGTTTTTAGGTTTTGAGCGTTTTAGACAAGTGGAAAGCTGGCGTTCAATACTAGTTGGACAAATGCGCTCATAGATTAACGCCAAACAAAAGTAATGACACTTTCATAAAAGTTATTATTTCATGCAAACTCCGTCAATATCAAATCCAATTTAATGTCTGACGATTTCATTTATTGATGGACTTCTGTTATTGCGCACAAAGTTTAATGCTTCATAGACTTACTAAATATAACGGTCATTACTATTTATATTAAAGGCTAAGTAATATCAGTAAAGCCAGGGATGAGTAAATCTGCTTCAGTTATTCATCGAAAATGACTTACTTACTTTAAAGATAAACTTCGTTTCTTTGTGATCAGCTCTGGAAAGAGAGAGAAAGAGAAAGAGAGAAAGAAAGAGAGAGAGAGAGAGAGAGAGAGAGAGAGAGAGATCTGGATAGAGAAAGAAAAGATTATGAGATAAGGATCGATAGGAGTATAATGTTCTTCTTTGTTGATCGCCACTTACTTATGCCAGTCATTTATTAGAAATCAGGTACAACTGAACGGAAACAGGTTTAAATGATTGATTTTAACTTTTGCCAGCATCTTCTTAGATATTCCATTCATGTCAACCCAGAGTGACAAAGACATGGGCCACAGTTAACACTACAATAGCACAATACTCTTCCTCTTTGTGCTCATCCTCTGCCAAGCGTTCAACTCTCATGTCTGAGGGTCATTGCTATAAAGTCCTATCTCTTAGCCAAATTATATTGCTGATAGCACTTTATAGCACTCTAAATACTATCTTGTTTGATAGTAGAATAGAGGAGATCCGAAGAAGCGATCCGAAGAATCGCTTCAATAAAGAAATGTTTAGTTTTTTTGGTAATAGCATTCATTTTGAAGCAACACATTCTTATCCCTATCTCTCTCTCTCTCTCTCTCTCTCTCTTTGCATCCCAGTCTTTCTTATAATGCTTATGCTGTGATATAATCGCCATTATCATCATCATCATCATCGATAGGCTTGAAATAACTGAGCAAAAGATTGGAACAAAAGCTACGAAATGGATTGCCGCGAATGCTGTCGCTAGTCGTGAATCCGGTGTGAATCTCCTCTAAGAGTATTGGATTTAGTAAAGAAGAAAATAGAGTGAAATTGAAAGATATGATTACACTTTATCGATCGATTAAAGTTATCCGAGTGAGCGCTGCTGTCGTGAGGATGGATGATTCTGTGCCCACTTTTCGCTTGGTTTTTAATTCGATAATATTCTTTTAATGTATCTCTATTTAAGTCTTCAAACTATATTTTCTATGCTTTATTTGCTAAAGGGATGACTTTCCTAAAATCAATCCCAAAGGATCCACTGCCGCAAAATAAGAGCAGCTCAGCTGAACCTGCTTTAAAAATTTCTTCTGAATTATTCATAAAGTTTTCAGCACACAAATCAGCAAATCTTGTCATTTTATTTCTAGCTCAAAGCACTATCTATTGTAAATTGTAATTTCTCATCTTAAATTATTTCTTAATTCAATCAATTCATATCAATTTCCCAGACACATATGTGATAAGTCACTCTTTCAAACTAAAATCAACAAATTCTCAACTTCCATGTAATATTTATTTATGTCAACTAAACGCCATCAGAGTATTCTTGACAATATTCAAAATACTTCTATCAACTAATCCAATATTTTAATTGTACACAAACTTTCACTATATTCTCATTATATTCCGTTTAGAGTATAATGTTTTCTCTGGTCAATTCATATGTGTATATATTCTGTTATCAAAACATGTTTTAAGAATTTAGGAATTGCTCAGATTTTTCAAGTTTTACGACATTTAGTTAGAATGAGTGCAAAGTTCTGATAAAATTCTCGAATGGTTAGGACTGCGCGGGGTTTCTCATGAATGCATTCATCATATGATTGCTGAGTTGGCCAATCGATTATGTGACGATGATTTTGACAAAAAATTGTATAGTAAAAAATGATAGCATTTTGTGCGCGCGTGAAGTGGCTTCAAAGTAGTCAACTCCAAATAATAGAGAATCAAAGTTTCTAACGGTTCATTTGAGGAGAAGAAAGAATAACAAAAAACCTGATGGAGGATAAACACTAAATCTTTTTCAGACCAATCCAAACTGCTAGTTTTCTATCCAAATCTGTATATGTGCGCAAAACACTCTTTCTTAGTCGGTTCTCTTCTACTGGAAGTAATTAACGATGACAATGAATTATTCTTTGCTTTTTTCATTCCTTATTACAAGCTATCCAGTGATCTGTAAACGTTCAATACTAACGGATAACTCGTTACTAATTGCTTAACATAAATCCGTTACCTTTCCACTAGCAAAATTTACATTAAACCCTTTCTTCTATCGCTTTCACTCACTTAGTCAACCCTAAATAAAGACTTGTCAATCGATTCAACTACAATAACTCCTCAACAATTGCATTAACTATTCTGATCACACATTTTACTTCGTTCTCACGCCTATTATGTGATTAAACTTTATGATCGTTAAAAATCTTTGTAACACTTACGGTCATTGTAACAATTGTGTCATTCAGGTCTGACTCCAAGAATGTTTATGTTAGATTTGTTTTTTCTCATTTACTTTCGGAGAATCTATTGTCAAATTATAAAATTTCAAAGTAAAGTATTAATCGCAGAATATTTCTGCTTACATTCAATATTTGCGCTCTGCTTCTAAAGTAGTTTTCAGTTCTTATTTGGTTTATAAACATAATTATCATAAGCTGTTATACTATGTCTGCTAATGTTTGGATTGAGCGAAGAATATATTATGATTTATAACAAAATTGATGCCATAACTTAAAATCATTAAATCAAATCGACGAATAGAATAGAAAAAGCCAGTATTCACTCGAACGTTTGGGCCAATACAACAATTTAAATGGTTCACTTTAAACCACAAGTTGATAATAATAGGCATATACACTTTGAAACTTAACAATCTTTGATAGTAACAAGCAAAAGGTTGTTGCTACGTTATTCTACTTGTATTTGTAAAGGGCGTAAATTTGTGTGTAAATTAGATCTGTAATTTGTTCTGATTACTATGTTGTATATGAAAGAAGCTACTTGATATCCTTTATATATTGTATAGTCTGATGAAAAGTACACCATGACAACGCATCACATCTAGTTCCTAACAAGGATTATTAAGCTTTTAAGTGTAAACACCATTCATGCTATTCATAGTGCACTTCACTACACCCTAAATTGCAAGTCTTACTTCTATAATTAAAGACATTGTTCACCTAAAATAAGTATTATACAGCTCATAAAGAGGACGTATTTCTAACTTGCATTCTTTGATAAATGGCTTTGCTCAATAAAACCCGTTAGGTGGAACGTCCATTTATATGATCTTCAAAAAAATAGACTAAATCAATCTATAAAATCCAATTGATTGTTTTTAAACCATTTAACTACCTGTACAAGCAAGACAAGTTTGACAAGTTTGACTATAACTAATTTTATTTTATTCATAAGAATTGTTCAGCTCCGAGCTCATTAGACGATTGAAGTAGAAAACTGCGATATTAGAGAATAATTAGATAAAAGTCAAATTTAATATGAAAGTTACTCATAGAATATATTTGCAGTTCTAATGAAAAGATAATCAAACCCTATTTGATGCATTTAAATGAACTCTCTAGTTTGAGCCTTTTGCTAATTCAATGCTATGAAGTCAGTTTTTCTATTGCTCCCGAGAATTTTTGTCAAATCATTCATAATAAGAAGAGCTCATAATTTTATAATTAATTGGCTCACATTTAATCTCAAATGTCAGCGATTATTAGAAAAACGGAAAGCTTTCTAATTCAAATGAGATTTCCTAAACGTTAAACAGGCTTTAAATATGAAGAATGATTGAAAAATTCAGTTCTATTCTTCATCTGGAATGTGATTACCATTAATAAAATAAAATTCTCATTCATCCATACATCACTTATTTCTTGATTATTGTTTCCACCAGAGGAATATTTTAAGAAATATTTTAGATTCTTATACAAAAAACTTCATTAAAATCATAACATAATAGACAATATGATACAAACATAAGAGAAATATTTCATCTCATAAAATAGAGCCTTCATTTCACCGTACAATTCAATCTCTCCTTTATTCTACTCTTAATGTTTAGCCCAACATAATCTCCATTTCTACTATGTCATTAAAGTTTCAGAAAAGAAAACCAATCACTACTTTCTACTCCTGGGAGAGACACAAAATACCAAAATCTTTTACTTTCAAATCAAAAATCAAGACCAGAACACAAACCAATGATACACATAAAAATAAGTCTTTCTTATTGTGTGCGCAAACTTAGATTAGAAAATATGATGAAAATAAGAAAAAAGAGGAGGAATTGTGGTAAAAGTATAAATATTAGTGACTTGTGAGTCAAATTCATCAAATGTGATCAGCTTTCACTTCGACTATAGTGAACCTTATTTTTGTGTTATCATGTGACGAATGCAAGTCATGCATCACAGTTACTATTTTGATAAACCTCCGTGTCATCAATTGCTTCCAACCCATCATCTTACAATAAATTATCCGCCAAAAGATATAAATACATTACTTTCTCCCCTCTAACCATCAAATAGTTGTCACTTATTCTTATATTCCATCCGATTCACGATTCGAATTATTATTTTTATTCAATTCTCTAAAGATAATGCAAACTGAAATACACTAGTTATACATTATCAAACAAAATTCTACCAAATATAACTTTGTTTCGATACTATTTTACGAAATCAAAATCTTTTACGAAATCTTAAACAATTAATTTATATCTGTCATAAAACATTTCAACTCCAGTTTATATTCAAATTTTCATTTTCAGCTTTTATAACACATTTTATATTACTTTATAAACAATTTGAAAGTTTTTATAACAATTCTACTTCTCTATAAATGATAAATAGGAATGCATTTTCACAGTTCGTTTCGGAAAATTGAACCCACGTATGTTTATGAAAAGTGTTTCTTTAAATTCTCAACTGATCTAAAGCATTTTCAGGTACAGACAAGCAAATAGGAGAACGTATCAACTTACTAGTTGTGTCCGATCAAATCATAAATGGTAAGTTCTTTCCACTCATTCTTCGACATGCATCATAGTAACTTATGAGTTATAACTAATAAGTTAATGACATACTTATATTACTTCGCCTGTACATCTGACAAAAAAGTGGTTAGTAAAACAAATCTCTAATTTAAGCAGCATAAATGATTAAAACTGAGATTTGATCAGTTAATTGAAGTAGTGTATTGAAAAGGCGAAATTGTTGACAAATCCTAAAACGAAGTTATTATTGTTTTATCGATCAGTGCGTTTTCAACACAATCTGTTAATATGCTTGGAATGGCATGCTTTAATTTAATGGTGTCGTATAAATGATTGATGCAAATTATGAATCATTATCTATTGCAGTCCTTGTGATTTACACCACATTATATGATAGCGTATGTAAATAGCATTAATGATAATCCTTCATTAGTACAAGTTCTCTATATTAGTTTAGCAGAGCGATTAATAAGCTATTGAATTATTTACAAATACCTATACATCGATTATGATTTTTTTTCTCAGATTATGATTTTTCATATTATGATTTTTCATATTTTCCAAACAATACTAATTATCAAACTATTCGCTAATTATTTTTCAAATCTACTACTTCAATAACTTACTTCAGCTACCATTCAATTAGACTTTATCGAGTTATTAATATTTTGGCATAACTCCAACGTAATTATGATTTTTAATTAAGTTTTTAGCTCTCATTCCATTTCCAGATTTAATCGATATTTTTCTTCTCAACAAAATCAAGGCATTACTGTATCAGAACTTTTTTTTATTGATCTGGGAATAAATCCTCGAGAACAAGAAATAACAATTGGACAAAAAATGAGTAAAATCTCGTCGTATAATATTTTTTGATGCTCTGTAAAACTGAGCGGATTTTCGGATTCGCATCGCATTAATTAACAGTAAATATTTGTTTCTTCATCTAAGTAGATAATAACGATAAATTGTCTGCTAATTCAGTCTAAATACTTAAAAAGAAAATAGAAATCAGCTTGATAATAACTTTTAGAGATATTTTTCAACAGAAACTACTAAAGTAGTAAACTTCAGTATAGATTCATTTCTCTTCTCTTTCTAGTAATCGTTCAAATCTACTGATTTTCACACTTCAGAGTCGAATAACTTTTCATATTTAAAAATTATTACTTAAACAATAAATATTTATTATACAAGTGAATCCTTTCTCACAGAGTAGAAAATAAATTGAAATTTAGGTTTATTGTAGAGTAGAAAGGTTTTCAAATTTGATTAATTTTAGGATAAATTAATTAAATTTTGCTACAAAGTAAGAAACTCATAAATTGAATTGTATTATGAAAGAAAAACAATGAGTAAAGCTATGGCACCAAACAACTGACTCAATTGACTATTTTTCACTTTGAAGCCCTCTTTATGAGTTATACCATTGTTTAAATTACCTCAATAATTAGCTTTTCATGCGTCACACTTGCTTTTAATTAATAATTTTAAGATGTCTTCAAATATTTTTAGAACTATATTTATCAAATAATTTTAAATCTACCAAATAACTCATTCATATGTGTTGGCGAACAGCCTCTAGACTACTCTTAAACGTTAATCAAATGTTTAGTTTTACTAACACTTCATATGCTTGAAATTAAATGTGATTTTTCTTATTTTTCATCAGCTTTTTTGGGCCACTCGTCATACATGAAACAGTGAACACACTCATGTTTTTCTGGCATTCAACAAAAAATAATCAAATTAAACAAACCATTCTGTATATGTAGTGCAGGCAAGTACTTTTTAAGTGACATTCCAAGCTCAAATAGCTTTTGTTTAAAATGAATTTCCTTTACTTTTCACTTACAAGTAGATTCAATCTGTGCTGCAAATTATCATAACGTAATCTTTGTTCAATAATTGTATTGAGTCAATCGATATCTACTTTTGTCCTTACATTTGTCAGAAATGCTTTGTAACTTTAGATATGATTCTCTAATTAAACAGCAAAAAATTTATTGTTTTTAAAGATCAGATTACGTGTACAAAATGGAACATATTTACTAATACTAATATTGAATTAGAAAAATACAAATTATACGCTGTCCAGTAGTCTGATTTTGGGTTTAATTAACAGAAGTATAATTGAAAATTGACATGAGTCTAATAATTTTGTTTGATTCCTTAGCCGAATAATATCTCTAACATGTCACGTCTCTGACGTATCCTTCCAGCTCTTGCCATCATTTCCGCAATATTTCCTTTATTTAGACGTGCTTTTACTGCATTACTCATGTCAACATATAATTTTGTCACTTGATTATCAAAATTTTTCGTCTTATTTATTGCTCGTCTTTTTCAATTTTTTCTTTAGTTTGCTTGATGTGTTGTAGCGCTCAATTTTTAGGAGCTGTAGCTTTAGGAGTTTCAGTTTTAGGAGTTGTAGTTTTAGGAGTTGCACTTCTAGGAGTTATAGTTTCACAAGTTGTAGTTTCAGGAGTTCAAGTCGAAAGCTTTCACTTATGATATTAAATTCCCGAAATCACTGCAACACTTGTCAATATATTTAGTGTTAGTCTTCTATGAACTGGTCATCTATATAGCACTAGCAATTTTGTCAATTCAACCAACAAAGTTTGACAACAATACAAAACATTTTTCATAATCTATATATTTCCTCCTTTATTATTGCACAAACTTGTTTCTCTCCTATCAATACTTCTCCATTTCATTCTATGACAAGACTACTGATGATTAATTTGTCTGACCAGAGAATATGGGCCTCTATTTATACACAGATAGTGAACATTCAATGCCAACTACCACTAACTTATTGTTAGCTCTCAGCAGTTATCATTGCATTATTATTTTGTGATTATCAGCAAAAGTGAAATCCACTTTAATGGTAGGATTCGGGCATTTGTTCTTAAGCTAAATATTGTTAGATCTGACGCCTCACTATTCCAGTTAATTCTGGAAAAAGAAAATATGACAACTATTTTATTAGTTGTTCAGAGTGAAACAAGTTATGAGCGAATTTAGTATTGCATCAATAAATTTATTAGAGCAAATATTAACTGATATATTTTGTTAACTAACCTTTTGCTAAGCGACAAATATGTGACATTGCGATCATAATAACTTACGAGTTAGTCTGCCTCAAACAGCAGCTAATGATGTGAGAAGACCAATGGTGATGATAGTATTAAGATAAAATTTAGCTTAAGTGCCTACCAGAGCAACCATCTATTATAATGAGATGCAATGGCAATTTTTCATTGCGAAACTCTAACTTATAATAGCTAAGACGCATTATTATAGCACCGAGTGGTTATTCTTCCCATAATACCATCTATGAGATCAGCACTTCTACAACAGCTAATAGCAACTCTATCTCTCCTATTCTTCCTCCTCTTTATTTACTTGTTTTAATAGATCAATCATCCTTCACCCTGATAATCAATCAATATTATCGATTTTAGCAAATATTTTAATTTAGTTCTTAACTCTTTCGCTAGTTTGCTTCCTATTTGCCAAAAGTTGATCAAAAGTAGCAGATATCAAGAGTTGACTGTTACGTGTTTGAAAGTTATGATATTTACTATATACATATATTGAAGAATAAAAGCCCGCACTTTATTGCTTATCCCACATAATAATTGCTAAACATGCAATAATGTTTCCTCAGTTGATAGCATCTTTTCTCTAGGTATTTAAATGAAGCACTAAAACTCGAATCTCTGCATTATTATCCTTGATGCAAAATTTATAATATATTGCACACAACTGGATAACTATATTCTGGCTCACTCTACAATCAGCTCCTAGTTGAGAATATTTTTTCGGTAATGCACTTTTTATAAAATAAATACAAATCCATATCCTTATGTCCGCATCTGGATATAGTAATACTAGAGTCAAGTTTAAATGCATTCCTTTAGCTTCTATTCTCTGCCCACAGCACGATATTCTCAATACATTTATAAGTTATTCCTTTTATGTAAACACATTTGTGAAGATGTCTTAACATCTTTTAAGAAAGTCATATAACGTTAAAATGCCTTAGCCTTTCCGACTGGATTTGTTTTTATGTTTTTCTTATGCATTTACTTTTCATTTGCAATTTGATCATAAGAATTTGATCATAAGAACTACATATTTGTTGTACATCACAAAATGCATAGCCTCTTATATAACTAAATTCAATTTATTTCTGGTTCAATATATCACTTAATATCAGTTAGTATTATCAAAAATAAACAGAATATCAACAATACAAAAAAGTTGCAAAGGCATAATAGATTCCGAATAGCAAATAGCGTTAAATGCGATCTACTTTCTGTTTCTACTCTTTCACCCCCCTTTACGTGACAAGATTCGATTGTTTCTGATATTTCCAACAAGACCAGCACAGCCAACAATCACTCACTATTTCTATATCAACATGCATTGAATCTTTCTTCGATTTCTTCTCTATTCTGTGGTCTTGCACTAAACATAGTTCAACAGAAGGTACAAAATTGAGCAGAACAGCACAGAACAGTACAGAATAGTAGAGAATAGTAGAGAAGTGAAGAGAACAGTAGAGAACTAAAGAGTAGAGGAGCTCAGAGTTTGTCTACTGTATAGGAGTAGAAAATGCATTATTCGATTTGCTTGCTTTTTATATAAGCTATCAGACTATTACGTAAGGTAACCTGACTATACAAAAAAGTAGTGGTATTAGTACTTGTACTAACTATTATATTATATTATTAGAAAGCAAGGCAGGCGCCAATGTGCATAACTTTGTTAATGTTGACAGATTACTGAATTTTAGTAACCGAAAGCTCAAAGCTCTCGTATTATTTGCTTGTTTTTCTAATGCTTTAGTACGCGTTTAGAGGATTTAGAAACAAAACTTTTTCCTTCACACGCGTAATTAGGACTGACAGTCAAGAATAAATGATGGCCAAAGACGGCAACGAGAAATAAACTTGTAAAGCATTTTTGGGCACAATTAGTTTCAACATAAAGTGTTTCTGATTCATTCTTATTTCTCTTGTACCAACTTTTGGACAAACTTTGCTGACGCGAATACTAAACGTTGTTTAGGGGTATGTATTCATTGCTTATATGTGTATGAGGCAGATGAGAGAAATAGTTTGAAAAACACTATTGTATCGACTTATGAGCAACTGTAGTGTGTGCATCAAATAACATTTCTTAGCTCAATGATCCCTTTAAGGCAATCCTAGAAGAAATAGACGAAAACTAAAGGAAAACTTGCCACTGTTTATTCAACCGTATTTTTCTCAACCCAAACCAATAAGCATTTACCGCGACTGGTCAGCGACTGCTCCACTTAACAATTGGGCACTTTTATTGACTTCTTTATTGGTAACTACTTTGATCTATGTATTTGTTCTCTTATTCATAGTTCGCCAGTGTGAACTACCTTTACTTTGCCATAAGTTAAGGCAAAGCGTGCTAACTGGTGTTCAATCTAATACTATGTTTCTGAAGCACAGATGCCAAACGCTCAACCAGAGAACTCGATCGTGCGAACTTGATGGTGCGTTAACTCAAAAGCGCAAAACAACAGCTGCCACTAAACAAATCAATTAAGCGTTAATTGCAAGCTCACCATAACAAATTATGAACCAATAAAATCAAGAAAACTGGCCTCCTATTTTATTCTAGTTTGCATTCTTTACCGATTCACTTTTCTCATTCTTCTGCTGCCTTCAGGCTGTAAAACCAGGACGACTTTGATAATGAAGGCAAACATGCATTGTTGTTGACATTCAATCAATTGGAAGGAAGCATAGGAGCACAAGTTATACAACTATCTCTCATATACTGACTCGTACTCTGTATTCTATATAAGCTTTATTCATAATAGTCCTAATCCCATATACTGTGCTAGTGGTGCATAGTAAGAAGTGTCATTTTTCTCTATGTTTGTCACGAGCTTAAGATAACCAGCGCTTGTCTCATGGATATTGACATCAATAAAATCACGAATAATATTATGCTTCTAAGCGATATCTTAGGACATATAATGGATTTCACAATAAACTAGGCCTTAGACTAACTTACGAATTAGTTTTCCTAAACCTCTAACATTTGATCAATACATCTCTCAACTAATTCTAACAATTGATTCTAACCAGTAAAGAAGAAGTAACGCCGTCTCTTTTCAACAGATAAAATAATCTCAATCTATCATTTCATTTCGAATCCACTGTTTTCAGCTTTCTGTTCTTTAGATATTTTACAAGCTCATGTTGGGTAAACTTTTAAACAAAGCAACTTGTTTTAAAAGCTTATGCAGTATTGCGTAAGGCCTTTCAGTCATTCTCTATATTATTTGAAACATAATATTAAATTATAGCTCCATTCACTTTACAACTACTACGGCTTCAATACAACACAATTTTAATCTATAGGAATGTGCTTTGAATAGATGAAAAGAATATCTGGGAAACTATGGATTCAGTTTTGTTCCTTAGAATAACAATAATAATTGAAACTCTTGTAACCATGAAATCAATTCAATTTGGAAATATTGAAAGTCCACTGCACGATAGAAAAATTATTCATCCAATCTGATTTATCGGAAAATTTTCTAACCAGATTTTTTTTCAATCTTTCAATCGATTTCTCACGACTTATTATCCGTGTAATAGAAAAAGTGACAAATCATTTTTCAAACTGCCACTTTTTTAACACAAAACAAAAACATTAATTACTTTTAAAACCTATTTCATTCTTATCACTAACATTCTTTCAGGTAAATTTGCATATTATATTATAATAACTTTGCATTCTGCATAACCAAAAGTGTTACTATAATAGAAATAATAATAAATTTGATTAAACGATTAATTAAAAAGATATGAATAAATGGCATGTTCATAAATATTAGGTGTAATGCAGATCAAAATGTAGTAAAATGTTAATAAGCAGACCGATATTGCAGGCTTCGCTCTATCAAACTTTACAATCTTTCTTCTCTGCAAACACTCTAACCATCAGTTTAATTAAAGTTTTAACGACTTAATCATCTGTGAACAATATGACAACGTCTTAAGTTCCATAAAAACTCAAGTCAAACACTGAGATTTATTAACTAGATCCTCAGTCAAGATTAAGTAAATGTATTATGATTTGAAGCCACACTTAATCAATTATTGCGCAAATGATCATTCAATTGGGTTATGCGGTAAACTTTTCAATATTACGCAATCTCTTCTGTTTAATGAAGAAATTAATACTCTTTGCTTGTGAGAAACAAAGTAAGATGTTAATTTTTAAGACGTAAATATAATTAATCTTGATCAAATTACGTTAAATTTACATTAGGATGAAAATTTTATAAATCAGTTAGTCTATAGCATTGAGTATAGAAACCCTAAATGTAAGAGAGAATTCATAAAAATTTGACATACTACTTGTATGTTGCTTTTCTTTTACAATCAAATAGAAATTTCATAATTTTTATGTCTACTCTATTCTCTATCGTTACAAATTCTCTTTCGCTATTTTTGTTTTACTGTTAAATTTATTTCCCAAGTGAAACATTAAGTGCAAAACATTTAAATAATTTGTGGCTGCAGATAAAGTTTTTTGTTCAATTGATGACACGCTTGAGAATTATATCTGGAGATTGAGTGCGAAAAAAGATGAAACTGACAGACTCTCTGCATTCAGTACCATTGTGTTATTTTATATCCTAATCCAAGAAATTATGCATTGAACTTTTCAGTTCTAAATCGATTATCTAGCTCAACTAATTATTTAACCTCACACCAAAGCTTTCCAAGTACAGTATTAGAATTTTTTACTTCTCTAATTTATTCCCAAACTGATGGTATAGTAAGTAGTTTATAGTTACTTGAATGTCAGACACGGATTTCAAACATATATGTGAATGAAAGAAAGTATTTGGAGGACTTTATTGAGATAGAAGTCCCATCTAGCACTCAAAACTGGTATGAAGTAAACCTTCAGAGGTGAGTACAGCTTTCTTCAAAAACCAGCTGCATATCAGTGGATTTTTAAAAATAAAACCTTCTAGAACTTTATTTTGTCAATCCCATTATGGATCTATATTATCGAGCTTTGTTTCAATTATAATAGACTGATTGCTGCATCCAGCTGTCAGGTCAGGGTGACCCTAATCCTCATCAGACTTTCTCAGCATCGAGTATTCATCCAAAATAAAGTGAGCAAATCTATGGCTCTTAATTTTAACTTGAATTAACAGCACAACCCAACATTTTTAGGTCTATCAAATTTAAATTGCTGAGATTGGATTCTAGAAACTGCAAAAATAGCATTGTTACAAAAGTGTACACTCGGTTCCAATAATATATGTAAGCATCTCATCCCATGATGATGCGTGAGGAGTAAAGTTTGTAGGGCTGGATTAGTAATTATTTCTTTTATATGCGGACTAATAGTTTTAATGCACATTTACTAACCAAATAGAGTTGAAGAATATAAACTTTTAAGGTTTGACTTGTTTATCATACAATTTGTCCATAGTGAGTAAAAACTTTGAAATATATATTTGCAATGACTAATTAATAAAACTCAATGATATTAATATTTTAATATTTGATTATATATGTTACCCTTAGTTTGCTCCCAAAGTTATCACTGATTAATCCGAGATCATCACACATTATTGGAACCGAGTGTATAATACTCATGAATGGTTTGCGATCTACTATTTGCAATCGCCCTATGTTTTGCAGTTGTTCGAGAATATGACTCGCATTCTCGAACGATTGTTTTGCAGATTGCAAACCATCCGTGTACATTTTGCAATATTGCTAATTTTGCAAAGTTTCCAGAATGCCCCTGGTTATGCTAATGAGTCACATGTGAAAATGGCATTTAGAAAGCATAGGCAAAACAAAGTCAGATACCAGAGTGAGGCAGTTTTCATGTTGATTAAACTGATTTGTGAGTAAGAACTTGGCCCGTCGTAATATACGGAAACTAAATTTTCAAATCCCAAAGTGGTCAGTGGCTATTTTCGGTGACGAAAGTATGCTAACTCTAGTTTTAAGATAAGCTTAGTATTTAGAGAATTTGTTACTAAAACTTTGAGAGTTCGTTTTAGGAAAGTCATAGTAACTGATAATCGAAGGTGGTAACTCATATCTAAATTAAAATCAATCACTGGAAACAGTATTTAATCATTCGAAAAGACTTTTTTCAACCAAAACCTCAACAAAAAACCATATCTTAATGGCGGGCATGAATTTAGAAGTTTATACTTTTGCTACCTATAATTAGCAATTAAGAAAACTAACTTAAAAGTTAATTAATCACATTAGGATCAAATTATAAGTTGGCTTTGAAACATTTTCATATTAATGGTTGAGTGGCTATTATTTGGATCTAACTTGTTTTCTTCAAAAGTTATGGTAAAACAGACTTTAGCATATGAGAGACAAACCCAAGTTGGCGACAGTAATCATATTTAAGAGAAAAAGTAAGTGGAAGATAAGCAAATTGCGGATTATAGTTCGGGTGTAGTAGCGACTGGCATAACTTCAAAGGAAAAAGTTATGAAAAAGTTGAAGCGTTAGTAACTAACGGCAACGAGTATTAAGTAGTAATATAGGCTGTATTCGAATATGTGGTTAAAAGGCATAGAACTGGTATAGAACTGAAAGTTGGAACTCAATGTTATGTAGTATTGAGTCAACACTGTCTATACAATGATAGTCAGTTCGCCATATTTGGGACGCCTTTTAAAACAATGAAAAACAGACCAACGAATGTATGTTAATTGAGTGAATAGTTAAGAGAAATAAGACGTAATAAGATGTCATTGGACTGTAGTTGTGGAACAAATGTGTCATAGAAGATATATAGAGAAGATATATTAAGAAGATATGTCATAATAATAATTGAATTGGAATAAGACGAACTCTAAAAGTTTAATAATAATATTAGTATCAATACGACAACACTTCCTTATCGTCCATGAGTCAATTGAACGAGTTTGAGTTCATTCCTCCTCCAGAAGCACCTGTCTTCTACCCTACACCTGAAGAGTTTGCTTTGGGACCTCTTGAGTATATCTCGAAGATTAGATCCCAAGCAGAACCTCACGGAATTTGTAAAATTATTCCTCCTAGTGTAAGTTGGACCCTTGCTTTTCTCACTAATTATCTCTGCATTTCTTTCAACCATATCTATCTCATTTGATTGAACTCATTCTTTTTGCACTAATTGATTTGTTTCTTAAGGGTCTTGACTTTATTTGCGATACCAATTCAAATTCAATGACTTGTAGTTGCAGTTATTTGTTGGCTATATATAGACTTACTATTGTTTTGTTTATTTTGCTACAAGTTTAGCCAAACTTTGATTAATTGAACAGAAAGACATTGAATTTGATTGTATTTGATGGAATTGATTACGCTCTTTCATCAAATATGAATGTTAGACTCATTCGTATAATTGGTTTGCATTGAACTCAATTTCATAGCATTTCTACAAATACGCCGATAATTGTTCTCAAATATTCAACTAGATTAGCTCATCTATAACTTTCATTCATTCAGTTTGAACTGACTTGCGTCCGAGTTCTAATTTTCTGTTATTCAAATCAAATTAAATCAAAATACGCTTATATTCAAGTAGATAATTGATTGCTACGTCGACCGCACCCATACTTTCAGTTCGATTATACATTGATTTAGTTTTGATTATTTATTGGTTTAATTTTGATTGTATTTATTAGAGAAGAATTGATTAAGTCAAATCTATTTCTGGCCATTCATATGTTTGGCCCCAAAAATGAGCAAATGTTAGCACATTTTGATGATTATCTCATTTTTCATTGAAAAACGTTTACACAAAATAACTATCTATGAAAAGGTTGATTTATTTTATAGTATTTTAATGAATTTGTTTTTAATAGTCATTTCAGCCACCATTTGCTGTTGCGGTGGAAGAGTTCAGATTTACGCCACGCATACAACGGCTCAATGAGTTGGAGGCGACCACAAGAATTAAACTGAATTTCATTGAGCAAATCGTGAAATTTTGGGATTTGCAGGTAATTCATTATCTGATTATGATTTAGTATATATGAGAAATTGTTTTCTATACACTCTTAAAACAAATCCTGAGCACTCTTAACTTAATGATAAGCCTATTCTAACACATATGTCAGTCTAATAAGTCTGTTCTGTCTCAAAGGGATCACCTTTTAAAGACAAAATTAGGGTAAGATTTCACATATTAATCATATTTGAGGTCTTTTTCTCAATAGCTTTCTTTTACTTAATGTCATCTCAATATCCTTTCCATCATTTTCTTACGTCCCTTACTGTCATTAACTTAATTTTCAATTCATATTTGCATTCCTATGTCAACAATAAATTTTTATGATTATGATATTTGTAACGCTTATCTCATGGTGACTGAATTCACTTATAAGTTAGTGTTGGTTCGAAAATAATGGCTACCATTTGCAGGAAATGTATTCATATCCATATGTTCACAATTATTGTGGGCTCAGATTTTATGATTCAGCATTAAATTAACTTAGGTTTGACCCTAAGTCAAACTTAAAAAAGACTTGAATTTCAGCAAATAGTGAAAATTGTAAACAACAATTTAGTTCAGCCTATTAATAGTCTACAGTTAACATGAGATGAGTTTAACCATTAAAATAATAAATATAACTTAATTTAAAATTGATTAATCGTATGTTTTAAAGGGAGCGTCATTTAAGATACCAAATCTTGAAAGAAGATCTTTGGATTTATACAATTTGCATAGAATTGTAAAAGAAGAGGGAGGTTTTGAGATATGCACCAGAGATAGAAAATGGTCGCGCGTCGCTTCACGCATGGGATATGGAAGTATGAAATACAATGTTTTGAATATTTGAGTGTTATGGAAAAACACCTATTTTAACCTGAGCATTTCCCTAATGAAATATAGATAACACATCAAATAAAGGAACGATTGCCTCCCTTTTGCGACAACATTATGAAAGAATTCTTTTCCCATACGATGTTTTTCAGAGTGGAGCAACTATTGGCCCCGATATAGTAAGATTTTGATAAAGTCAGTAATTTTCTGAATCTGTATTAAATGCTTATGATTTTAAGGATGAAAAAACGGTTCCGCCATCATCTGATGATGATAATGAGGATAATAAAGACCAAGTGGACAAAACTCCTAAATCTCCGAGTGACAAGCCTGCAACACCAGAGAAGCGTGTCCTCAGAAGACAGCAATCAACGTCACCACCGCAAAAAAATCAGGCTATTCTTTCTCCAAACTCTCAAAATAAAGAACTGAAAAAGTTACAGGTCTATGGAGCCGGTCCTAAGATGCCAGGAGTGGTGTCGGACCAGCCTTTGGGCGAAAGAGAGCAGCAAAATAAGGTCGGTCTCAACAACAATATCGAATCGGATGATATTGTTTCAAACAACTGGGATTTGCATTTACCACAGGTTTGTCTACATTGTGGAGAAAGTAATCCAACGCCAATGCTATTGACATGTGATAACTGTGCGAACACTTATCACACGCACTGTCTCATACCACCACTCAATGATTGGCCTAAAGGTTAGTTCAAAAGTTGTTAAGCAATTAAACTTAAACGGCTTGATGAATTTTAAGGTGTTTGGCATTGTCATCGGTGTTTGGCACAATTAGTTCAGTCTTATCCACAGCCTTATACACAAGAGTTTGGATTCGTACAATCACAAAAGACTTACACATTGAGCGAATTCGGAGAAATGGCAGATCAGTTCAAAGCCGACTATTTCAATTGTCCGCCACACGTATGTTTACACAAGTAATTTTTCACTTTGAAGTGTATTAAATTTAGTTGCATTTCTTTCAGTCCGTTTCTCTATCTTTGGTTGAAAAAGAATTTTGGCGTTTAGTTTCAGCACTAGAAGAATCAGTTACTGTTGAATATGGCGCTGATTTGCACACAAATGACTACGGAAGTGGTTTTCCTACAAAACTGACTAAAAATCTCTTACCGTCAGATATGGTATTTGTTTGACCTTGTTTTAATTGTCAATCGATTTTGAAAATTTCTTGACTCATATTTTTCCAATGAACTGTTCTAATAATTATTTCAATGTTCTATAATCTTACTTGTTTTCACTTTATCTCATGTAATTGTTGTTAATCTTTTGTTCAAATTACTGAAACATATCATATGGATCGTAAGATGAAGTTTTGTATATTTTTATAACCAAATTCAGGAATATATAAATTCTTCATGGAATCTAAACAATCTTCCGACGCTAGAAGGAAGTGTATTCCGTCACATAAACGCAAACATAAGTGGAATGATTATTCCCTGGATGTATGTAGGCATGTGTTTCGCCACCTTTTGTTGGCATAACGAAGACCATTGGACTTATTCTATAAATTACTTGCATTGGGGCGAACCCAAGACCTGGTATGGCGTGCCAGGAGAACACGCCGAGACATTTGAAAGAGCTATGAAGAGAGCAGCACCTGAATTGTTCAATTCACAGCCAGACCTTCTCCACCAATTAGTCACTATTTGTAATCCAAATATTTTAATGCAAGACGGAGTTCCGGTAATAACTTTTTTCATTTTCCTAATCTATTGAAAATCTAGATTAAAACCTATTATTTGATTGAAGATCAATATAAAATGACAATTAATACGATTGCTTCAAATGATTGATAGGTATATCGCACTAATCAACACGCTGGAGAATTTGTAGTAACGTTTCCACGTGCATACCACACAGGATTCAATCAAGGTTTCAGTTATTGGAAATTCAATAAATTTGATTGTCACTCAAAAATTTATTTCTATATTTAAAGGTCTCAATTTTGCTGAGGCGGTTAACTTTGCGCCTTCAGATTGGCTACCAATCGGGCGCGTTTGTATCACTCATTACGCAATGCTTCACAGATACCCAGTCTTTAGTCATGACGAACTAATTTGCAAAATGGCTAATGACCCCAACAATTTGGAGATAACACTGGCAGTGGCCACTTACCGAGATATGTTGCGAATGGTTGAGAATGAAAAGTCTTCGAGACTTACATTACTTGAGTGGGGTGTGACTCAAGCAGAACGTGAAGCTTTTGAATTGCTTCAAGATGACGAAAGACAATGTGATTATTGCAAAACCACCTGCTTTTTGTCTGCTTTGACCTGTAGTTGTGATCAAAGTTAGTATTAATCGAGTATAGATTTGATTGAGATTGGGTTCTAACAAATTTTGTTTTATTCCGAAAATAGGCAAACTGGTTTGCATTAATCATAAGGATAGTTTGTGTAAGACTTGTATGCCTTCACAACACATTCTTCGATACCGATATACTTTAGATGAATTGCCAATAATGTTGCACCATTTGAGGAAGAGAGCAGAAAAGTTTGACGATTGGGCCTCAAAAGTTCAAAAACTTCTAAAAATTGACACAAATACTAATGGTTTGTATAATTTGAGTATCACAACGATTTCCTAATTTTTAATTCATAACTTTGACTATAATCAGGATCTGATGACGAAACTGTTCCATTATTGAAAGAGTTGAAAAATTTATTGAATGACGCAATTTCGAGTCGCTATCCGACTAATTCTGATATTTATGAACAATTGCAATCGATTGTAACCGAAGCATCGAAGTGCTCGCGCGCAGCCAAAGATTTGCTTAAACAGCAAGATATATTTAGAAAACAACAACAGCAACAAATTAGTAATGGAGGACAACCCAATCAGTCGCCTACTAAACGAACTTTAAGATCAACAGCTGGTCGTAATGCCAATTCTGGACCAAATGCAAACGTTAACACCAAATTGACTTTAGAAGAGATTAATTTATTTTATGAAGAAATTGCAGAGCTTCAGTGCGAAATAGCTGAGAAATATCCTCTCAAAGAATTGGTAGATAAATGTAATTCGATTGCCAGTTCTATTATGTCAGTTTTGGACACATCCAACTCCGAGTCTCATGAGCAAACACTAAAATCATCTGACTTGGAAATAGTGCTCCTCGATGCTCAGTCGATAACTGTCGTAGATTTTGGTCCACAACTCGATTCTTTTCGACATAAGTATGAAGAAATCCACTGGCTGGAAGAATGTGATAAAGTTATTAATATTGACGAAGATGTCAAGGTTCGGCATCAAAAAACGCTTGAATTGTCCAGCATTAAAACTTTGATTGAGAATGGAATGAAATTAGCAGCAAATACAGATACTATTAATTCGAAATTGGCCGAATTACAGCAAATACTCGATGAGGCCAATAAATGGATCGAAAAAGCAAAGTCTTGTTTATATGTTAAAAATGAAGATGAAAATGAACAAGAAGTTAATGCGCGTAAACCACCACTTGATTTTCTGGAATCACTTTTGATGGAAGCTGATAATCCTAATTTGAAACGTCTTCAATTGTCGCCACAAATCGATCGAATCCGTGAAAACGTTTCAAAGGCTAGAGATTGGATGGCTCGTGTCAATGCTATCTTTGGTAGTGATCAGAAGCGTTCTCAAAAGGGAACAGTGAGTAACGCAAGTGTGGGCGAGGAGCCAATGATTGAAACGGTGGAAGAATTGGTTTCATCAGCGGCTGGTATAGAGTGCAGACTGGAAGACTTGGAGAAACTGAACTCAACCATAATAGCAGCGCGTAATTGGAAGGATAGACTCAATAGAACTTTTTGCAAAAAGAATTCATTATTTTCTTTGATTCAAATCATTACACCGAGAATTCAGTCTCATTGTAGTCAATCCGACGGTTCATTTTCTTCTCGAGCGTTCTATCAGTATTTAAAGCGTTTGTCGTCATTGGCCAACACTAAAGAACGCAAGACTACCACCACAACTGCTCCTAAATTGCAAAAAAGTATTTTTGAAACTCAATTAAATGGAAACTATTCGCGTACCTGCATTGTAGCTCTTTATAAGATGTTTGAAGAACAAGAAATCAATAATTTTAAAGCTATTAGAGAGAAGAACATTAAAAAGCGAGACTTTTTGGAATCAAAAGCTTATGATTTTGAAGCTGAAGATAAACAAGAAATAGAAGAACAGAAGCAGCAAATAGTGAAATTTTGTATTTGCGGTAAAGAAGCGAACGGATGGATGATTGAATGCCAGCTTTGTTTCGATTGGTTTCACAACACGTGTGTTCAGAATTTTTTGGCGACCACGTTACGAAAGAAACAAGGCCAACAGTCGCATCAATCGGAAGTACTACAACCTCAGCAACACTATGTTTGCATTCTATGTGCTCGCGGTCGTCGCCCTAAAATCGAGACTATACTATCGTTATTGTGTTCATTACAAAAATTGCCGATAAGAATATTAGAGGGAGAACTGCTTCAATGTGTGGCCGAGAGAGCCATCACGTGGCAGGACAGAGCACGCGCTGCTCTAAGTTGCCACACAGACCTGGCCACTGGTTACTCACGGGCTTTAAAACTACAAAATCAACCATCATATCATTTAACACAAATCCAAGAACTAGGCTGTTCACCAGTTTCTACGCCTGATGCCCTGCAACCGATGGCCAACACATCAATGCATACTTTGACTAATGATGACCAAATCGCAACAGAGGAAGCAACCGCTCAAGCATTGCTTCAGTTGCAAAGATCTCAACCGAAAAATAGTCAAACAAATAGCGAAACTTTGGACAATTCATCACAAATGCATTCACCTAATGCTTCAACATTTGTATCAAACGAATCGAACACATCTCCAGAACTTTCACCACTTAAACACAAACGCAAATCACCATTAGTTTTAAGAGGTATATAGTTGTAGAAAATCCCTCGATTTTTAGATTCAAATAAATTTCTATATATCTAGTAGAGACTGCGCCACAACCATTGGTCGAACTGAGCCCAGAATCTGCCCAAATATTATCAGATCTTCTGCTCGAAGGAAACTGTTTAGAAGTCACTTTAGACGAAATCTCACATTTGTGGTCCATTTGGCAGCTGTCTCAGTATGTCTTCACTTCAACCGATCATTAGTTTTGGTTTTAACTTTTAATCTCTTTTTCAGACCTGTTTTGCGAACTGTTTTGCGCTATAATAGCGAAGATAACGACTCGAGCGTTAAACGAAAATTGGCCTCAGATTTGACTGATTCAGATTTGCAAAGCAAAAAGAAAAAGTCGCTCACTTTGAAAGATAAAAGTATAAAAAAGCCTGTCCCAAAAGTTAGAAAGCCTGCAAAGAAATCCAAATCTGACGACAGCGACGAACTTTGCTCTGCAAAAGAGAAGTGCTTCAAACCAAACGGTACTTAAAGTTCAAACTTGCGAAGCATACAATCACATGATGTTTCCCAAAGTCCGGTGTCGTCAAGACCTCAAAGAGTTGAGGGTCTTATTGCCTCCATTCTCCCAAAATTAAATTTGAAATCTCATTGAATAATTTTGAATTGATAGAACAATTTGATGATTATTAAAATCTACTTCGCAGAATTTTAATAACTTTCAAAAAGTGGCACTATTAGTTCAAGAATAGTGTCACTAAATGAAGACAATTGTCAGAAATTTTGGGAAATGACGCGAATATTTTGAGATCTTGTTAACGATTCTAGACTTTGAGAAAAATGATGTTTTGATAAGCGTTGCCATTTGTGCACACTTTCTGCTTAGCTCTAAATTATGATGAATAATATTGAAAATTTTATTCTACAAAATAGTAGCCGAAGTGAATTGGGTTTTCTGTGACGGTCCGTGTAGTGGTTGGTATCATCAGCTCTGTATTGGTATCGAAAATCCTGATCAGATCGCATCTTTAGAACAATTTTTTTGTATAAATTGCCGAAAGAGTGATTAACTTGTATATTAAATTAAATCAATCACTAATGTTGTAGTGAAAAGATATTTAAATTTGAAGTTGAATTGTACAATAAAATAACTTTAACTCCTAATCATCTATTATATATTGTAAGTTTATATTATTAGTATTTCGATGCATATGAATGTAATGATTAATGATTTATTGTCATTAAAACATTGCCCACATTTACTAGTTTTACTTCATTTAGGCAAGATTCAGTCCATTTTTCTGATTCATCAATTGTCTAGTTGACCAAAAATATTGATGGCAAACAATGTTTGTTAATGATTGTTGTATTGAAATTTGCCTTGGACTAACCAAACCAACGGAGTGCATGAACCATTAGAATGACGACACTTTATAAAATGGTAAGAGACCAGAGTTGATCTTATGAGTCAATGATATTGTTACGCATAGTTGAATATAAATATAGAAATACCAGACTTGTTAGGAATTGACTAATTTTAGCTAACGTTCATTACTAAACACAATTGAGTGAAGTGAAAGTGAAACAAGATTTGAATGATAATTAAATGTTTAATCGTGAAAAAGGTAAGTTTTTAATTAACCAAATAGTTATAGATATACAGTGAAGTATTGTTTTAAGCGAATAAAATGACATTTAAATGATAAGAGATATAAAACCAAATCCGAACGAGTTAACAAATTGGTATCTCAATTGAAATATTTGACTTGACTTAATCGTTAAAATAAATACCAACGTTTAGAAGAGTGTGCCGTATAAAGTGATTAATTGTGAATTGATAACTAATTAAAAAAAATATAGGCTTATCATAAATAAGTCATCTTTAATTTGATTTGAAACATATATAAAATAAGGTAACAATAGAAAATATATAAGAATCATTTTATATGACGTTAAGTTGGAGTAAATATAAATATATATATAACAAACTTATTTAATATTAATTATATAAAATAATAAGACTGCCTCAATAATTGTCAACCACTTTGATTGGACTCATTCTAAAAGGGTTTGAAACAAACAACTAAACTATTTTCCAAATTATATTTTACACAATTAATATTCCCAAATCTAGCTAGCTTATCAGAATTGAGTTAGATTTGTTTATTCTGTTATGTACTAAATGTTTCAACTAAATCCCAAAATCAACTTAATTCGAGGTAAACCCTTTTAAGATGAGTCAAATCGTAACGTTTTGCACAATCTCCGTATAAATTGACTAATCTTTGACTGACTTTGACGATTGCTGAAGACTCGATAAAAATATATATGAATTATATTAAAATGTTATATAAATCCCTGTGTTTTACAATACAATCTAAAATGATGTGATTTGTACGGCCTATCACTTCATTTTCTGAAAAATGCAAACTTAAATACAATAGTAATCTCATTGTCTCTCAATTTGATCAACTATTATGTCAAACATCGGATATTTTCAATGAACTGTCTTTGTTGACGAGGAATGATTGGGCCAAACGATATAATTGCAAGTTATGAATTGCAGGGAATGTGGACGTGTACCAATCATACGAATGCCCTCTAATAATAGATGTTGATTAATTAGTATGTTTGTTAAGTATATTTCAATAGTATTATAGTAGAGAAGGGCGTTCCCTGGATGAGTCAGTTTGATTTGCCGATCCCGAAATTGCAACTTTCAATAAACTTTTACATGAAATAGTTTTGTAAAGCTATTAATAACAAATTTCTACTTAATCGCAATTCCCTAAGGTGTTATGCCTTCTTTTCAATTAGTATTAGTCACATCCGCATGCGTAAAAATTGTTTACGCTTAAATTCCAACTTTTTGCTTTCAAAGTGTTTTTATAATTTGCCGGCAAATTATACAAATTTTTTCGGGATTGGGGGACTTTTATTTGCCAGGATCCCTGACTCCTCTCTATACTATAGATCATACCTGAGATCGAGTGCAATCATATGTGCGACGAGTGTTTTTCCGTCGCCAACAGTGGTCAGAGACCAACGAGATTCATACAAATAGCCGTTTTCTATAATTTCCATATTATTTTGACTATTAATTCTCCAACTTCTTTGAACAATTATGCTTTTAATGGGAAGAAATGCACTCAATTCTAGTTTCATTATGAAAGTGTCGCTATTTGATGAAACTTCTTCAGCAACACTCCATTCGGAAATTGTTGGATCGATTAAATTCCTAGATATCAAAAGATTTAGAATTAATAATGTAAGACAATTAAGGATTTTCTAGAATTATTAGAAACCTTTCATAAAGAACACGATTGAGAATATCGTTTGGTCCGCATTCTATAACTGCAGTCGATTCATGTTTACATGGAAGTAGATCTTCAGAGTCTATACAATTAGGAATTGAATACGAATTGACAGAAATAACGAACAAAGTTTCGCAGTGATCGATACAAAATTCAAGGCACTTCTGAGCATCAAATAGTTGTTGATCGCCATCGCATTCACATAAGGAAGGGGTCAAACAAATAGCCAGATTATGTGAATTCATTTGATTAACACTAGAATTGTTAGAAATAAGAGCTAGAAATCTAAGAACTATTTGGAGAATGGCTCTCTGTGCGTCGGGAACTGCGCATAGTGTGAACTCTTTCTTATTTTCCTTAAACAAACTAATGATTTGTTGAGTTAAAAGTTGTTTAGGTTTAAGTTCTCTAAACCAAGTTTTGGTCACATCTGCGATATCGTAAACACAGGCATCAGCAAAGTTAATGTCGATTCCTTCTTCTGCTTGTTCTCTCAAAGACATAATCCTTGACTTGACGCCTGACTTGCGAAAAATGCCGACAGAATTGATTCCTTTTTTGCGATAAGAAAACCAAAGACTTTTCAATAAAAGGGGGCAAAACAAGACCACAAGTGTATGACTGGATTAGATCGAAATGACACCCAAAAAAGAGGTGTACGTTTCGGAAGTGTAGAAAAGGATTGCTTTGTAGATGACAATGCACTTAGTGTTTTGTAGTTATGAAAGCCTAACTGTTGTCTCTGTAATAAAGTTAATGTGTTTTTGCATTAATACATCTGATTACTAGAGGCATGCAATGGATTAAATGTATTAATTTTAAAGTTTTCACGTCACTTTATTCACGCTTCAGTTGAAAAAATAGCTTTAAATAGTTTACCGTTGGTTTTGGCACAGTTTTAAATTCATAGATATAATTAACTTTCAATAGATAAGAGTAAATAATTAAAAAAAAAGTAAACTCCACCTAATGCTAAGTGACTCTGAAATACTTTGGTATCTAAGCATTAGAAAGAGACTAAAATTGTATTATTTCTCAGTAATGAAAACCTGATCAAAATTGATTACTAAGACGTCGGTATGACTGAATCTCTAATAATAGTAAATGAAAAAGAGGCGTTTGTATCAATTTCATGTCTACACGTCTGAACATTGAGGCTAAAAGCCCTTCAAATCAATATTGAAGGCTTCAAATTGTTGCGCAAGCACCTAAATTATTTGAAAACAATGAATTGAAAAAATATTTTTAGTTTAATCAATAATGAGTGAAGGAAACATTGATCTAAACTAAATTTTTAGTTGAGTTTAAAGTTTTTCATATTTGAAGTCATAACCTTTCGAACTATTTTTATGAGAAGATAGGACTGAGTCGTCAGTGCTCGACCCACAAAACTAATAAAACTAAACCCAAACTGCGAGCGCTCTTAATCAGCATATATTAAATGATATAATATTTGATTCCCGGATCCAAAGGATCGAAAGCAAGTGCAACGTTCTCATAATTGAAATGCTGTCCGCCTTCAGAGTTGTGATTTATGTTAAATTATTTAATGTTAAATATCACTTAACAATACTATGAATACATGAGAACATAAATGAGTAGAAGTCAAATAAGAATGATTTTTTAAATTGAGATCTCCCATAGGGGTACTAAAATAGCTTTTATTATGTTTAACGCCTTCTTCTCAATAATAATATTAAATTAATGCCTAAAATCAATGATAAACCACTCAATACGTAAACCCAATTCAATCTATTTGAGTCAACATTAGCTAAGTTCAATTTGAATCAATCTTCTTGAGTAATTATTTGTCTTCTTAAGTATTATTTTATCGATTCTTATATGAGATTAAAGGATATCTAAAATTAGATTTTTTTGCGATTTATATTATTTACTAATTTTCTGATTAGTCAGAAATATTGATATCATATCAATAACTATTCAATAAAAAAGCACTAAAACTCTTATTTCGATGTATTGCATGATTCAAAAAAAGATTAAACTTATTAAAGATTTTATAAAATGTCATTACAACAAAAATATCAAGAAAATACACTGAAAAAAATTTAATCAATTATAAAAAATATGATTAGAAAGACTTACGATTTTATGTAATTGTTTAGCAGTCAATAATTCGGCCGCGACTTCATCATTATTCTCATAAAAGCTCAATCGATGGTAACTTATATGATAATTACTATTATTATTACTATTATTATTATTATTTGAACTGAACGAACGATTTATGATCACTAGAAGTACTGCTAATTGTATTAATATTACTGTTATTACTATTACTACTGAGAGGAGAAGGAATACTATTGACTAAACTGTCACTTTCGTCAACACTGTTATTATTTGTCAAAAGTGTTGGCGAATGTGAACCACTTTCTGCTGATTGAGAATTGCTGTCAACTGAATCGAAACCAACAATTGGTTTCATTTCATTCTTACCATTATTGCCATAAATTGTAATGTTTTTGATTTCATTGTTGTTATTATTGTTGAAGTTATAATCAATAGAATTAGTGGAATCAAATTGATTTAAATGTTTATTAATTGGTGACAATTGCGTTAATTCGTCGCACAAATGGTTGAAAAGAGTGTCGCAATAGATCTGAAGATCATTTATAGTCTCGTAACTGTGTTTGAAGTCAAACGGATTTAAATAACAGTTCACATCAAGAGTTGAATCGATCTGTTTTTCGGCATTTTTCAGATACGTTAACATCGATTCATATGTTATACCATTTGATGAACTCATTATTCGACTCCTCTATAGATTTGTTTTACGAAAATATTTCATTAATTTGTTTAATAAGTAGTGAGACGATTGTTTGCATTAAATAATACTAAATAAACACTAAAACAGGAATTACATTATTATCAAAATAAACCTTTCATGAGCTATTGAAATAACATTTCAGCCTCTATTTGCCAAACATCAATTACGTCCATTTACTTCGTTACTCCTTTCAATTTTTCAGTTCACAAAATCATTGTTTTTAGATATTAATGTCAAACTAAAACATGTTTTTTCAAGTTCTAAGTTGAATAGAGTAGAAATTTTGGTGAGAACAGTCAAAACCAATACAATTATGTCCTTTAAATCGTTATTCAAATTTGTGAGATGAGTATAGTTTTAAGTTGTAATTAATGAAATATCCATCTGTGACTTATCAAATACAGGAAGTGTGGAGGAAGAGCCAAAAAGTAGTTGTTTCGTAAACTTTTTACAACTTTAGTATCTTTTTTAAGACATCTTTCATTTATCAAAAATATGTCGAAAACTTAATTCGTAATAAGAATCATCTCGTATATCACTCATTCCGATGTCTAGCAGCTGTTTGAAATGAAAATTAATTACAAATGAAACAATTATAGCTCACACATCTCGGCCACATGAACACAAGCACTTAATCACAAGCAAAACAGTGGGAGAGCCAGTCAAGCTTCTGGCGCACAAGTAGGCATCCTAACTGAAACTTCTTAACCAAATCTGTCTCTAACTCAACACTAAAAGTTCTATATGTTTGAATCTGAAGTTTACTTGATTGTGATAATTACGGAAGAGTGAGGTAAAAATAGTGAACAATTTAAATTAAGAATCATGACACAATAGGCTTTATATAGGAAAAGTACATTTCAATCAATCAGATTCAATATGATTAGTACACATCCCACTTGAGACTAAACTCAAATTGAGCCCAAACTGAAATGCTCATAAATCTTTCTTGTACAAAGATTTACCTCAAAATTAGCTTTTGGTCTAATGCCTAAATTTCTTGACTTACTTGTCAGTTACTTCAATTTTTAGTTTGTATTACTTTTACTTTAAGCTATTTTTGCACAAATATAAAAACATTAAAGGGTTTAGAGCACTTTTAAGACCACTATAAAAGTCGAGTACAGAGTAATCATATAACTCAGTGATTGTTTAGTGTGAACTATTTAAAAGTTATTGTAACTTATGTTTATTATTTCAATTCTAAAAAGTTATTTTACTTTAACGATACTAAGAAATTGCGAGACATCAAAAATACTATTCAAAAGTTGAAATAAGTCTTCAGAAAGTATTCTATCATAAAGTTTATAACTTTTATTGAGATACTATTGCACGCCATAAAAACCTTAAATAATAAAGATTACGTAAAAAAAGAATGAAACATAATTTCAAAGCTTTCAATACATAAGAAGCCTATTATAGTCATGAAAACGAGATCTGACCTCGTGGTAGATTTCGCGGAATCATAAGATATGTTTCCAAAAATTGATTGAACTGAAAGTTTTGCTACACATAATAAGTTGATTAAGTATCAAAATTACAATTTAAATGACACATAAAAATTATCTTTAGTGAGCAAACATGAAATGAAACGCATGCTTTCTAACTGAAATATTTTAAAGTAAATAATATGCACTTAATCTCAAGATAAAGGGTCATTAATTACAAGACTGAGATAAGAGTTCCCACGAGGCGGTATGAAATGCAACATTTTGAAAAAAAAATATGAGACCAGATCAATTAATAAAGTAAAATTTTTTTCATGTCTATCTATTGTCTCAATTTTGCAGTTCTTATTCTGTTCAAAATTTGACGAACATATACAATGGATTTGCAAGTTCGCAAATAGTAGGCACAAGACTAGACAACAAATTTTAATCATTTTCGAGAACAGTTCTTCCATAGTGTGTGTGGTCGCAATCATCATATTTCGCTACTTTGGTTACCAATTCGGTCCTTTCATTCAGATAATATGAGAACTGGTCCATACATTCCTTCGCGTCGAATTGAACGATCGCTAAACCACATAAAGTCTCTGTTAGTATTTGAATATCAAAGTTGTTCTCATTGTCGATCTTGTGGATTACAAGTGAAGCTCATATATTCAATACATTAGGACCATTTATCAGTTTTAAAAATTTTCAGTTTCAAAATTTAAATCAATTCGAGCAAATGCTGATTGAATTCAATAACTCGTTCGGCACAGAAACACTTGACTTTCGCACTGAGAGTCGCATCAATTGACCACTCTACTCGATATTTTGTTCTCTAGTGATGACCAAATGTTTGTCAAGAATCGGAATATTGGTGAGAGGGTTAGATAATCACAATACTTTTCAAATCGAGTTTGCGACCATTCAACAAATACTTGAAATCGAGTATCGTGTCCGCAAATTTATTGAGACTCAGATATTCAGCTCTGTTTTTGATGTTCTGTTTGTATGACTCGACTAAAGATCGACTAAAGAGTCAGACGATTCATTATCTTCTCTAACATTTTTTATTTTGCATACTTTTTGAGTGATATTCCGAAAAATAGATCAATTAAGGAATGTTAATTTGTAAAACAGCTAAATGCTTCGATGACTGTGAAACGTGAAGAGCTCCTTAATTTAAAATTTTCTTTACTTCTTTGATTTGTTTATTTTGAGAAAATTTTTACTTGAAAGCTAACAGTTTAAGTACGGAGTTGAGTCTTGTTAAAAATAGTTGACAAGAGGTGAACTAATTTTTGTGACTTATACTTATCAATGTTTTCTTACACGACTTGATTTAGAATACAAGTGCGCTTTCTTTTCACACCATTATTCAATTTGTAAGTTTTGTGCACACAAACTATTCAAACATAGAGAACAACTAACTCAATTCATTCTATATTCGCATTTTCTAACATAACTTTGTTTCTATTTTTTAAGCTTTCCAACACTGTTTAAGTTGTTCTCTTCCGGACTTCATCTGAATCTTGTTTAAAGAACTAGCATCAAAATTGAGATAAATTTTGAGTTAAAGCCACTAATCGCTAGTTTAATAAACTCTCTGCTGTTATGTTTGGATATATTGCATGCATCGACCACTTTCTCTATCATAAACAGATGTTATGTGCAGTTTATCCCACATATAGCGAACAATCTGGTGTAGACATAAACGCTTACTATGACAGAGTTTTACTATAAATGTTACCATAGAAAGTATTAGCTATGAGACAAATATTCAGAATATTTACTCTTTAATAATTATTTTAAGGTTTAAATAGAGGAATAAGATTAACTCACAACGAGTGTAATCCTAAACCGACAATTTAGAGAACTTTGCCAAATCTCTGGCAATTGTCTACAAACTTTAGAAGAGTTCACTATAAATAAATGTTGTTTATACTTTGCATTCACTTAGGTTTGTTCACAATAACCAAGTTTTCAGTATAAGCGGATCCACTATAACCATACTTTATCATGATTTCTATGAAATTAGTACTTGGTTCAGAACAATGAGTTTACCATAAGCAGGTACTCACTATAAGCGAGCATTCACTATAAGCAGGTTCACTATAAGCAGGTTCACCATATCCTGGATAGACTGTACGATCCCAAAGAGGAAAGTGTTTATTTATGTTGATTGAAATACCAGAAATCTCATAAAATCGGTGTTTATGTATAGAAAAAGTAATTAAAATTAGAGAAAAGTCAAATAACAGAGCTAGAGATTAAACAATAGATTAACTTTAATCAATAATTAAGCACATATTATAGTTTTAAGTACATTAAACACAAATATTGCCAAAAAACGTACTGCAGTTGCCAAATGCAGTACTACTTAACAGTTGTTATTTTCCATTTAAATTCTACTACAACTTTAATTACAATTTTTTGTATATACATTCAATTATTTACATAATAATCTACCATAACTTACTCTCTTATTAACTTTGCATATAAAAAATTTGTTTCAAAAAGGGTTCATTTAAATGGCTCGAACAAACTAAAAAATAGCTCATATGTTAAAATTAGTTGAGCACTTGGCTGTGATTGTGTTCAAATAAATCAATTGCAATAGTTTAACTAATTTTTATGTCTTCAAACTGTCATCAGGCTTTGGGGTTCGCGCTTTCAATTTGTAATCATGAATGATGCTTGAAAATGTGCAATATATTAGTTTATTGCCATAGGTGTTAGAATGGCTTCAATTTGATGAGATTTTCAAAGAGCTCACTCTCAAAGTTAACTAGTATTAGGTGGGAATTGACGAACTTGAAAGCCAAGCCTTTCAGCTTAATGAGATACAAGTTTTCAGATGACATAAAAAGTGTTAAATTATTGACAATTGTATAAGTATTAAATTATCTTATAATTGAGTACACTTTATAACGAGGATGATGGCAACTAACACTTACATACAATTAATTACAAATTTGAATAATTTAATAAATCGAAATAATGATTTAGTTATTTTTTGATCACACATTTCATATTTAAAACCATTAATTAGTTTTATGTGATGAATCGACTCGTCAATCAATTTGTTGGATCCATCACTTAATCCAATTAATGATAAAATATAAATTTAAAATATGAGTTACTTGGTAAAATAATTAACAAAATGATTGATTATGTGCAATTTGAAACATTTCAGTTGAGTAATTAGAATAATGATCAGAAAATATAGATTTGAAAAGTTTGAAAAGTATGTTTATATGAAAATAAATTTGGATTATAGGGAAAACTTTAGGCCATCAACCTGTTCAACAATGTACCGCAAGTTTACAAATACTGAAACTGAAATATTATCAAAAATCAATAAATGTATTTCATAATTAACAATAATCTATATTTGAACGATATAAATGAAGAAAACAAACGTATATAATAGTAGTTCATATATTTGGTTATAAATAAAAAGCATTGTTTTAAATATAGTCAAATAAGTTTTAACCAGTTTTCTATCTATCTTAACAATACTTCTCGTCAAATCTGGTGTCGTATAGTTAAATGAATGGTCCGTTTAATGAAAAATAATAGTAAAATAGGAAACGAGTAAAACTAACAGATTATTTAGTGGCAATAATGAAAATTAGCTTCACTTTCATCATGACATCACAGCGTTTATCAATTAATGAGAACATGAGAATTCGAGTAAATGGCTGTCGAATGTGATCAGAAACAAGTGGCAGAATCAAAGAGAAGGGAATAAAGTTGGGCGTCGAATAAGAATGGTAAGAATCATAAGAAAGATATGGCAATTTGACAGCACTAAATTATGGAGAAGGCCAATGTACAACAATGAGCCTATTATAGAGATCAATATAAATGTTTCAAATATATCGAATATTAGTTCAGATTCAACGTCACCTCAGGTCAACGTCACCTCTAAATTATATTGGTTTTGGCTCAGACGAAACTGAATCAGAGTTAACATTATTATTATTGTTTTTATTATTATTATTACTACTACTACTATTTGACTGTAATGTATTAGTTATTGTTTGTGATGCCTGAGACGATGGAGTGATCAGTGGGGTCGCTGATTCAGACCATCTCCGAATTACGGAACTGTCTTTGGTCTGTGCTTCCAATTTGTTTCTTCTTTGAGCACCAGTTGCAGAGTCCAAACTATGACTAGAAAGTAAATTAGAACTCATTCCTGACTCACTTGTCACTATGGCATTGGATTCGGCTTTCTTTTGACGCAATGGATTCTTAAACCCATCTAAAAATGTTCGCTTAGCTTTTGATGGACTCGACTGCTGTCTGTGTGAATTTGATGGCGGTTTGTCTGAAGGACATGAATATTTACGATTCGATGAATTTAGATCAGGAGAAGTACTACTAGTATTTGTGGCATCACTTGAACTCAAACTATTGTTATTATTAACACTTGACTCGCACTCATTATTAGCACTTAAATATTGGTTTTTCTTCTTATTGGTTTGTCTCATCGATTTTGAAGTTGCAGTTGAGCCCAACTGTTGTTCTTTTGCTGAGGTCTTTTCTTTCTTTTCTCGGTGAACAGCTGCCGGATGTGACAGTGTCTTTCTTAACGATGGGTTCCACAAAGATCCCAATTCAGGGGCTGAACTGTTTTAAAACCAATAAAATCGATAATTCCTTAGTTCAAAATCATCGCTCGGTTTTAAATCATTCAAAACTTACACTTCTTTGGTCAGCTCTTTTTGGTAAGCGATCGGCGACTGAAGAGCTTTCAAAAAGTCTAACTGAGTGTCGAGAATGGCTCTAATATTAGAGACCCACTCATCTCTAACTTCTTTTGTCGATCCCTGACATATAAAAGCTACGCCTTCCTGTTGAGGATCTTTAGATTTCAGAATGAATTTGGTTGGATCCGAATCGCTCACTTTATCGATTAGAGACATTTTGTTGACCTGTAAGTGGTTCTTATGAATGTACATTGGATTTGAAAACTGAGTCTTCTGCCCAACAGCCTCACTAAAAATAATAATTTGTTCAAAAAGGAAGACTTGTCTCTCTTTTAATTTAATTGAGCCAATGCTAGCACTATTAGTAGCACTACCGGCAGTACCGCTAGCAGGACCTAAATCTCCGACCAACAACAATCCCTGTTGTAATAGTTTGCCCTGTGCTGTGATTTTGCCGTCGAAGTGCTGAAGTCTGCCTACCATCATCATGTCGTTAGCAGTTTTGGGTACGATATGCATTATGTTGACTGCTTTTCGCAAGTCTTCAGCTTCTTTTTCTAGTCCTGCCTTTTCAGTGCACTTCAACATATCTCTCAACAATAATTGATATTTCATTATTCTTTGCACTGGTTTGATAAGAAGATCTGGCAATTGAAGTTTGTGACCTAATTTCTGACGTATCTCCTAATTTGAGAAATAAAAAACAGTGACTTAAGTAAACATAAAATCTGTGGTGTCTGAAAATTGTAATCAGTCTGCAAACACTTATTTCGCACATCCAATGTGTAGCCAATTAGTTGCGAGAATATTAAATCAAACACTCATTATTTTGATTAATTTATAATTTTCAAGCTATTAACCATTAAATATTTAAATCAAATGTTTTAAAATTGTGCTAATTATTATCAACAACTCTCAATCAGTCGTATTTAATTAGATCGAGTCAACAGAGAGAAGAAAAAGATTAGGAATCAGTTTGAAACGAATAGAGAATTTATAAATTATTAGACTCTTTATGGAAAAGTTATATTTGATATTTGTGGGCTATATTTAATGTTTTCAACTTGTTAGTTCTATTTTAAGTATGATTCTCTAACCCACTAGTATATGCCTCTGTATTTAGGTTTTAAACAACTTTTTATTTATCTCATGGAAACTTGCAAACTGCTAAAAGAGCGTCACATACGAAATATAAAAAAAATGCTCAAAATTATGTTATCAATAAATCAAATTGCGTTTCAATCAACTTAAGGCCTTTGATTGAAATCCATGCAAAGATCGAGCAGAAAATTTGTTTTCTTTCTTGTTTCAGACACTTGTACAAACATCAAAATTTAAGAATATTTTAAAGATTAAAAGTTTGAAAATCAAATTACCTCAAAAAAAGTGTCCAAATATTCAGAGACAATGTATTCAGATTTTGGCTTATTTTGACAATAGACGACATACATGTTTAATCTTCTTTCATATCTTCGAAATAATAAGCCAAGCCTTTCGGGCTCTTCTAAACATTTTTCTATTTCAGCTAAAAAGGAACTATTTCCAAGAAAATATTAGATAAATATAAACCAAAAGCAAATATCAAGATAAAAGTCTGACATACTCTCGATGCCACTCATAAATGGCTTCGATATTGCCAAAAATGATTTTGTCTTTTCCATTCTTCAAATCTTCTGGAACTTGAATTTCAGTTTCATTCCTCATAAGCTCAAGATATCCGTCAACTACTAATCCCAAGTTGAGTACATAATCTCTTTCGGTATCGACTAACTCTTGTAAAATAAATTTGCGTTTTGCTAAAGCTTTCTCTCTTTCCGATTCTTCAGTGTTTGAATTATCAGCTTCATCACTGTTACAATTGTTGCTATCATTCTCTTTGTCATTGATCTGTTCTTCCTTGGAATCATGTTTGTTTAGGGAATCCTCGTTAATCTCAGAATGTGTTTCCTGAATATGATAATTAAAATTAACTACTAAATAATAGACATAACTATAAGATTTAATTTAAAAACAACATAAGATAGAATAAGGAAGAGAGTAGTGATATTAGAAAAGAAAGGACACAAACCATCTTTCCTTTTACTATCGAATCAATTTGAGAAGCGGCCAAATCGACAGATGAAATCAAATTTTCCATCTAATCAGCATTAGATTTGACAAGGAATGTTAGTTTTGTTAGTAAATAACAAATCACTTGTGATTGAGAGGACGAAATGTTATCGAAAATATAAATAAATGCTTACATTTTTGGCGAGACTTTCACTAGCTGATGTAGCGGAAAGTGTAGATACAGGAGGATAGCTGTGATCTTGAATTTTCATGGGTGGCGGTAACTCAACATCAGTCACATCTCCATCTTCCTCTGTCACGTTAGCGACACATCCGTTCAAATCCAATGATTTAGATGTTTGTGGAATAAGTGATGACGCGCTCGGTAATGACACTGAACTGGATTTGTTTAAGCCAACATTTTCCTCTAATTTTGGTGCAGATTTGCTGCCAGATTCTTCTTTAC
Organism: Archegozetes longisetosus; assembly: GCA_018873245.2. NCBI lineage: Eukaryota > Metazoa > Arthropoda > Arachnida > Sarcoptiformes > Trhypochthoniidae > Archegozetes > Archegozetes longisetosus. The sequence continues at coordinate 5,622,587 of JAEMBT020000004.1, read as the reverse complement.
TATTGACCTGATATCGAAACGATTGGACTAGTTTAGTAAAAATGAAATATTAATTCGCAAATAATTAGCGTAATACCTTCCAAGCAGTTGCCGAAAAGGATGACTTTTTGCCGCCAGATTTGGGCGATTCACTAGTATTAGAAGACTTGTCAAGTCTTCCTTGACTTAATTTTCTGACAGGATTTGTGAGCCACCTCTTGAACGTACCTCTTCTTTTAGTTGAACCACTACTTTCACTACTAAACGATGGACTCGATTCATTGCACAATGTGGTCACATCTACTAATCGAATCAATTGTTTATTATTACTCATAATGATATGCGAAGATTAAAAAATAAAACTAATCAATTTAATTAACAATTTAATTAAGAAGAGTAACTATTAATAAGTGTTAAAACGAACAACATATGCACTTATTATTAGTCTATTATTGCCGTGAAGTGTCATTTCAGGAATGAATTGTGAATACAGAGTATTGATCTGAACGTCACGTTAATACAATTTAAAGGAAAACACCAACAATAGCAGCTTGTTCAAATAGATACAAGTATAATGAGCCAAAGTATAATTAATACCTTTGAGTCGAGAAATATCAATATCAAGATTATCGCTGACATTATGCCTGTGGTTATGCCTGGAATGGCACATATGAATAGGACAGCAGAACATTGATCGGCTCACAAAGACAATGAGCTTAAGTTTAAGTGAGCATTTCTAATTTGGTAGAACATGATGGTAAGCATAAATAAAAGTCATGTTTTCATTTTGAAATTCATTTTTGGTGACTGGTACTACCGGTTATGAAGATAATATTGAAAATCATAAAAATGGCTGACCGATAGAGCATAATCTTTCTAACACCTACTGTATGTTTTAAGCTTCACAATGTCGACAGACTCACTACAACGCTCTCTAAATGCAGTAGCATTACAGCATCACTGCATCCCTTTGGGAAGTAGATCTCACTGAATATTCTCCTCTATAATAGTCAATGCTATTCAGTCGTCGCCAAATGCTGTATCTAACCATAGGCTACGCTCACTTCAATAGCGTAGCAGAAGCCAAGAGGGCGACAAAGTTTCAAAAAGTCAACTTTATCAATGTATCAAGACTCAGAAAAATAAAATACTCTCTGCTATACAAAACTATATTAACAATATGTCTTTACTCTGTTTTGAGAATAAATCTGCGCAAACACTACTAGTTTTGTTTCACTTCAGTTTTGTTATTTCATAGCTAGAAGCAAATCAAATATTTTCTTAGATTAACAATTATGAAAATATATTCTAAAACGCCCAGTATTTTGCCCAACGATTAAACAAATTTTATCATTTCTTTATCCGATAATATATGCATTAGTTGAATGAAGTAAATACTAGTTTCAACAACCTATTCAGACTTATTAACTTTGTGGTTCATGTTTCGAAACTAAATCAAAATGTTTGTTATCTGAAGCCAAGCTAATACTAGTAGTACTGACAATAAATACCTTCGGCTTCCATTGAAGCAGATTTTGACGAAAAAGCTGCTGGTCTTGAAGGAAAACGGAGACAATAAAGTGGAACAATTCCTTCTAGTTGTAGACCTGAGTTGGTAGTAATGGTCGAGTCTTGAGTGGAAGATAAGCCGCCAATGACTCGAACCAAACAAAACTCTGGTAGAGATGGGAGATTGGAATCAAGGACTTCGACTTGCTGTCCAGTGCGTACTGATATAAATTGACCAATTGATTGGTTAGGAAGATAAGAAGCATTCTTCTCAGCAATAAAGTCTTCTATAACCCATGTGACATCTGGTGCGCCCTAATTACACACAATATTGAAATTTATTATACAATGTATTCTCTCTTGATAATATCTAACTTTTAAATGCCAATAAATATTAAGTGAACGCTTTTTTGCATTAATGCCAACTCACATCCATCTAAATTACTAGTAGGCCAAAGTTTGCAAAAGCAACATATCAATTTATTCACTAGTTGTTCAAACCGATTGCCTAGTAATCAAAATGTAGACTCTATTTTCTCTTACAAATCATATTGATTCGTACAAACGTAATAATACGCAACAAATAAATAGCTCAACAAACAAAATTGCAATTTTTCATCAAAATAATTCAAACTGAACCTAATTACCAGTAGTAGAAAAGAGAATATTTTAGGAAAGTAATCCTTCTTTAATGTAGACTTGCTAATGATATTTTGTGAAAGATTAAAAGTTCTTAACACTGTAATAGAGAAGGCCTTAGGACTAAACAAATTAGAGTTGTAAAAAATTGTAATTTAGCTAATGTGAAAATGTAAAAAATTCAAATTTAATTTGCTAAAATGGCATTTTTATTTAATCGATTTGTATTACTAAAGATTAGATTGAGTGAAATGTGTACGGATTGAAAAATTGAAAGTGTATTTATAAAGGCAAAGGATATAACATGTGGCTGTCGAGGAGAAGCTTAAAAGCTGTAAATATGCAGAAAGGGTGGAGAAAAATAATCAAAAGTCAAATTTGACACAGTCTGGCGTCGATTCTGTGTTAGTCAACATTGATTTCTATCGAAACCTAGTATTTGGCTAAACATCAAAAGCTGACAAATTGCAATTGAGTGTAAAACTTGATCATAAAATGAATGAGTTAAACCTGAAACAAGAACACTTGAATGACATACTAGAGGTAAACTTGAAAATATTTAGTAATCATAAAGGACATGAAACAAAGGATCGATTGGAAACTATCGGTTTGTGCTAAAATTGAATTTTAAATTGAATTCAATTTTACCAACTCATCTTTAAACCAATCAACGTTTCTATAGGATATATAGTGTTCAAATGTTTAGATCCTAGCAATCAAACTTTTTGCAACTCTTCAATTTTGATCAATAGTTGTTGAGGTAGATGCAGTTACTGATGGCTGAAATCTTAGCAAATAAACTACTCGAGTCAAAATTTGAAGCAGAAAATGATCGAAATTGAACTTATGCAAAGCAACAAAAAATAATATTGATTATAATTGAGCAGACTCACACACATCGTCAGTAGGCTAATTTATTTATTCTAAGTTTAAATACTCGAAAATTTCAACAATTGTTATGTTGTAAGAGTGGAACAAAATGAAAAATGATTATGCATTTGTTGTTTGTTGAACAAAATGAGTGAATGGATGATTTATATGAAAGTGAAATATAAAAAAAATCTAAACTTAATCAATGTTTAAAGGATGAATATGTGAGAGTTATGATGAAATATAGAATATTAAAGCAAAGTATATTTGCATAAATGATTAAGGATTAGCTGAATGTATGATTAAGGTGTTTTAATCTGGAAGCATACTTGAGCTAATATAAGTTAACTGAAACGATTGTGCGTTCGTATAGAATTGATGCCCATATAGAAGCAAATTGCATTTAGTCCGCTTCTTAGCAGTCCAAATGCAATTTTGTAATCATTTAAATCTATTTGAAGTTATAGCACGTAAACTTATCTTCAGATACGGGTGCCTATTCTACTTCTGATTCAAGCATTGGTTCGATAAAATACCACCTATTCCAACAAATACTTCACAAGTAAAACAGTCTTAAGCTCAACGTATGTCTACTATAGTTTGAATTTCTATAAACTGTTTGCCTCAGTTTACTCTAGTCTAAAAGCTTTCAGGCATTCAATTAATTGAATATTCTTCCAACAAGTTCAGGCTAATAATTTGGTTACTAACAATCAAGTTGTCAATTTTACGAAATGAAAATCCTGAAAATTCAATCGGAAAATTGAAGCCAAAATAGTAAAATTTCGAAAAAATAAGGTTCACTTTACGCATTATATAGACTAAATTTTTTCTGTTTCTTAATTATTTATTACAATTAAGTCAGATTTTTATTAACTGATTCATTTTTTCGAACAACTCAAACAAAACAGAAGTAATGAAATGGGATTTTCGGGATTAAATTTTCAGCTAGAGACATTTTTAAAAACAAGCCTCCCTCAAGAGAAAGTTTCGGGATTTTAAATTACTAGAAAATTAAGATTAATAATTGAAAAAGATTGCGTTTTTCGAAGTCTCAAAAAACGGCTAACATCCGAAAAAATCAATTTTGAAAGTTCTGAGGATTCGAAGAGATTAGGAGAAGAATAAAGCTTGGGATTTTAGAACTTAAATGCTCATTTTACTCGTTATCTCATGATAGTAGCTTATTTCTTAATTTCCGATAGTTTCAAGCAATAGAAAAAAATATCGGATTTCCGTAAAGGTCATGGCTTTGCTGATGATTAATGAATGATCCAATTAGTGAGAATATTTAAGTGATCGAGAAATAGAAATCATGACTTCAATGATGGTTATATAGAGAACCTATGTTGATCAAAATTAGGGGAGTCTAGTTGCCAGTAGTTAGAGATTTCATTTTTGAAGTATCATATTCAAAATTATTGAGAATCGTAGGTAGATGTGTTACCTGATTGGCTGGCCTAATGAAGAGCTAGATTTGATAGCGTCAGTAGCACCTGACTAGAAGTACGAAGTTGACTTTTATCTTGACTTTCAAATACAAATAGGAAATTTCGGTAGAATATTTTAGAATTTAACATTTTAGTGCATCACAATAGAAGATTGTCTACGTTGGCACCTTTAGTCGCGATGAAAGCCAAATTAAATGAGTTAATCTCTTATATGACAAATGCCAAATACAGAAAAGAGTGACGCTCAGACAAACCTGATTAACAGTAGACTTTAGAAAGTAATGATTAATCTTCATTTACACCAGTATAATGTTTGACGAGAGAAATTCAATTTGTTCAATACATCATTATCAAACTATTATTAAGGCAATTGTTAAGTGAATTTGTCTTTTGGGAAAACAGCTAAGCCTAACAAAATGAGTATATTTTCAAATTAAATTATTCATTCAAAAGTATTGTTATAACTTTTGAGTGCAAATCAAATGATGATTGTATGAATTGTAACGAGTTCATTAAAATGGATTATATGGAAATATTTAGTGGGTGCAATTTAATAAGTAGCATAGAAACTTAAGTTTCTCATGTCAAACAGTTCTATTGTGATCATTTGAAAAAAAAACAACAATAATAATAGTATAACATTTCTATAGCTTATTGACTAAAGAAACTGTGTTCTATTCAAACCGCTTATTTATGAACAAGGCAACATAAAAGTATTCAACCAAAGAACGTCTTGTCATTTCTTTTCTAGAAATAGGAGAGTAGCAATTGATTTCATTTTCTTCTCACTTCTTAGGCTATCTCTAATTAGGTAAAAATACTGAGAGTCACACAGTTTTCATTCGTCAAAAGTAGTCGACAAATAGGGTCAGACTGAACAAACCTAATACTAGTCGTCAGCTCAAATTATGATTTATAGCGTTTAATTACATTTATTTGCATACATGACAGATGCAATCAATTCAAAGACCATACTCAAGCCTATTGAGTATCGTTTCCGTAAACATCAAACAAAAGCATTGTTCTGAATGACAAACAAAGGCTTAAATTATGAGAATATGAAAAATTGTTCGTAACTGATCAACAGAAAGTTAAACAGATGATATATATATATATATATATATATATATATATATATATATCAGAAAAAGAAGTGAAAAATAGAAAATCAATAAAACATAGAAGTACAAGACTTATAAATTAAGTCAGAGAAGTGTTTAAGAATTTGTTTTGTCAATACCTCAAGTTTATTTTCAGGCACCGTGTGATGCCTGAACAATCCGTAAGTTCGGGGCGAAATGTCACCTTTTGAAGGTTTAGTGCTGGATTCATCACTTATTGAAGCTTCACTTGGACTGTAAGAACTACTACGAAACCAAAGTGTTGGGTGACTTATTTTTCGCATCATCTTCTCACGAAATTTCTCATATCAATTGACATACCATTCTAGCAAACACTTATTTGACATTTTGATTGCACATCAAAAAGATGACAATATCTGACAATTATATTAAATCATACTTTCAATTCAAATCAACGAGAAGTCATATTGAAACGAACAGTTGGAAAATATTGGATCAGTTTGAACAATACATCATGAGTCAGTTATCACGAAACAATATCGATTAAAATATTGAGAATATTCCGAGGTGAGAATATTCTGAGGCAAGACTATTCCGACGAGAATATTCTGACAAGAGTTAGTTTATAAAAGGTTATATTTAGTAAAAAAATATGTCGATTTGTTGAAGGAACTTGTTTTTTGAGAAACGAGGCTCAACTAAATATTCTATAATCTAATGAATCACAAAATGAAATCAGTGTTGAGGTGAAATCATTTGATTTTCAAGAGACCTTAAGACTATTTATAGAATGCTTTGCCAAACAGCTGTATATCACAAAGTATTTGAATGATTGCAGTGAAAACTTCAAGACTAGTGTCACAAAACATTTCAATGTAGACAAGTTTGAGAAAATGAGTTTGTCGCAAAATAGTTAAGTTGAGGTTTCACTGTTAATAAATGTTTATTACCCAAATCAAATCATCTGTAGCTAATAAAAAGTAGTAATAAATTGAACAAAAAAAACTTCAAATTCTGATAACAGGCAACCGATAAGACAGAGAGTTGTTAGAAATTCCACTTAAAAATATGTAATATATTGTGATTTGAAGACGAAGCTGAAGCAGAGTGTGGCATAGACTAAGTTAGCTATAGTTATGTTGAGATTTGAAGATGTGTATCAGCCTTCGGATAGTAATGATAGGCAGTGACTATATAGAGAGAAGTGCAGCACTGCTTCTGCTCTGGAAATCTGCAATTCGCAGTACGAGAAGCAAATGCATGGATTAGAGTAGAAGTTAAAACCTTTTCTAATCGGTAGAAAAATGAATTCGGCTTTGGTAAAAGAAAACGAATTAAGTAGAAAAAGCAGGTTCTATGCAAACAAGAGATATTTAATGGTATAGTTGAGGAAAGTTGAGCTATAATTGATGTTGGCTTGTATTCTACCTGAGCCTTATTGCTGTAAAAACAGTGAATCCAAAGTAAACACATTAAATGTTAAAGATAGAAAACTCGATATTTGTATTAATACACAGACCCTGATAGTGAACACACACAACACCCAGTCTCATATTTTCTTATGTTTATGTATTTCTATTATAAGTGCGCATTATCTCTGTTCTAAGCCTTCAGACTTTTTCTAATGATCTGAAGAATAGAGATTTCAAATTTAATAACCTATGAGATGAGTAAGTACCAAAAAATAGAAACATATGAAATAGTGCCGGATGTTTTATTTCTAACTTGTAAGTCGAGATTACCTTTCGGAATAGAAATAACTCATAATAAGAGATGTTTCATACGATATAAGAGACATTTCATACCATATCTCAGATATATCTGCAACAATTGGATGTTTTAAAGGTTTTGGCAAGTCACAATAGAAGCAATCTAGTAAACATTAAACTTGTTGAAGACAAATAAGATAACTTATAGAAAGAGGTGAAAGTCTGACAATAAGTAGTAGTTAGCAGAGAAAAGATGATTGGTTAGACAGTATAATTTAATAGTTGAGGTGATAACCACAATTGATGAGATGGTGAAAGTTAGTGTTGGAGCTGATACGGTTGCTCAGATACAATCGAATAATGCGATTGGTGAAAGCATTGTTAGTTTAGATTTTATTAAGAGTACCGTTAGGCTTACATCACATTTACTAAAGTAGACTTACATCACATCTAAAGTAGACTAAGACTACAATACATGATCGATAAATATAACTAGAGAGCAAAAATGCTGCCAAACATAATCAAACTAAGTTTTGAAGAATAAACAATATTTATGCAGTTGAAAGGATGAGATACGAGTTAGAAAATTGATTTTGTTTGAAAAGTAAAGTGTTAGATAAGTTGTTTAATAATAGTGAACAACACTGATCGAGTTTAGGCTAAGTTTATTGAGGAGGCGGTAGACTATAAATAAATTAGTTAGTAATAACTTATACTTTATTCATTTAAGTATTAATTAGATTTGTGAGTCTTCTTCCTTTTAAACATTTCAATTTGCTCTACATTATAAGTGTTTTATAGTGTAAATACTATCGATCGCTTTTCTAATCAAATTTGCACTCCAATCTAAATTCCAATAACTAAACTCAGCAGAGAGATAGCAAGAAGTGCAAACTCCAAATCAATTAAACATTAGATTGATACCAGACATTGAGAGATTGTCTGTTTTCCATTGTAATAGTAGTACTTGGATCCGCACTACTTAATGCTATGATAGTACTTAACAGACCTTATAAATGTACGAATTATTAACGCTCTTCTATTCATATTAAATCTATTCATTGAGATTTTTTTTTAGAAACTTGTCTATTGATTATTCCCTAGCCATTTGGCTCAATAGAAAGCTTATAAATTGAAAATCAAAGTAAAATACAATCTTTAGCTGAAAATCATTTTCAACTGCAAGAATTAGGAAGAAAGTGAAAAAGATGTTTGACTTTTCTATAGTATATTAAACTATTATGTGACGAAATGAGTAAGTTTTGCATCTCATTTCAGATTATGAGTAAGTTTTTCAAGCGAGGGATCATAAATTATAAATACATTTTAAAGAAATTTTGCTGCTTCATATATTTTATATACTTTGAATAATTGATGTCAATCTAATAAAATTATCTCAATTGAAGAAGTTTGATTCATAAAATTTGAAAAGATTTCATTTGTTTGCACTTAAACTTGAGAATGGAGTATATTTTAAAGGAAACTTATTTGATGTGAGCTAGAAATGAAGTAAAGGTGGTTTATTATTCATGATCTAGTTTATTTTTGTTTCATTACTTCGATTCTATTAATACTAATGCACGAAAAGACCTTCTGAATAAAGTTTCATAAGAAACTAATGGTTTTTATCGAACAGACTATAATTGTATTTTTATTAAGCTACTATCAAATATTATATTTTTATATCAACTCAAAAATAAACTAAACTAAACTTGATCGGAGAAAGACTAGTATTGCTTCTAGAAATATCTAACTATTCTCAACTTAGTCAACATAGTTCTATTTTGATTTTATCACTAATTCTAAAATAATGCCCAACAGGATCTAGTGGATCAATTTTTTTTGGCTTAACGTAAATGCATTATATATCTACATGTCCTTAAAAATTTGAGAATTCTAAAATAATGCCTCGAGTGTATGAAAGTGGAAACTTGAGAATAGAAGAAAATGCCAGATTTAGTATAAAATATAATGATATTCATGTTACACATAATCATATTGATTGTTTTCTACAGGTCTTCATCAATTCATAAATTGATGCATATGGCATGTGACATAGATGAAGAAATCTTATGCAATTAAGTAAAAATAGTCTTAATGTACGATTATTTGGGTCAAACTTTAACATAACTTTGAGTAGCTTTGCGTAAGAGTTAGTGAGATAAAAGATAGGTTCGATAGCTCGACAAGGTTAATAGTAGTGAAAATCAAAATGTAAAAAGACGATTGGAGTGAACAATTGGTTAGGGCTGCTCTTATTTGGGTTCTTCACAAATAGTATATATTGGTAATTGTTTATCTTCGTTGTAAGAAGCTCACTGGACGTCTAGCTTTACTGCGTTATACTCTTAACTTAATTGACGCGATAGTCACTTAAATGAGTTCTCAAGCTTCAAATGATCAATAGCTTCAATTTACATTATAATTTATAATCGATTACGAAATCTTACGCCTTATATAAGTGTTTGAGGGGAATTTTTAATTAACTAAAATTTGGAAAAGTCAAATATTAGGCGACAGTTTGTAAAGGCGATAAAAGCTGAAAACAAAATACTAAGTTGTACTTATGCTAACATTTTCTTAAGGAACAGCTGTTATTTACTTGAAATCATATCGACTTAGTGCCTGTCAGTCAATTGGCTTTCTTTCGAAGTATTACTGATCGAAAGTTTAAATTGAGACTCTTCTGATACAGGAATAGGAGTAAATCTGAATTGAATATTGGATCAGGTATTTTATGCTCGAGTAGAGAAGTTGTTAAAAGTAGAAAAGAAAGAAAAGTAGTATCTTTAAAATAGGTGTTTAGAGTTGATTGAGAATAAACCAATAAATAACGTTTGTTTATAAGAAGAATGGAAAGAGTGATCTGGAGTAAAACGTAAGCAATCAATGCTAGACACTAATTGAACAGAGAAGCTGTATCGATACTCGTTAGTGTCACTGTTATATTAGCTTGACTTTATTACACGCTTCTACTATCTTTGCTAAGTAGACAACTTTCTTTTCTACATTAATTCTGATTTACACCAGTCATCAGAAACTAGTATTAATGAAAACAAACTCTTTTTCTAGAAAAAGACGCAAAAATATTATGTCAAAATTCTATTACTAACACATGTTAAGTGAAAATAAAACTACTTTTAATCTAATAAGAAAATAATGAACTAGTAATCAATTATAAGTTAAGATTCTTTTCAATTATTTAGTAACTGATAGTTAAGTTGGATGAATGAAATGAAAAAGTTTGTGCAAAACGAGAATGGTAAAGAATGAACAATTGAACTGGTGCTTTTTAGGTTGTATTTATGTAATTCAGTTTTGTTCAAGATAGACTCGCATCAATGACTACGAATCGCAAACAAGTAGCTCATTTATGATTAGGTAGTCTCAGAAATTGTACTAAAGCTGATCTCGAGTTATTATCTGTCCCTTTCAGGCTTCTTATAATGCCTCAATTATTAATTAGTAACTGAATTTATTTTTCTAAATGCTCTCAAAGAGATAAAGACTAATCGGTAGACGAATTAGTGAATGCTAAAGCAACTAAAAAAATCTAATACTCATTAAACTAACGCTAATTGTTTAACTAAATTGAAGATTGGACAGTGAAATGTGAGATAAAATAATTAGAATGAGAAGTAGATTGAGTTAAGTATGAGAAGTTAGAGAACAGCGATTTCTATGTATGAAGAGTTACAGAAGGGTTATTTCTTGAGCAAACAACAATAGAAGTAATAAGTATTCGGTAAATGGAGTTAGTTTGACTTGATTTCAGATTAGGTGTTAGGAAGATATGTGTTAGATTTATGTGCGCAACAATCACCTATGCCTAGTCCATCCCTGTAACTTAACATAGCATAACATAAAGGTATAGTAAGACTGATACAATTTTTGATCTAAATTCAAGTATTCTAAACAACTTCTTTATAGTATGACTTAAGTGCAGAATCTGATTCTTTAATACTAGTCGTAAATAAAACGAACTAGAACGCGAACTAAAACCCGAATATTGAATATCACTTGCTGTATTCCTCAACAGACTCTAGAGTTGACTAAATGAACAAAAGTCAATAACTGGTTGGAGAATATAGTACTTAAATGCTAATAGAAAACTAGAGTAACTCAAGTCTGTTGAGTAACTTAAAGATGAAAGATTTGACAATTGATTTTTTTAGTTTTCATTCTTGTGCAATCTTCTAGTAGTCAACTATGAAATTAAAGACTCAGTGTGTGGTTGGATAGTATGTTTAAGTTTGGTGTAAAAAGCCAGTTTATTTTCTACAAACTATGCTTTGGAGTTTAATATGCGTGTCTCTCATTTTCGCTTATGAAATATGGTGTCATTTTAAATTCAAAGAAGGCTGAACAATATTGAATAATAAATTTACGGCCTTTTCTTTATTCCTAAGTATATCGTTTTACATAATATTCAGAAAAATGTTTCCGTCAAAATAGTATTGTTCGGGTATATTCAGAGCTAAAAAAACACCATTATTTGGATCAATAATTTTCAAGTCATGATTTAGATTATGAGTTTGAAGAGCATAAACGATGGATTAAAGTGCAATTTGTATAGAAAAGAGTTAGTGGAATAAGTTAGATTGAACTAACTGACAAATGCTCATTTTGTGAAAGAAACCAAAAATGATAGTACATAAAACAAGTCTAACAATCAAAATGAATGATCACAACTGTAAACGTTACCTATTCCAGGCGAAAAATTCATTTCCAAAGGTGTTGTTTGTCGGATAGCAAGCTATAATATATTACAGACACTTCCCTTTGACGAGGTCACTAGTCAAAAATGTGTAAGTCCTCAGACACTAAGCACATTAAATATTCAACAAAATTCAATTCAACATTAATTCAATAAAAATGGTTTGAAATATCATTTTTAGTTATAAAATTGAGGCACAGTTTACTTACTAATAAAGTATAGTTCATTAAGTCGTAAATCTTATCACAACTCGAACGATAACACTATTTTGATTGTGGCTCTTGTTTATTCTATCATAAAAGTGAAATTACAATCAACTCAGGTGCGCGTCTAATTTCGAGCAAGTCTATTAAATTCACCTTACACTATTATCATTATAGCAACTTTAAATCATTTATTAGTTAAAGTTTGTTCTTCAGTGATAATGGCTGCGTTACGAAGCGTTAATTGTTGAAAATATGCTCAAAATACGATTCATGTCTTTCGAAACATCTCATTATGACAACTGAGATATTTTACAATAATTGAGGAAAAACAGAAAGAATCAACGACGAAATGTTAAGTTTCGCTTCACTATACACTGATCACATGAAGAGAATGCTTCAATTTGATGCTATTATCTACAACTATAAGAGCCGGTATTAACACAAAAAACTTCCTTTTATTTTACCACTAACGAGTATGTGGTATACCTTCAATTGTGATCAGTTAAAGCAATGCTAGAAATAATTAATTATAGCTTGAAAAACAACTAATAGCATTTACGAAACAGAATATACGCATTAGATTATGAATTAAATATTGCCACATTGGAGGAAAGCCACAAAATATAATATAAATTTCATTCAATATAATCTGAAAAATGACACAATAAAATATCAAATTCTCAATACTGAACAAGAGATCGCATCTCGCAGCTCTCCATTAGTTATGTGCCTCCAAAATCGCCGTCTCATCCATTTTCCACAATTGCTTAACAAAACAAGAATTGCCTTTTATTCTCTCGAGTGCATTGTTTTCGCAATTTCTCAACTGATCGTCACATGAATTTATTGTCACGAACAGAGACTATTTTTACGGAATAAAAACCTGAAAATTTCGAAAGACAAACTAGTTTTGAAAAGCATCTCAATTTTAACCATCAAGCATTTTTACAATAAAATTGAATCATTTGGACATTTTTCAATTTACTCAGAATTGGAGGTAATATTTGTTCATAAACTTAATTGAGGACTTCAATATCGATTTTCTTATCAAGATTCTTAAAAGTAGAAACTTTGAAGAAATTTTAAAACATAAATGTTAGCTCATTTTCTTATCTTATTTTATAATTGCCGAAAGTTTAGACAGTCAGACAGAAGTAATATTTACGAAAACAGAGGGTCTAGTCATGAATCACATAAAGAGTGATTAGAGAAAAAGAGAATATTGAGTCTAGTGTTTGAGCGAAAGTGACACTAAGCAACCAGTTTTCACAACAGTAAGCATTACAATCTTATTTATTTATTCAATTTCTCATAGGGATTAGATGTTATAATGAATGAATTAATTGAGAGTTAGAAAATTCTTATTATAATGAGTCAACAGTGAGTAGTGAGCAACTAATTTGTTCACTTACCGAATCATTTACGAGTTGATTGTCACTAAAATCGTTATGATTAGCTTTCAAACTAAATCCGTATTGAAAACTTTGGCAATAATTTAGATCATGTTCACAACTGTCATATTGACTCAATTGTTGACACGAGTCAATGACAATTTTGACATTAGATTTTCTATTAACAAGTTGACAATAGTTTTGGATAGAATTGCTGATAGGATTCATGTTAGAAACAAGAACAAATTTACATACGACAGTGTATTGAAATTAAAACAAAACAAAACAAAACAATGAGAGAAATAGTTTAATATAGAAGTAGAAATGAATTTTTCACTTGAGTTTACGTTCAATAAACGATTGTAAGTTGAAGAGTACAACAACAGATTAAATATTTACTAAACAGCAGAAGTAATTCGAGAAAATTAATGTCGGAGTTGACACTAAATACAAGCTATTTACTCGGAAGAGAATTGATAGAGTAGATGAAGAGAACGATTTGTTAAAAGCTATTCGTACTATTGGTTGAATAATAAGAACGACTTACGAAATACCATAATTGGTATATATTGGACGCGTCTACAGGAAAAGCATTACTCATAACTGTTAGACAATTTGCAGTAAGAATTGTAAATTATCTGTAAATGTTGAGTAGGTATTATGTGAATAGAAGAGTATGTGAAGAGAAGAGTATGCATAGGGAAGACTATGCATAGAGAAAATTGTCAAGACAAACGTAGGTTGCAGTACGTATTAATAGCAAACAAACATCAACATAAGTAAATGCCATAATTCGAGATATTCCAAGAAACAAAATTAGAAAACAAGTGGAGAATGTATTTTGAAGCAACTAATAAATTATTTGCATATGACAAAAATATATAAAAATATGGGCCGGGAAAAAAAACGTCAACTGTTAGTAGTACTCAAATAGACGCAAACAAACACATTGATGTATATTTAGAAATAAGAGTATGAACTGAATAACTATAAGTCGAATACTAAGTCAAAGTCATTGTAAGTATTTTAGCAAAGCTCTAATCCTAGGCCTGAAAACGAGCGCAACTGTTGATGAATAAGTTATCACTTAATTGAGAGTTTATGGTGAGAAAAGTAATAATATTTTCTTACTTTATCGCTGTCAGTTGTATTACTCGAGCTGTAAGATGCGAGTGATGTCCTGTCCTGATGATCAGCATTCAAATCATCAATAAAACATTCATCGAAATCACTGGAATAAAAGTTTGACAATTTAAACTCTTTCAGTTAAGCTTATGTTAATTTATTTTGCAACTTTTAGGTAAATGTCAAATAAATTTACATAAATTGAGTCATTATGGCAAAGGTTCAGTTTAAGTTATTTTTATGCAAATTGCTTTTCAACCTATTAGTTAAATTCAATTTATTTTAGTTCAATCATTAACTTAAGCCATTGACAGTCAATTGTCAACAATTAAATTTAAAGTAGTCTCAATTAAGGAGTCAATAATGTTGAAAAGTTAGAATTGAAGTAATATCTATTTTAAGGAGTTTAAAGATTCATATATTCTGTAGCACAGAATATATAAGTGATCACTTATTTCAGTTCATTGTCAGCTCATTGTCTACTCGTTTGATTTATGACGCTTTAAAAAGTAATTTTATTAAATTTTCATAATTTATTTATTCTCTCTATCATTGAGGGTGACAAACTAAGTAAATAAATAAAACTAAGTCAACAACTCATACAGTGTATAAGATGAACATTTAAAATTAGATCTTTTTTTCAACATTTCTACGCATTTTGCTTAATTGGTTTTGGTCAGTAAGAAAAAGATCAGCTCAGCTTCAGTGATACTCTAACTCTAAGGTGAATATGCAATAAAAGTTCATTAAAATGTTTACTCGAACAAAGATCAAGTCGATCAAATGGAAAGCAAGAGTCACGACATTGTGTAGTTGTAAGCTAGATATTTTAAGTTATGTGCACAGATCACGCCATACAACAGCAAATACTCACCCTTTAGGCTATTCTCTCTCGAATATCATTAGAAACTTTCTAAACTTTCAATTGGATTTTTACTTACGATCACTTCAAATCTAATCAGCTATTTTCGATTAAATACTTTCAATGAGATATAAGAAAATAAAGTTTCCCAAGCACGAAACTTTAGAAAAGTTTTTAATCAGGCGAATAAATCGGAATTAATTTCTCAAATCAACTAAAAGTCAGATAAAGTGTTAGGAGTCACTGGTGATTAACACTAACAACTGTGAAAATTATAAATATTTTGAGCAATTATAACGCAGCAATATAAACGGATGAACTAATCAATTATTAAATTAGTCAAATTGCATTGCCATAAAAAATAGTATTTGAAAAACAAATTTGAAATCTGTACTTTAGACAGACATAAAAATAATTAACAAAAAGGTACAATAATAAAGGTTGAACAGCACATACCGACTCGATCTGTTGCTATGAGGCTGTGAAAGTTTAGAATTCAATTTGTTTTGAGACATTTTTGACAAATTTAGCGTTGAAAGTGCTGAACAAAAGAAGGTATCCTGAATAACTTGTCGAAGTTTTCTAACCCATATTTGTTTGATCTCTAAATTGAATGCCTTGAATATTATTTTATTATCTGCCAATTGAGCTAATCTTCCAGTCCAGATCGCAAACTTGACTTCATCGCCTTCAATATGTTCTGTTATTCCGATTTCAGATGTCATTAATTTGTTTTTATAGATATACTTTCCCTTTCCATTCGAATCTTTGACCTCTTTTCCAAACACTAAATACATTTCAAAGAGAAAAACTCGACGTTCACGACCTTTACGTAGAAGTGATTTGGTATCGAAAACATGGAACGAGTCCTGAAGAATGACTTCTCCCAATTGGTCGTGCGAAATATCGCATCCCTCCAACATTGACAAGTGCATGGCATCATTTGCTTTCTTCGGCACACTGACCATCACCTCTAGACCATCTTTGATCTCTCCCTGAAGTCCTTCACCACAACATGAAAGCAGATCTTTAAGAAGTAATTGATATTTGGTGATTCTTTGGACCGGTTTTATCAAATAAGCTGCGATTGGGTGAAGTACATGATGTTTTCGTTGTACTTCTTCGAAAAAAGTTCCACTGTATTGCACTAGTATCGTATTGGATTCAGGCTTATTTTTGCAGTATTCAACATAAATATCAAAACTAGAAGCCCATGTCACGAAACAATGTCCGATATCTTCAGGCATTAATTCATATTTTTCTAATTCCTTGAGAAATGTGCTAAAATACAAAAATATGATTTAGGTTAAAAATCTCAAAACATCAAACTTAATATAATTATTACTTATTATGAAAATTATAAATTTCTTCAATATTTCCAAATATATTTCTTTCTTTGCCCGCTATGCCGATTGGCAAACGAGCTTCATTGTGACGAAATTCAT
Organism: Archegozetes longisetosus; assembly: GCA_018873245.2. Classification (NCBI taxonomy): domain Eukaryota; kingdom Metazoa; phylum Arthropoda; class Arachnida; order Sarcoptiformes; family Trhypochthoniidae; genus Archegozetes; species Archegozetes longisetosus. The sequence continues at coordinate 5,605,602 of JAEMBT020000004.1, read as the reverse complement.
ACAAATAGCTTTCGATACATATTTGAAGATCTTTGACATAAGTTCTTTCGGTACCCAATAGCTCAGCCATAATAAACTCTTTCTTTCGGGCGGATTTTCGTTTCTCTTGATCAACAATCAAAACCTCTTGACTAGTACTTGATGTCGATGTCGGTGAGTTGCCATCGAATTTATTCGAAGGAGAAGACAAAGAAATTGGCGAAATAGTAGAAGTGGGGGATTCTATAGGAGACTGAGTTGACAAAACTTTTGAATCAAGTAGAGGATCACTGTTTCTATCAACTGGTTTAAGTCCTAGTTTTTCTTCTAATTCATATCTATAATTATCTAATTTTTTACTAAAATCGTTGTAACTTTGATCTACATGAGACACCCATTTCTTGATAGCGATCGGATGACTATTTCCACGCTCCACTAAATTGTCGGCCAAATGTATTAATAATCTCACTTTTTCTTTTGATTCTTTAGCGCTTGATTTGAAATCAATACAATCTTTCAACAAAGCCTCCAATTCAGTTGTACTTTTATCTGGAATTAAAGCTCTTTTAGTTTCAATATATTTATGTCCCGTTTCATTAATCCATTTGAGCGCCTGTTTTGCGCTATGCTCTACGAGAATATATTGCTGACAATGGTCGAGTCTTTTCTTTTTCTGAGTCCAAAACTCCAAAACTTCATTTTCTTGTTTCGATAGCTTTTCCATTATATTTTTCACATCACTTTCTGCATTCCTATACGCGGTATTACCGCTTCGAGTAGAATAATACTGAATACAACGCACAGCATATTTCAGAAATGTTTCGGCGTTTCTTCGAGCGAGAGTACACGCCTTTAGAAAGGCTTCTTTCTGTTCCTGATGCTTAGATATATGTTGAGTCAGAATTGGCTCAATGTCTTCCTTTGATGAAACAGGAGTTGAATTGGTTGTATTCAGATGGGATGCCCCGCAATAGTCTTCTTCCCTTTGATATTCTCGCTGCAAACTGTCTAACACCGAACAGACTTGGTCTACCGTTTTAAAAAAGTTCAGCGAAGCCATCACTAATTTATGCCTGTCCTCCGCGTGACTCATCAACTGTTGCCATCGGTTCGAGACGTCGGTAGCGACCGAACGGATTCCATCAGGATTGTAATGATTAGCTTGAATTAAGGACTCAGCTTTTTGTTGAAGCTGTAATGCACTCGAATGGGTTTTCTGTTGGATAATAGTTTTAGAAACAAGTTATTAAATATTTAAATATAAATTATAAACTTATATTGACGAAATATATGAAGATTTTCTATTAAACTTAAGTGCAATTTTGAGATTTGAAAAAGAAATTTCAACTATAGAAAAATTACATTAAAAGGTAGAATCTTTCAGTTGAAGCATTTGGAAGATGAACCCCAACAATAATTGGTTGCATGAAAAAAGCACATGAGAGAAAATTAGTATAACTTTATAGTGAGAACTAAGTTACTAGAGTGAAAATGAATATTTTATAATTAATATGCTTTGAAATAAGTGGAAAATAGATTCTTTCTAGAATCTGAATGACAAAGGACTGAATAAAATTGGGAATAGATCTGCTGATTAGTATTAGAACAGATTTTATCTAATTTATCTAAAAGTTAAAATAGTTAGTAATTTCTAAATAAGTTATAGAATAACATTGAACGATGTGTGAAAGAAGATAATTATTTGAAATAATTATCAAACCAACCTCAATAGCCAATTGAAACTGTTCATGTTGGACTTGTAAGTCTTCAGCTTCTTGTAACGAACTAGGAATATGAAAGGATGCGGCAAGCATAGACTCTCCGTTCCTTATCCAACTGAGCACTTGATTGGCATCTGACTGAAACTGACAAAATTGTATCATTTGCTCCAATCGAACTCGTCTGATTTCAGATAAATCTTCTAAGTCCATTTCCCTTTCATGTAAAAACTCGAGAATCATTTGGATTCTAGCGGTTGCTACTTGTTCAGAATCTGCCATCACTAATACACCGCATGACTCAAATATCTAAGATGAAAAACAATTATTTAGACAGTGCAAAAGAAACTAGTGTTTAAAGACTGATTAATTTCTAAATTTGATACTGACGTCAATGGTTATATTTAATTTTGATTAAATGAAAATCAACAATTTTTCTTATACTCTCAATTACAATAACTTTTCTTTAATTTTCATATAATTGGAGTGTGCTATAAGTCAAAAGAAATGACTTCAGTTTTATCTTTATTAACGTTTATATTAGTTATAAAAAATAATTAAATTTTACTCTTTTTGCTTAAATTTTCACTAACAAAAATACCTGTCATACATTTATCGGTAATCACTTCAAAGCAGTGAAAAAATGTGAACTAAAACTGCTAAAGTATGAGAGCAGCTCGAAAAAATTTGTCGGCTTTCAAATAAAAAAATAAAGAATGTGTCCAAAACTGAATACTCAAAAAAATTGATTACTTTTATCGGTATTTGATAAAAGCGAGCACAAAAGATACATTCATCATTTGTGATAAAAGCTTTCCTCAATCCTGAAAGCATTTCTAAATAGGGCGAAACTAAGCCTTGAGATTATGGAGACCTAACTTCAAGTGTCTGACAATTTAATTCATTCAGTTGAAAGCAATAGTGGAAAACTATTTTTTAAAACTCCAACGATTTTGTTTAGATAACTAAAACCATAATACATAAGATTAATATAATATTCCAAACCTGACACAATTCCTGTCCACATTGAAGTACTTCAAAAATCAATTGTTGCAAACGTGTAAACCTTTCCGAATGCAATTGAAGCATCTTTTCACCAGCACTAATATCACTCAGATTCAGTTGTTTCAGTTGTGAACGGTGAATTTCTTCAGCGAAGGCATCCGTTTGTGACGAAACATTAAGAGCGTCGCGTTCAAAAGCTCTTAATTTGAGACACAGATCAAATCGATATTTACGACTCTTCCATAACTCTTCCAGCTCTGGGATAATACACTTGATTTTTTCGAGAACCGCTTCGATGGCAGAGATAGAATTGTTTAAGGCATGAACACAATCACTGGACTCATTAGAAGAACTGACACCGTCTTTCTTCAATTCGTCCAAAAGAGTCTGTCCCTCATTTATGGTACTATTAGCTGCTTCCACCATCGAATCTCTCTGATGTATCAACTGATTGATAGCACTTTCAGTGGCGTCGTAAGATTCCGGCGCTTCGATACTGTCAGGTTTAAATTCTTGTCTCAACTCATTGAACCATGAAATCAATTCTTTGTCATGAGTGAAGAACATAACAGCAATATTTAATAAACTTCTTCTTCTTTCTACACGAGCCGCAAAGTTTGATATATGAGTTTCAAGTTGTTGAGCGACTCCACATATTTCATCCGCATTGCACTCTCCCGTTCGCGCCAATTCTTCTGCTGCCGCCAACAGTTTTTCAGCGTTCGTATACGTATTTTGTGCTACACTTTCAAAGTGATTATGACTTTTTTGTAGAGCTCTAGCTTTAGCTAGATTTCTGCCAACGCCAGGATTTTTCTTAAGAAACCCTTCTCCGTGATTATCAATCCACTCGAGTACTTGTCTGACATCGTCTTGAAATAGAGCTAAAGCTAGCCTCTGATGTAACTTAATTTTTTTGACGTGCCAAATTGACTCAATGGCGCGATGGTGTGCCAAAATTTCATGAATCACTGAGACGACATGCTTGGCTCCTTCTTGATAATCAGACACAGGATTAGAGGTTCGACTCAATCCGCTTCTATAATGGTCGATATGCTTGGCATCCGACAATTTGAATTGATGGCACATTTGAATGAAATGGTCCAATTGATATAATAGCTTTTTACTATTTGTATGGCACTCATTATACGCTTGACAGACCTCATCATAAAGTGATTGGTGTTCGTGCACCAAAGCTTCCAGTTCAGTCACGTCTATTGGTATAACTAATGAAGATATATCGCAGGCCTTCTTCCATGTCGGAACTAAATTCAAATAATGCTCAGCACAGTGATGAAAATTAAATGATAGCGTGAGAACAGCGGTGCGTTCGTCAAGATTTGAAGCAAACTCTTTCCAGACTCTGTCTAAACGGGCCGCGATTTGTTGTATTGTAGCTGAAGAGTAGTGTCCAGCTTCTATCATACGAGAGGCTACTTGTTGTAACTTATTAATATTGACATAAACATTCATTGAGGCAACACTAAAGTGGTTGTGCTGGTCTTGTAGCTCTTTAGATTCCTGAGAATTCCTTCCAATCACAGTAAAATTTGACATAAACAGTTCTCTATTTTTACGAATCCATTCAAACATCTTTTGTGCATCACTTTCATACAGACGCAATTGTAGGCACTGATCATATTTGACACGTTTCATGTGCCAGAATTGCATCAACTTCTGTCGACTTATATGAATCTCTTCCATGATACGCATCACCTTAGGAACTGCTGTCTGAATATCAGGATTATTGGGAGCTTGAGCTGAATCACGACTGCAATAACCAGAATCACAAGAACTACCACTCACAGCACTACTCGGGGAATAACTTAATTTTCGTAACAATTGTTGCCCTTCGGTGTCCAGTTCATCGATAGGGATCTGAATTATTCTTTGTTTAGTATTTGAGTGCTCCTCGATCATCAATTTGGCACACGAGGCATCGTTTGCGAAATCTTGTCTCAATAAATCATCTTTTACTCCGTTCATGACTTCGAGTATATTCGTTGCTTTCTCCAGAAATGCCTCTAAAGACAATCTCATATCAATCCATTGAGAGTGATCGTAAGGATAAGTTCCACCCTCAATATCATTGGTTAATTGAGTCAAGTCTACGAATTTATTAATAGACTCGACAGAAATCATTAATGTCTGTAATCAAGGGAAATAGAGACAATTTATTAAATGAAAATAAGTGAAATGATCTAGTTAATGAAAGCTGACCTCAAACTTATATTTAGAGCTACCAAGACTAGTGCGTTGTTTTTGCCAGAAGTTGTCAGGTTTAATGATATAAGTGGCATGAATTTTTGCGGGAAAATGTTCATCTAATACTTTTAATATAGGCTTTATTGCATTCCATGTACTTCCTCTCATGTCTATTATTACACTAAACTCATTGTTCTTCGATTCTTCACTGCTCACAAAATAACTTAAGTTAATTTCTATTTTTATCATTAATTATTCAACTCAAACCTCGGAATATTGGCTAAGTATGAAAGCAAACGTCTTAAATCTTCGGCGTTCAATTTTTCTGGACGTGATTTGGATGGAAATAACAATATGGGACCACCTCTAAGGTCACGACCTCCTAATGCAACCATTGAATTTTGAATTGAAGGTTAACAAAATGTTTGAGATTAGTAGCAGAAAATTAATTATTTTGAATAATTACAAATATATTGATCAGCTTAACGATCAAATAGACATCGACCTGAATCGACTCAAATCAATCATCTTATAACTAAGTGAAAAGTTTATAGTACCTGAAAGTATTGCAATTCGCTCTTCAATTATTGGTAAAATATCTTTGGCTTTTGGTTCCATTTTCCTTAATTCTAAATTGAAAAGTCATATACTTTTAATAAGTTTAAGTAACTCTAAAGTCTACGATATATTTACAATTAAAATGATTAGAAGTTAAGAACAAACAATAAAATAGGAATGAAAAGAAAAACTGACATGAAAGTTTGAATAAATACTACACTCGATATACAAATAGATTGATTACATTAATGATTGATTGATAAGAGAAAAAAAATACATAGAGATAAAGTAAAAACGCGTTACCAGTTCTGAGTTTGACTAAATTGTGATCACTTTCATTACTGGAATAATCAGTTGACGACTCGCTAGTACTCATTCTTCACGCACTAATTCATGTCTAACGAAATGTCAAATTTGAATATTAAACAATTGATCAGTTGATACATAAATGAAGTCACTCTTATGAATCATAGTTTCAAACACATATATCTGTCATTGTATTCATTCAAACAAACATTGCATCCATTCTTTGGATTAGATCTTTTTGATGCTAAAAAATAGTCGCTTTCAGTCTCCATGACTACTATATTATCACTATTTAAAAGGACTTCAAGGGGTTTGTGGTATTAGACCAGTATATCGTTTGTTGTGAGCATTAGCAAAGCTGTCTTGAGCAGCGCCTATCAACTCAACAATACTACGTGAAAATGTTAACAATAGTAAAACGTAACTATGTACTGGTCTAATACCAGGCTTGAGTCAAACCCAAATCCAAGCAAATGCTGTCATCTACTATTGTACTTGTAGTTAACGTTGAATTGGTCGGCATTTCAAACAATAATTGGCTAAATCTATTTGCAAACAACTTAGTTTGATCAAATACTGATTCAGAATGTCTGCTACAAGTGTTCCCAATCCTTCAACTCTTCTGCCATTAGGTTTGTCACCAGTTTGAATGACAATGATTAGATTGAATAATTGATTTGTTTATTATTAATACTAAAAATAGAGTTAATTGACAAATGCATCGGTTCTCGAATTCATATAATCATGAGGAACGATAAGGAAATTGTGGGTACATTACTGGGATTTGACGACTTTGTCAGTTAGTATCAGATTCACATTCATACACATATCTGGTTATTTTAAATTTAACTCAAACACTTTGAATCACTCACCACATTAATGTGTTTAAAGCTAATTTCAAGTGAAAATATAATATTAAATATAGATTGATTCACTGATTATTAAATCTATTTTGATAGATATGGTTTTAGAGGATGTGATTGAATAGTGAGTTTTATTGTTATTATCTAAGTGTAAATTTTTGACACGGTGCTTATTGTCTAATTTTGTATTAATAGCGAAAGTACTCCCGAAGGTCGTCGAATTACTAAATTAGATCAGATTCTATTGAATGGCAACAACATAACAATGGTATGAATGTTTTTCTTAGTTCAATTTATTTAATCCTATTAGACTTGAAGTCTAATAAACTTAATTTTTAATGAGCAGATGGTTCCGGGAGGAGAAATGCCCGACAACTAGATTATCATCGAATCATTGATTTCATTAATCGCTTTTTTATTTGTTAAAATTTCAATAAACAATATGTTTAATTAGTAATGAATGACACTGTAATAATTTATTTTTGAAAATTATCTGATTAAAAATAAAAGTGCGCTAACTTTTATAGAATTGTTGCATATTATGAGAACATAATTTTTGTATAAATTTGAAACCAAGCAAAAGAAAACATGACTTCAAACGGAGTGAAACTTTTAAATCTCAAAAAGCCTTACATGAACGGAATTTTTGCGGTATTAAAAGAAAGGGGCATTAATATGGATGACTATAAAACATGGATTAGACTGACTCTCCATAATGGTATAGTGGTTATGAGTGTCTAAATCATATGATTATATATATATGAATAAATGCATTGTTAATAACAACTATTAATATTGCTATTAATAAAGAAAGTCGCGCTCAATTCGGTTCACATGGCATGAAAGAAATAGTGAACTTAATGCCGAAATTTACCGAACCATTGGCTACGGGAGTCATATGTGTTGGTTTAGGCCATAAAAGTATTAGATCTGTTTTTTTGACCAGATTTTGGGATCATGTAAGTTAAGAAAGAATTGGACATAAATTTGGTTATAATTGCATATAATATTTGATTAAAGGAACGGTTGGTAACATTTAAGTTAGGAACAGAAACGCAATACTATACCAATGATTCTCCGGTCACTAACCAAATGCCTTACGGTTCGTAAACTTTTTAATTATGCCTTCTCAGTCCTTTAAATGAGTTATCATTTGTTTATTTGAATATCAATTTTCTGTCTTTACAGACCATATAACTGAAGACATGTTATTGAATTCACTGAAATCATTTATTGGTACCCAAGGACAGATAAATCCTCCAAGTATTCCATTTGACAGCATGTTAATACAAAAGGAGTCGATATTCAAACCAGTCAAAGCTATAGCGAAAGAATCGCCAACTCCTAAAGTTAGAGATTGTCGTAGCATTGAATTAATCAGTTTTGATCCACCAGTTGTTAAATTAAAAGTGATTAGTGACGGATATTTTTCTTGTAGAGCATTAGTCCGTGATTTAAGTATAAAACTAGGAAGTTGTGCACATGTCACTGATTTGCATTTGGAGAGAATGGGACTCATTTCTGTCGCGGATTGTCTTCAGAAACATGAACTGCATTTAAATAACATCTACGCTGCTATTGAAAAATATACAAAAACGTGTGCTGAAGATTTGAAAAGATTCGAGGAGTTAATGCCTGACAATCGGAGAATAATATAAATCTATATAGTTGATTTTTTTTACGAATCCTATCCAATATTAGTTGCTAGAATGTAAGTCAAATTGATTGATCAAACATTGAGCCGACTGTCTGCTAAAAATTTGAGAATTTGAGTGATCGAAAATCTTAATAAAATACAAATAAAACAATCGAATACTTTCAAACAATAAGAGATTGTAATAAGTTTTATTCTTAAATATACAAAATAATATTAATTTCAATTTAATTGCGTTGACAATAAGAGCACAGAATTAATAAAAGAGGAATAGCAAAACTACTAATTTTGAATAATTGTTTAAAAGAAGTTTTGAATAAAGTTGAACATGAATGCTGAAAAAAGATAGATTTAGTTAATAGATTCTATTTGACTGTACAGCCGGTGTGTCACAAAATCAGGTGCTTAAACACAGCATAGATAATTACTATTAGATTTAATTGAAACATTTCCAATATAGACTAAAATATTTAAAGCTTAAATCTGAGGAGAATATGACTGATTAGTAGGATCTAACTGGTAATTGATCGATTGATTTGAGGGAATATTGGATGGATTGAAGAGATGCGATTGATGACTGTTAGCAAGAGGCAGAGTAAACTTATCAGTTGGTAAAGTCGCGCTAACAGTGAGCGGAGGCATTCCTGGAAGAGTAATGGGTGTAGTGAACGATTGTGATGCAAATGATGGGACTGTATTGACACCACTATTCACATCAGGCATATTGTAGTTTGTCGGTGTGTAGGCGTATGAAACGCTGTAAGGATTAGTATTTTCTGATACATAGGGCTGACTTCCTAATTGGGTGACCGGTAGTGTTGCGGGCATAGGATAAGTCGCACTGGACGTCGTTGTTGTAGAACTACTCAGAACTGCTGTAGGCTTAGGTTGATATTGACCTCCGCTTTCACCTAAACTAAGACTCGCTAAGGTGCTAGACATCGAAGAGATTGAGGGCGGAGGAATAGAGACATCAACGTTCGCATTGAAGACTTCTTGTTGATGCTTATGATCATGCACTACGACCGGAGAAGCCACAGAAGTTGCTCTTGGATAGTCTTGAGGCTGGTATTGTTGTGGTGGCGGTTGTGGAGGCTGTGGTTGAAGTTCGTATGGCTTCCGCTCTTGATATTGATGTTGCTGTTGTTGCTGTTGCATTTGCGTCAACGGCGACTGTGTTTCCTTATAAGGAGCACTTTGTTGTAGACTTTGTTGCTGCTGAACATTAGAAGTACTCTTTTGCACTTCTGTTTCTGATCTCGAAGGAATTCTATGCAAATATCCATAACCGATGCCACATCCAAGACTTCCTTCTCCGCCCCAATTACTGTCGAAAGGATATTTTGATGAATCAGTGAATGCATTATGTATTATTAAATCATTATTACCTGTTCGGCACAATCGTCACATCACGGCATGAATCAGTGACTAAATTATATACAAATAATTTGAGAGGCTTCCCCTCATGAGCTTCAATAAGACTGAAGAGATCTTCACTCTGGGAATATATTATTAAATATCAAGAGGAATAAATTTAATAAAATACAATACGAAAGACACTGTGAAGTTTGAAACAAGAAAATCATGAATTGAAAAAATAGACAAATCTTGAATATAAGGCTAAACGACTAACTTCTTGAAGAACAGAATCGGCGCCTATTATATAGTCGACATCAGATTTAAGTCCAGCGATTTGTGCCGGAGAGTTGGGTTCGACTTCGAGGACATGCCAAACATGCTCGTTGGCGCCTTCGAAGGAACAGAACCTAATGCTGACTCCAAGTAAGCCCTGACCGCCCCATTTAGAACTTGGTGTCAATTCGACTTCACGCACAGACTGAGTTTTGCTGTTGTAAACAGTCATTCTCAAAGGCTTATCAATACTTGCTTTTAGTATTTCTTTGAGAGCATCGTTATCTTGATTCTATTGCAAATAGAGGTCCTTCTTAAACAAACAACTAATCTATTAATAATAAATAACATTCATACCAGCCTCGTATTGCCAATTGCTATTATAAAATCAAAATATGCCTGAAGTCCAGCCTTATAACCAGGCGAGTGGTCCTGAACCTGATCAATAGTAGTCAAACAATTCACTAAATGTTCATTTATAACAGATCAATCAATTAATAATTAACAAACCCTTAAGACATGGTATCCTTCGGTACCACCGCCGGGAACTTCAATGCTCTGACTGCCACCCATTTGTCTTATTTATCAGCAACAATATTAAATAAAATAATAATTCAACAGTATTTGAGTGGTATTTGTATTGCAATTAATTGAATATGAATTGAATACGAATGTAATCAATGAATTGTTGACATGTCTCTGACTTGATTTCTACATTAACAATTATTATCTAAATTACTCAAAATCAAACAAATCAATTCCTACTCAATACTTACAATTATTTTTCATTCAATTGTTGTCAACTTTGAGAGATTATTAAATAATCGGTAAAACTAAAATGATTTTTGTTGGGTATATCTTAATGGCAAACGTGGCACTAAACGCAGTACTTAGTCAGACTGTGATGTTGTCAGGTATAATATACAAGTCAACCTACTTATAATATCGCACACTGTTTACTCGAGAAAACTGCGTTTTAATGTTTTACCATTGAGTAATTTTCAATTAATCTTCAGAAAATAATTCTTTAAAATGTATATAATTTGAAAATTTAATATACTCATAATTTAGAAGTAATGTATCCATTGAATAGAATCTTCTTATAGCTGTTATATGAAAAAAAAACTATTTCTAATGTTGGATAGAAGTTCGTAATTATAGCGTTGCATCTCACTTTTTCTGACTTAAAATGTTAAAAACCACAGAAATTGTATAAAGTCAAGAATGACTAAAAATCACTTTTTTAGCTTTCTATCGACTTTTTTACCCTTTATCCTAGAAAATATAGATGTATGTGTAGACATATTCCAATTAAGAATTTCAACTTTTTCTTACATTCATTTCACTTTTTTCGACCTCTTCAGCTTTTTAAAACTTTTTTTTAACTTTTTTAATCTACTACTTTAGTAGGCTTTTTAAATCTATTTTTATCAACTTTTTGCAATACTCTATTCAAAGTATCTCAAAATCAAAATGATCGTAGAATTGGAAGACTTAATGATGACGAGACTAAGAATAGGTAAGACACTTTTTTAAAGATATGAACTCAAATTAAAACTTGAGGCATATTCTTAAGGTATACTTGCGCACTGAATTTCGTGCTACAGAATATTAGAGACGACTTATCAAAACTTTTTCAAAACACATTAGGAGAGACCGAATAATGGACTCGGTGTACATTTTTCTGACTCGTCAGTTAACAAACAAGTTCAAAGTTCAGACTGAGGCAAACAAAGTAGTTTCGACCTATACAAGAAAGCACTTAATTCTACAAGAGTGCTGTCCAAGTTGAACTGAGCCTATCATTTATCTTATTATAGGTGATTTGATCAAAATCTAATTTTTAATAAAATCAATTTGTTATTCAGTCAACTTGACTCTTTTTATATCTTTATATTTAAAAAATTTTTAAATGGTTAAAATTGCACTTTCAAGCGGATGATTTGGACTAGATTTGATTAAATAATTTCAAGTCCTCGTCTACTATTAAACCTGAAGAGTTTATTGAATTTGAAATTCTTAAAACATGGGGCATCTAAATAAACCTTTATTTTAAAATAAATCTAAAAAAGCTTATCGCTCTAATTGATAGTTACGCTTTAAACTAGCGATGTTTCGCTTCCAAGGTTATTATTCCAGTAGTATTTCAATTTGAATTTTGAGAAAATTTTGAATTTAAATTGTACTTCTATTTTACTTTCTTATAACTCTACTTGATTTTGGTTGAACTTTCACTAAGCTATAGATACAGTATTGAGTGCGAAATTGTTTTTTAAAAAGTAATAAAAGTGTTTTTTCAGTACAAAAAATACAATGAGATATACTATTCTAAAGTTCAAAATCTTCAATTTAAACAAACTAAAAATACATTTCAAATAAAAAGCTGTGAATATTCATAAGTTTAGCGTCGTTTTTGAAAAATAAATTTGGTCTTTGATTTTATTTCGCTTTCAACTCTCACCTCAATAATATTGAATCTAACTTTTAAGACATTTGTCGTTTGAGCAGTACTAATTATTGGATTATTGAGTTTAAACTAAGCGAAACAATTTGATGTAAATTAAATTCGGATTGAGATTTGCTTTGGAGAAGCGAAACACGACTACTTTGAAACTAGTAATGTTGTTGATTTGATTTCAAACACCACATGCATTATCACAATTGATGTATTTCCTAAACTCGTACACGACAAATCATATTTCACTAAATAAACTCATAATCTTAAATAAACTTGAACTAATCAGTTGTGATTCCTGTGTGAAAACTAACTGAAAGAGTTGATATTTTGATGTTATATTGAATAGTAAATAAAAACAAAGTGTTAGTTAAAACTTAAAGAGAAATTGAATACCTTACAAATTGAAGAGACGGCAAAGCACATTTGTGTTGAGACTGGTCACATATTCGTAATGGAACTTTTTCCACACAAAACAGTGTACTTGTTCGTAATTTTGAATATTTATGTAACGATCGATAATACTAATTGTGATTTATTGAGAGATCTAATTAGTCTCGAAGACCCATTGGATTTAGTTGATTCAGTCAAACCTGGAAAGCTTTCTCTGGTAATAAAACACATTTGAATGATAACTTATCATATTTAATTAATTATCTATTTAGTTACTTTCCTACTGTATATATAAAACTTATTTATGACATATAACTGAAAAAGTTAGTTAAGATAAAGTTTAAAAAGAATAGAATTTAAATTTAACTTATTTTTGCATATTAGATCGATGTTTTGACAGGTGCAATTAAGAGTAGAACGCCTGATGGTAAGTCAATTATTTTATCAATTCCTAGATCTCAATAATTCTAACGTCTAAAGTACCAGTTTCACAGTTTTTTCATCTTAATTCTTTTGAAAAAAAAGAATTAAGAATTCATATAAAGCTCTAAATAACTAAAATATCTATTGAAGAGATTGAGAGAATCCAAAACCTCAAAATTGAATTACTGGAAAGTATGGAGCTTAACTGCTGTCAAGTGAGCTTATATTGAATACCTGAGCTTACATTTGTCACACAAATTACTAGACTATGGGTATTGATGCCAGAAGAGTGAAGAAGAAACTGATTAGTTTTGGACTAGCACAATGATTGTACGACAAAACACAGTATTCAATAAATTTAGCGGTTATGAAAACAAGCTCTGGGCTTCTATTTGTTTGACATTTTTTCATCCTTAAGGCGTTCATTTTTTCAATAGAACCCCAGAGGTTAAGTTCTATACTTTCAAGTACAAAAAATATTTGAAACGATTATTCGAAGTTAAAAGCTCGGAGTGAAGCGATATAAACTGATTTCAAAATCTATTGTCACTTCGTATAACTAATCGTTATTTATTGAGAGGCTTTCTAAACAGAAAAATTTGATTTATTCTTCGAATACTAATTCAAGCTAATCATTCCTACATTGTTTGAGTTTTGGAGGAATATCGTGGATACTTTGGATTTTAATGAGAAAATGATGATTTCCTTTCAGGAAGTATTATAGCTGAGGGCGATATTGTATTAGATGCTGAAAAAAGGAAAGGAGTTAGAGATGATGGAGAATTATGGCCTAATGGTGTGATTCCTTACGTTTTCCACGATTGTAAGAACACTATTACTTAAATCATGTTTTTGAATGCATACTGACTATTTGAATTGAGTTTGACAAAAGCAATTTTCAAGCTAGATTTTTTGTCATTCATGCTTAAATTATCTATTGCTTTAGATAAATAAGAGTGTAGTTTCAATTTAATATTTGATTCAAATTAGTTTTCTATAGACTAAGAGTGTGATACATGTAGTTTAAATCAAATTTAACTTTTAGTGCTAACAATTAGTTATTAAATTTTAAGCTGTAGTTGAAGGACAAAGGAAAATAATTCTTGAAGCGATGCGTCACTGGCAAGAAAATACTTGCCTTAAATTTAAGGAAAAGGATCTCTTAGATCTTCATTACATTCGTTTTCGAAGCGATACATCAGGGTATAGTTGTATCCAAATGATTACTTATGTTTGAACAACCAATTGTTTTATTAGCTGCTGGTCTTCAGTGGGAAGAAAAATAATGAAAATTGGAATAGGACAAGATATCAGTTTAGGAATAGGATGTTCTAAAGTATATTGATCTGAATATAATTTAATCATAATAAATGGATTGTTTGATCTGACTTTGAATAAAGTTTTACACAGTTGTACATGAAATCGGACACTCTATTGGCTACTATCACGAACACGCCCGATCTGATAGAGACAAGTTCGTGAAAATTCTCTGGGACAATATAAAGCCTGGAATGGATGTTCAGTTTGAAATTAGGGTAATGAGTAGGAATGAGGATTCTGTTGTCTTACAATTTTGCTATTATTTAGGATACAAGGAATGAAGAAGTGGAATATGATTACCGCTCAATAATGCATTATCCCGCTTGGGTCTGGATTACACATTTGTTCAGATTTTCAAATTTTAAAACCAATTTGTTTTTAATAGGCTTTCAGTAAAAGTCCACTTTCGAAGAACGTTATCGTATCAAAAGATCCCTTGCTTCAATATCTTATTGATGAAGAAAAAGATTGCTTAAGCTTTAGAGGTATTACTGACGATAATTTGTTGTATGAAATAAAAGCAAACGTGAGCTTAACTTGAGTTTTTTCTTGAAATATTGTCAGCACAATCGATTTGATTGTTATTTTTGATTTTTTCTAGATATAAAGCTGACCAATATCTTATATAAATGTAGTGGTAAGTGAAATAATTTCAACTCTCTATTTTGTTGCTTACCTGAATCTCAATACGAATCCTGAACTTGACTAAGGCTTCTTATAAATTGATAAGATTAAGAGATACAACTAGGACTCAGTAACATAAGCGAGGCTCTATCAAATTAACTGAATATTTTATTTAAAAAAGAAAAATGTCCAAATTATCGAACTACTAAATGTCAGAATAAGGGATATCTATCACCGTATAGAGGGAATGGAGAGTATTGTTATTGCTTGTGTCCAGCAGGTATTAGAAATATTAGCTCTGAAAATGTTGATCGAGAAACTTAGAACAAGTGCATTATTTTCAGGCTTCTATGGAGATCTCTGTCAGTTTTCAACAGCTGGAGATAATTCATATTATGGTAAACCGAAATGTGGTGGAAACATTACTAACGAAGGTATCACATTAACATTTTATATAAATTTTCTCTTTGGAAATTGCAAAATTTATGAGTTTACTTAAAACAAATCAGAAGGTTCAGTGTATATGAAATTTAATAAACATAAAAATAATTTATGGCTTAGAATTTGGCAAATTTTGATAAATTTGAGGTAGTTTTGAGTTGGTTTAAGTTTTTTGCTAAGTGAAACGTTAAATTATTAGTTAGAGACGATGAAAAGAGGTTTGGCTGAGTGAATGAACGGGTTATTTGATAATACTGGTAATAAACACATATTAATAGATTAAGCCTAATAAAGAAAAGTATCAAAATAAATAAGAACCACTAAATAAACAAATGAAACACTGCTTCTTAAGCTTGAGTTTATTTTGTTAATGTTGTGTTTATAATAAAATAGAAAGAAAGAGTAATTATCGGTATAGTGTTTTCAGCTTAAGAAGAATGTAGAGTTGATTTTATAAATTAATTTAAAATCAACTTTAGATCATTATGTTCAATATTGCAACACAAACTTTTCTATAATATTCCACTATTAAACTATAACTAAAAATTGCATAACCTCTAAATCTCACTATATTTAGGTCTCTCAGATCCATTAATCTAAAAATATAGCATTAACATCATAGTAATCTCTTGTTTTTCTCTAACTCTTAAGCAATTGAATATGACGTTTACCAACTAGAGTGTTTTTCTATTACAACTCAAGAATGAGAGTTGCATATAATCAATATTGTACTTCAATATGAAACATCAAAAGACCAACTTCTCAAATGAGGCTAAGATTTGAGTTGAGATAAAAAAAGATGATACTAAATCATGGCTAGCAGGTGATCAACTCAGTTAATAGTTTATTATTAATGATCGCATTGTACAATAAGTTGAAACAAAGGATAACAAAGCTAAACATTGTTATGCCGTTATGTCTTATGATATTGTTGGAAAATTATCATTCAATTGATTTTTAGGCCCGATTTCTACCCCTAATTATCCGATAAGAAAACAAGAATACGAAAGTTGTGGCTATTGGATAAGAGCCCCTATCAATCATCGCGTTGAAGTTACTTTTGATGACTTCAGTTTTAGCGAGCCTTACGATGGAGCAGAAAAACCAGGGCTTGAAGGAAAGTGCTTGTTTGAAAGCGTAGAAATCAGAAATTCGGCTGATATTTACAATGGCAGTATGTACGTCGAGATAGGTTGACCTCATTTCATATGAAAGTTTAATACTGTTTCGTTTTAGATATTGTGGTCAACAAATAAAACCAGGAACTGTTATGCTATCGGCTAAAACAGATTTTATAATCTTGATAATAGCTGACGACCAAATGAAAGGAAGAGGTCTTAAGGCAAACGTTAGATTCATTCCACAAACTAATGGTCGATCTGAAGATGAGAACAATCAAGAAGTAAGAACTTCGAAGCCACAAGAAGCAAGAATAAGCGAATGGGAGGAACAATCGCAAATATTTGGACTCGTGCCCGGAATCCTCTAAACAAAGTGAATTAGGTTAGGCTAGATAAGGTTAGGTAAGATAATGTTAGGTAAAGTAAGGTGAGGTTAGCGTTTATTTAGAAAACGATTGTGATTACGATAAGATCAAAAAACAGAGCGAAATAAATGAAAAGCTAGAAAAAAGATTTCAAAAAATTTACTGTGCAATTAAAGTTTATTTAAATTGATTGACTTTATTACATGTGAATTTGTACAGGTGATAATTATTAATAACATTGTTGAGTTAGACAGTACTGCACCCTTAACTTTGATGTTGAGTAACTTTAATATGCATTAATGGTAACAACAATTCAAATGCTGATCTATTCAATAGCATCTATTTTAATTGAAACTTATCCTTATATACAAGCATTACATTGAATAACACTCGACTAGTTTAAGAAAGAAGAGAACAATGAGAAAAGTGATTTTCCAACGTGTGGATCTATTTATTGCTGGAAAATCTGTTAGTTTCTCCTGAACAATGAACAAATAGAGAATAGTTGAACATAGAGATGGTATGATGTCTAAGAGACTTTCGATGCTATTATGTGTTTTGAAATTGTTCAGCATAAATACCAGTCTATTATATTTGATTGAAACCTTATTGAAACCTTATTGAAACATTATCGAAACCTTATTTAAACCTTATTTAAACCTTATTTAAACCTTATTTAAACCTTATTTAAACCTTATTTAAACCTTATTTATTACAAATATATTTTTCAATGCTCTAAACTCATAAGGTTTTAATATGTTTATAACATTTAATCTTTTAAATACAAAATATCATTCCTCGAATCATTAGATAGTTATACATAACAAGAGCCCAATTGGCACATATAAACATTTAGTTATATTACAGCTTAACTTTCAGTCTTTCCAACAAGAATTTGTCAAACAATTAGAACTAATACTAAAGTTAATGTGATCACTTGGAAACTATGAGACTCAAAGTTTGACACTAAAAGATTGTCAGGTTAAGTGAGAGGTGTTAAATAGGAAATAGTTGAGATAAGAATCTCTGCAAACAAGTCAATAGGATAGTTGAAATATTACAAATGTTAGGTGTGATTAACGTATAATAATAGTTAGAGAATTAGACATAGAGCTGTGTTAAGAAATGTGTGATTAATTAAGCTAGTGGACTAGAAATTGCAAGAAGAGCAGTTGCAGCAAGATCAATTGTTAATTGATGTGCAACTCAGAAATGAGTGGTTGGAAGTGTGTGTTCATAGCAGTATTATTATTATTATTATTATTATTTGATGCTATTTATTAGTTCTAATATTTATTACAATAGAAAGAAAATTCATGTAAATTTGGCAATGACTTAATAACAATATATTAAGCTTAAAGGCAATTAAATTTCTTTGAAAACACAACCAAAAGTATTTTTGGATAGAACTTGAATAATATACAAGATTGTCGAAGTTTTGTACAGATTGCAAATGGTGTGCTTTTAATAGTTGATACAAAACCCCTTTTTATAGCTTTTAATAGTTGATACAAAACTCCTTTTATAAGAGGCTTATGAATATGAAATTTAGAAAAAACAATAACCATTTGGATAGATTATTAGATAAAACATTTGTACTATAAAATTCTATACTTTTCTATACTTTTCTAACTATATTAAATCAAACATAATTTAGTAATAATAACATTTAAATACAAACTTCTTATAAACCAATAACATAACAGCAAATATGAATTAGTTTCTGACTGGAGTCATAAGTGATGACTCGATATTAATGTTTGCGCACTCTTATGAAAAGGGCTAACGCTATAAGAAGTATTCAATTGCAAAGTCAATATCGTTCAATCGTTTAATCATTCCAATGTCAATTAGTTAGGTATTTGGTGAATGATTTCTTATTAAAAGGTCTGATTTTTCAGGTTAACAAACTTAGAGTTTCCTATGAGCGCGATATGTACCGAAATATCTTTATCCCAATTTTTACCTTGAATTTGAACATTATTTTTCTATAGAAGATGAACTAAATTGTTTATCAAATTCTGAAATCAAAATTTTAAGAATATAAATGACTTGCATTTAGACTTAAACTATCATTTCAGGTATAGTATATTGCATTGACGACAATTCCATTGTTTCTAAAAAAGTCAATTTCAAGCCAATATAACAAATCTAAGAGTTTGCCTTACGAATTGTTACCCCAAAAAGTTTTATACATTTGTCTAGATTAAGGATATTTTAGTGAATATTCATGCAAAATGTTGCGGTTTTTGGATTGGTCAAATTGACTGAGTTTGTTCGATCTGATATAAACCAAATTGGTGCAGTTATTCAGTATAGTTTGCATGAATTGCCAATCATCAATCATCTTGCTTGCAGGTAATACACACTCAAACATCAAGTACAATATCATATCTACAATGAAAAATGTCAAAATTTAAATCGATTATATTTTATGTATAAAATTATTGTTAGTCCAACATTTGAACATTGTTGGTGATCGATGAAGAACTTAAGAAATTTGGGGAAGAATGACATCTAGAGAATGTTAATAATTTGAAAACTACCTATTATTGGAGCTGGAGGTGTGATTTGGCCAAACCAACTTTAAAGATGATTGATGAAAAAAATAAAAATATATCTTCTTTTGATGGGAGTCGAGTTGATATAGGATGAGAAAAAAAGTAATTTTTACTGATGAGTTTCCAACATTTTTACATGAATGATTGAAAATTGGGAGAATCAAGTTAGAGAGTATCAGAAATTGGTTTCAACTGTCAAGAGATCTATAGAATTATCGGTGATGTGCTGTCGAACTGTCGGCAATAGTTATGAGATTCAAACTATATATTAGTAATGATGTTATATACGTAATGGTATATACTTCTAGGCACTAATTATATATCTGGGTGTGATTTGTGTTGAGATCAAATAAGTTGAAGCAATCGAGTCACAATCGCAAATTTCGTTGAAAACAGTAGAAGGCTTTTAGAGAGTTGAAAAGTATTGGAAACCGCGCTATTAATGCATGCAGTATCTGGATTGTGGTGATGAGCTGTCAGAGAGAAAAGTTGATTCAAATATTTTTCATCATTTTTCAAATAGCGGAATGTTTAATAGAATAAATAATCTAATTTTTCTATTACATGCGTCTTTCATCAGTTGAGGCAAATACTTCTGCCAGAAGGCACACTGCTTTGTTCGCGGGCCGCGACCAATTTCCGTACTATTCACGGCTAATGTCAGATATTCTCTTCCGTAAGCTGTATGAACGGGCCAATAGATTTGGGACCAGAAGCCATCGGCTCCCATACTTGGGTTACTGAAACAAAATTATAAAAGCAATTTGATTGAGAAACAAATAAATAATGCAAAGAGTTTGGTAAAGAGTTTGGTATTGGGTAAAGTTGAATTTGTGGAAATATAAATATTTTCTATCTGAGTATATCATTTGAGAATTGTTTGAATATAAAATACGCTATGAAAGTATAATTTTGTTTTTTCTTTGCTGGAAACAAAGTATTTCTTTGTAGGATTGACAATATGTGGAATATTTCTGATGGATATTCTCTTCTGCTTATCAGGCATATTGCACCTTAAGGTTAAAAAACTGTTTGACAATATAAGTATTGCAGTGCATTACATATCTATTAATGAAATGTCAAACACATCAATTCAATATTTTTTCTATGCAATAGGCATGAGATTTTAAATTGAAATTTCAAAAAATTTTATGTAGTCTCAAAGCTTGAATGATAGAAATAATATTTCTGTGATATCAGCTCCAGAGGAATACCATATGTCCAGGCTGCTTATCAGCTCTACCTTCAATTCAACTGTTGTGCACGTTTTGAATGCTCATCTTAAGCAGTCTATCTCCAACCAAATACTGATAATTGACTGTTAATTTAGATTACTTTATTGATAAGTTATTGAAATTTAGATTTAAACTAGTATAAGACTATTTAGCGATGAGACTCAAATAACAAATGGAGCAGTTTTGTCATCTATGAAAGTCTAGTATTTTATTTAATCATAAAGTTTTTCAACACTTGACGATATAGTAGAAAACTAAAGCAATAAAATTGTTCATTATTTCTGATGGTGTGGAGTTTGACATTAGGAAAATAAAGTTGAGATAATGTTTTTAAGCCTTTAATTATGCGATATAGAGTTAGTCTTAACTGAAACACAAGGCTGAGCTTAGGCTTTTAACAGTTAGCACTATAGAAATTCTCATTAGTGAGTGTGTGCGGATCGCATCTTCAAACTTTATGGTCCGTTAGAATGAGAGATAAAATATGATGAGAATAGTACGTATTTGTATACGTGATCATAAATGTGCTAAAATATTCATAATATTGCTTAAGCTTTACATTTGGAGGATTAGATGAAGGACTCGAAGAATAGATATATTTTTGATTGAGTGATCAATTGTGTCGAAAAATTAGGCATCGGTTTTGAAGGACTAAAGGATAAACTTATATAATCATTAGTTTCAGGTCTAGAATATTCTCATAAATAAGTCTCCTATTTATTTTAGCAAATTATCTTTACAAAAATAATAGTTGTTTGAGTTGATGAGTCTTTTGAGAAGTTTGCGAAACAAAGCAGAAATAAAACTTCTAAGCCTCAGCTTAATCTAGGGCTGAATTTGAAAAGATAACCATTAGATGAGAAGCTTGGTAGAAGTTAGATGTGATTTATATAAGTTGAAGTTATGGAATAAAATTATAATAAACAATAAGCTTGTTGAGCAAACTTACCCTGTTTTAGCAAAATTAGCCCAGTATCTCATAATTCTTTTGCTGAGCTCAACTTCTGCAGGTGTATAACCAAAAGAAGGATTAAGCGGTTCACCAAAAACAAAGTTGATCTCATCGCCATGCATTGTTCCCATCCATTTGGGCCATGGATTGCGAGAGGATCGATGAGTGAAGTAATACATATAGACATCATTACCTGCAGCGGCATATCTATAAGCCAATTCATTGACATGACACGTAAAGTGATAATCGCCAACCATCTTGTCGACTGCATCCCTATTTTTGATGGTATCTTCGGGGTTGAGCCAATCTGTATATTCAAAAATAATGGCGTCTTGTCCTACTTTGCCGACATAAGGATTCAATTCTTTAACAGACTTAACGAAGTCTTCTCTGGTTAAATAAACATCTTCTGATAATTTAAATAAATCAGTTAAATAATAAATAATAAAATAGGTTCCCTCTTCTGTATTGCTTCCGAGTAATAGTTTAGTTTTCTTGAAATCCTTGTTGGCTAATGACACTTCTGGCGGTTCAATCAGAAAAGTGCCGTCAACTACTGGAACGAAGGGGAACTCAACAACACCAAAATTTCCCGACTCATTGCTGACCAAATCCCAGGGATCGACTCTTCTCAGACAATCTACAACTGCATCAATATTTTTAGATTCATGCGGGCATCCGACCGCTTCTGCGAGTCTCAATCCCCTTATTGTGAGTTCTTTATGATCGACGACACCCCACGGAACGGTTGGTGCTCCACTTTGAAGGATAGCTTGACTGAATAGGTGTCTACTTAAAGGTGAAATTAGATGAAAACTAATACTCACTGCACCTGCACTTTCACCAAATATAGTTATATTATTTGGATTTCCTCCGAAAAAAGCAATATTATCCTTAACCCACTGAAGTCCCATAATCTGGTCAAACATTCCGGCATTTCCAGGGGCTTCGGTGCGAGCGTTATCGAAGAAAAGGAACCCAAGATTAGCGACACGATAATTAATTGAAACAACTATAATATTTTCTTCTGATGCTAATATTTTTCCATCATATATGTCTAATGAAATTGATCCACTATAAAAGGAACCCCCATAGATCCAGACCAATACCGCAGAATTTTTAGGTCTGGGATGAGGTACCCACACAGTCAAATAAAGGCAGTCTTCACTAAGTTTAGTATTTGCGTTCCAGATAATAGTGCCCGGGAAATCTTCACCGAAAGTCGTGTCATTTAACTGATAACAAGAGTTGGGCCTCTGGCTTGCATTGAATATGTTGTCCCACGGATCTATGGGTTTGGGATGTTTGAAGCGATTTTTGCCGAGAGGTGGCTTTGCATATGGAATGCCTAAGAATGCATCGACTGATTTTCCGGTGGCTAGTTTCAGTGTGACTCCTCTAACAAGTCCTTTAGTGGTGCGAACTAATAAGGGATCTTCTTCTGGTAAATAACCAGTACTTGTTTTGATAATATATGCACTTATTGTAATACTTGGAGCTGTCAGTAGTATGGCAGCTATTGTTTTACAAATTGACATTATTGATACACATGAGTATCCAAATCTTCTGTAATTTACACCATACTGTTCACTAAAATGACCAAATTCTGAAAGCATTGCTTTTGATTATTCTAAACCTTCTGGTTTTATCGATTCAGTCACTCTAATACCAATATTACATGTAGTAAAGGTGCGACTAATCTAATTTGTTGATGACTTTGGTTAAGAAAATTTAGATGACAACAATTAAGGGGTAAAATAAGAGGAGAATTGGTAATAGCAGTATTTTGGGCAATATTTTCTCGTTCAGTAGCAGTCAGTATTGCATGAACTATCCAAAAACTAATCTGAAAAAATAAAAATCGATATTTAACAATTTTATACTTTTATATTCTAGAATATAATGATCATTTTATTAGATCTAGAAAACAATGGTGAACCATTTAGATATGTTCAATGATCAAAAATTAAAGATATACTGGCAGAATGAACTTAGCGAATGAGAAACACTTTAATAAGTTATACTATTGCGTAATTGATATAGATTTTAATATAGTTTCGAAATGGAAGCCAACTTAAAACCCAACAATAATCTTAAATTCAACTTGGTAATACAAATAATTTTTAATGTAAATCAACCGAATAGGAAGCAATTGTAACACGTAAGAAATGAGGGGTATTAATTCTAAGTAGGAAAAGTGTTAAGTGAAAAGTTCTTATTTAGTTTAACAGTTAATAAAAACAATGTTTGCAAGAATAACAAAGCAAACGAGCTCATATTTTCGTGTAAATTATACTCACAAGTATTGCATTTATATTAATTTAAAGTAAGGTATTGAATGAATAATTGAGAAGATATAAAAAATGGTGCCAAATATAATCAGCTTCAGCTTAATTACATGAGAAATAGCAGATGCAGATAATGTTTTCAGTCATCAATATTCAGAAGGAAAGCAATGATTAGCCATTTTTGGTGCAGTGAAATCGTCTACCTTTCAAGTAAGCGCAAAGAGAAAGTGCTTAATATTGAGTTCAATCCAGTCTTCATTGATCTAAGAATACTTAAGCAGAATAAGAATAATAATTTCGGTCTCTTAGATAGAATCGGGGTTCTGATCAAACATTTGGAAAGACAGTTGTTTTTATATTTATTGAATTTTGATAATCAAATTTTCTAAATTATTTTTACTTCCAGAAGCGTATTACTGAATGCATGGTTGGTTAGAGTTAGTTCAAACTTGTTCAAGCTTAGTTCAAACTGTAGCCCAAACTATAGCTCAGGCTCTATAGAGTTCTGCGAGTAATCAAATTGTAGTCAAATTTCCTATTCATACTTTTCAAAGTTCAAATTATCGACAGAGCAATCAGACAACTGAGTTTTGATCAAAATAACATGGTTTCAAAATGTTTTTAACTTGAAAATTGAAGAGAGATATCTGAAGAATAGAAAAAGGAAGAAATGATTTTAGGCCTTCAATTTTTGTACATTGTGTGTTGGGCAATTTATGGCAAACTTTCTCGGAAAAGCTGCGATTAGATAGTTCCGAGAATATTCCGAGAATAGATTAGAGCTAGCATGCAGTGATGCCTAATTGGCTAAAATAACCAATTAAAAGATACATGAGGGTTTAATGTAAACTGAATTTCATATTTGAATAATAAAAAGAGAAATAATTTGAAAGCGTCAATCTTGTAAGTTAATAATAAACTTATTATAGAAGTAAGTATGGGCTTTATATGAAGCTTATATAAAAAACCAAAAGTAGGCGTATGTCTGACAATGTGTCGCATCCATTATGCAGAAGATTCTCGAAGAATAAGAGAAAGTGATGCCTATTGTAATGCTGATGACAGAGATTGTATGAAAAGACTATCACTTAATGCAGTGAATGTGTTCCTCGAAATAACTGAATGGCGTAAATGGGTTTATTCGGAAAAGACAATTGAACTGAATGCTCGCTTGTGATCAATTGATCGGTAGTTTGGTTTATAGAAGGCTGTATTTAATGTTAATTTGCTTTACTGAGCATTGAATAATGATAATTGAAAATGGGATACTCTATAGCTGCCACATTGTTCTCAACTGAACTACAACTTATCAGTAAATATGCCGATCAAACGGTCGAACAAACACTGAATTTCAAAATCGACCAGATATCGCAAACTTATGTGCAGTCAAGTCTGATTGCGATCAAGTATAAAAAAGAATTAATTCAGTAAATAGTATAACCGCTTAAGTGAAGACCAACTGTCTCGATAGTAATCACTATTTGATGGTTGGATACAGAAGTTTAGTTTTTTTGTCATATTTGAAATAGTGGCAAGATTTAAGTGAATTCAATGAATTAATATATTGGTCGTGATTTATAGGAGTGAATTTAATATTAGTCGACAATTGATATGTACATAAATAAGTATTTCTATTAAATTAAAAAAGAGTATTTCAACAATTCGCCAGTACTTCAAATAAGAGATTTAATTAATTTTTCTGGTGTTGGATCACTTGTAAGCTGATCAATATAACATTAGTTATGTTGTAAAAGCAATGTTGAGTTTGGATGAGATGATCTCGAAAGAGTACTTCACCTCAACTATATCTGAACTGACTCGTAGTGTTATTCGTTTTGGTGTTTGAACGCACTCATTTGCAAATTTACTTATCAGCCTAAAAATCACACTAAGTCTGGACACGATTGAGCGCAAAATCAAGTCCAACTGTTCGTTGCTACAATAAACTAATTGAAGTTGTCTAATTGAAGATTTTTAATTAAAAATTAGTTATTGGTTAAATGGAAAAATTTGAAAAACTAAATTTTAGGTCAATTGATTGAATAGCAAACTACTCTCTTTGTTGAAGTACTTTTGTATAAGTTTAGCGCTAGGTCTTAAACATCGGAAAATGGTCAATTTGCTGCAATCAATTCGATGTGACTGAATTAAAAAGAGAGGTATAATTAGGAAGATTTAGATTGGAGAATACAATCGACCTTAGAAATGAAGCAATTAATGCTTTGCTTTTCTACTTCTCTACTTGATAATAATTGAACAAGATTGGTCATTAAGAAAATCAAATTAAAGATTCCTTACTTTTGAATACTTTAAGCAAATTTAATTTTATACCAGATTCTAATGAAGAATTAAGTAATGACTGAAAAATTAGTTTTTTCTAAAGCTAATAGAGACTATACTTATTATAATTATATTTAATATAACCGGCAAATTATGGATCAAACAGTGAAAAAGCTATTTTAAAATTTACAATATGGTTCAAATTTAGTTGTAAGGCACTGTGCAGTCTAAGCGATCAGAATATTACTTTCAACTTACTTTTGCTCGATTTTATTCATGAATTGATGAATTACATTGTGCAAGTTTTTTATGAAGAAGCATTCAATTTTATTGAAGTGATCAAAGCCATAGAAAGTGTGAGAGATTAAATTTTAGTAGAGATAAGCTTATATGTAATTTAAGATTCACACTATTTCGAGCTCCTATTGATTGTTTGATTAAAACTCACTCAGAACCCTTAAAGTTATGGGCTTTTGTTGAACCGCATAGGCTTTAGATGTTGCAATTAATTAAAAGAGTAGCAATTTGATAGTAAAAGTGATTTTTTGAACAACTCAGACAATTTGATAGTGTGTCTGCTGTGTGAGATAGCATTATGAAGAGAAGACTGATTTATGCACGTATTGCGCACAAAGCGCTTATCAGTTTCAATTCTTAACCACTTTCGTATTACAACAGGATTCAATGGTTGACGACTACATCGAAAAAAGCACTGTTAGCTCTCAGCTCAGCAAAAATACAGCAAAAAATATAGCAGAGAAATATAGGAGAGAAAATTGCACGTTTTCTCGATAACAATGCAATAGTGAAGTAGTGCACAAACTGATCTCTCTCTCATTTTTGACAGCAAATTCATCTGAGTCTTTATATTGACCATAAGGAAACACCTGCTCCTATTCGCAGGAAATCCTTGGAATGGAGAGAAAGGCTTTGTACAAACCAATCTAATATATATTCACTTGTGAAGTACACCTGCTTAGTGTGCTCTTAGTAGATTCTTAGTGCGCTGCGACAGCCACCACTAAGTTTACTACCATTAGAAATAAAATATTGTTACCAAATCCAGTTTTTTTTACAAATGCCAACACATAATAATCAAACTAAAGACTCCATTAAATAAAACAGTTGTCCCACATTATAAATTAATCCAATCCAAATAAGTCGTCTTTGGTGTCATCTCAAGATTAGACTATAAAACACTCAGGAAAAACTAGTAGAATAACTCATTAACGAATTGAAGTGAAAGCATCTGTTACAAGACATTATTTAGTCCTCTAAATGGACTCATGCAAAACCATTTCGCTGCAATCAAAGCTCATATTTTAAATGAAGCTCAATCATAATTGAATTAAGCTATAAACTGAAACCATCTGACAAGAAGATCGCAATAAAATATTAGTGACGTAAAAGATTAATGATATTTTAAAAGTATCTTGAAAGATTAGAATAAAGTGTTGAGAAGAGTTGGGGTAAGTATTAGCATTGGAGCTGGTGTAGTTTGTGCTTGGTATATCTAACCCAACTAAGTTAACTTAATTTAGTGATATAGTAAAGCTAATAGAAGCAATTGACTAGTTCAATGCAATCTAAAGCCAATTCTGTAAAATATGACTTCAATCAACTAAATAATGCCTACCAATAGAAAAAATAGCGCTAACAATAACCTTCAGTTAGTATCGAATTGTTATGAATAGCTGACTAGTCAAAATTTCTACAATATTTGTTTTGATAAATCTGATTTGATTTAGAAATTGAATAATTTTCAAATGAAATGTATTCATAAGTTTAGTGTTGGGATATTATCAGTGATTGTCTAATGAATTAATTAAAGTATAGAAAGATATGAGAAAGGCCTAATGAAAGTAGTTTGAGCGCGATTTGAAGAATCGGTACTTGAGTTGGCTTCGCTTTGATTGCTTACTAAATCAAAATAGACTAAACTAAAGCTCTAGTTTTTTAACAACTAATTACAGCTAACCAGCATTTATTAGCATTAGATAAGAAGCGCATGCTTTCTATGGTTTGCAGCAACTTTCGTTATCAACGATTCCAGAAATTCACTATTAATCCAAACTGATTAATACAGTTTGAATGCTTAATCGATTTTGGCATTAGCCCAGTAGAAACTGCTTTCATTCAAATGTGTCATGTAGGTAATGGGTTTACAATAACTCAAATTAGAATTATCACAACTTAAAACTAAATATAAAACTTGTGTTAGATTAATGATGTGTCGCTTCATCAAGTTATTGCATAATTACATCCTTTCGCTCAACAATACTGGCAGAGTCTAACCAAGCTCAAAATAAGACTTATTCAGTTGCAGCTATCTATCAAAGTTGAAGCCAAATTTGCAAGAATGTTAACATAAAGACTTAAGCCTTAAATAGAAAGCACAATTTTTAGAAGTTTATCAAGATGTTGTTTGTTTGTTTAGAATAAGTTTATTTGCTTTTATTACCGATTGTAAGAACTGACTATAACTAATATTGACTTGAACCGAAGATATCTTCATCTCGAACAAAACTAATGACATTTACTACTAGTTTATGGTTGCGAAACAAAATTGATCGCATTGCGAGCATTATATCCTAAGTTAGTTACCCACCATTTGGTGCTAATCAGAACAATAATAGCTGGAGAACATACTCACCTATTCTGATTCTTTTTAGAGCCAACAATATTGATTGATTGAGCCGAGAGACAAGCTTGTGTTATTCTACTCAAACCTTATTCCAACTGACAAATACTGGTATAAGAAATGGTTAGGTTTGCATTTTCA
The DNA here is from genome assembly GCA_018873245.2 of Archegozetes longisetosus. Lineage (NCBI taxonomy): Eukaryota > Metazoa > Arthropoda > Arachnida > Sarcoptiformes > Trhypochthoniidae > Archegozetes > Archegozetes longisetosus. The sequence continues at coordinate 5,576,442 of JAEMBT020000004.1, read as the reverse complement.
ACAGCTATCAGAATAGTAGGTCTAAAAGGAAGAAGTTATTGATTTGGAAGGAGTAGCAGTTTGTTGAGTTGTTCTCTCGTCAAAAAGCGTGATATGAGCCAAAGCTAATTGAGAGAATTATCGCAGGCCTTATTATAAATGAGTGCTGATTAAAAAATGCCATACCATCAACTAGGCTTAAACTATATAAATTAGCTAGCCAAATATCTCATAAACTATTTGACAATGCATTTCACCTAATTATTCATCAGCTCATTATATCATATTATATCATACCATATCTCCTGTTGGCAGGATTAATATAACAACCAAACAAATGCTACGGAGTATAACACTTGTATAATTTGATTAAATAAAGGATCAGTTGAAACCAATTAAAAACTCAGTTTGCAAGCATTACATAGTTAATGAGGAAATAAGGAGAAGTTGATGTGATGGTAAGGAGAAGTTGATGCCATGGTAAGGAGAAGTTTATATGATAATAAGTATAGTCTAGTCAACTTTGATTAAGCCATTGTATTTGAATAAATAAATTAAATACAAATAAACTACTCCGCCACAATCCCCTTAAAACTTTCTCTCAGCTACTGTTACACTACTTTACATCAAATATTCATTACACAGTAAATATCAATTAAATTAAGCCATCCTATCTTGTCCCAATCAATTTCTGTCAATTGTGAGCATTCCGCAGATGCCGTCACCCAAAAGCAATTTAGTATAAATATGTAAACCAAATGTACTTAGTTATATTCGATTGGTATAAATATGCAAAGCAAACATATATAGTTATATTTCATTGTATAAAAACAATCTCTATATGAAACAGAAGTTCGAACAACATATTCAGCTCTAGAACGCCAACTTATTTAACTAAACCAAAAACACGATACTCGCTAACAAACATATAATTAGTTGAAATATGCCGTAGATACCATACTATCTCTTGATTCAATTTGTTGGATACTCTTCTCTTCTATGGTTAGATTAAATTATCATAATTGACTTTTGCAAAATGTTGGTTCATTTTTTATTTCACTTGACCATTTTTAGTTGAACTGATCAATTTTTACGAGACTTTCTCTCATTAATTCATGTTTCTATTGAAAACTGGAGTCGCTGTGAGGTGAAGCAAACAAAAATATGTGCATTTTTGCCTTAGAAAATAATATTTTTTTTTCTTTCAAACCTTAATAAGCTTTATGTAAATGGTTTGGTGCCACTTCCGTGGAGTTTGGTTTATCTGTTCAAGTTTTGCGTCAAATATTTCAAACGAAATGATAGGATTTAGACAATTCACTAAATACAGTTTAGGTTTTCAAATAAATACAAAAGCATGCATTCATATAATTGATGAAACAAACCATACTCAAAATTGCAAATTCAAATTCGCTTCTTGTATGTTTGCTACAAAATTCTTTTCAGTTCTGGATTTGTTTGGATAAAGTTTAATTAAAAAAGTAGCAAACATATTTGAGGCCTTACAAAATCAATTGCTTTTCAACTAGTTTTCAAGCACTAATTCTATATAACGTTCAATTCGAAGTAAACAAACTATTGCTTTTTCAAACAATGTCAACTAAATCAAAACTTTAGTTCAATTTGATTGAAAAATTGTTTGAGTCAAACTTAAATTATTGATGGAATCAAACCATTGAGAATCCATCTGTTCTGGAAACAAATTTCGTATTTCTACTACTTTATGCATATTTGAAAGGTTGAAGTTTCAAATTTGATTCGATCTGAAGATTAAAAGATTTTGATTGAAAGTTTTAGTCACAAAATCGGCAGAACGTTCGGCAGTTTGAGAGAATTAATTGTTAAAAGTATAAATAGAAGGAAACGGTGGAAATACGTGTGTATAGGAGTTAAGTATAACTGATAGGTTAAGTTAGTTTTGAAATTTGAATAAAGTGGTAGAGTATGTTTGCTTCAAACTTGTAGACATTAAACTAACTCTTACATAATTGAAACTCTTTACAGATAGCTTTAAGTAATGAATACACCATCCAATATGTCCCTTGAGTTGAGTGACAACATCTAATTCCTAAGTTTTCTAAGGCTGATGGCAATATAAAGAATCAAATTTCAACATTTATCGATTGATTGTAAGACCATTCCTTTAAAGTTGTTTAGTTTGGAGTTTTTCAATAAAAATCTATCATAAATAATACATAATCTGGTGGAAAAGTAAAGTTATCAAACCTAAGACTACGAGTACGTTACTTGAATTAATATCTGCAAAGCGGATATGATTGTGATATCAGAGTAAAAGTTATAATCTTTCATATCAATCGATTTAGGAAAGTCATAGTAACTCCTGATGTCAGTAATAATACATTACACCGTTCAATACCTTATATTAAGAATGAAATCTTAAACCATTTCGACTTTATATTAGATAATTAGTCAGATCTTAATATTGAAACCAAAACATCAAGCCATATACTGTGAAAGGTATGCCAAACCTATAGGAAACTTATTACTATTTAAGACTAGTATCTTAAAGCTTGCGAATGTGTTTTGTAATTTCATGTTTGTTATTTCATATACTTTTGATCCGCTCTATTGAAAGGGAAGCGTAAAAGGCTCATAAAGTTACAATAAAATTATTTTTATGATATTTTGGTCATTAAACAATATGTTCCCGCATAGATCTTAAGACCCGCTTCTCTATAAAGTTAGTTATACTGAGTATTGATAGCACAGAAGTGCTGCGTAATGCAAACGTAGCGAACATGTTTTAAATATAATCAAAAGAGATATGTTCTGTACTGAATAGCGGAAGATAGTGAGCAGATATATAAATGTAAGTTAAAAGTACACAATAACGTGCTTTTTCTCATTGATTACTATTAAATGCTTCATTGATGATCACCGACTTCATATAAGACTTTTTGAGACTTGAGAGGACAAACATAACGGCTCATATGACCTTATATTTCTGATAAGCTCCCAAAATTTAGATATTATGCACGAAAAGGCATTTGAAGTTAAGGACACAAAAGAAGTGAATGATATGTACAATGGAAGGTATACTAACATAGTAGCTAAATAAGTCATGTTTATACATGTCAAGAGAACTCTTATCAGTTCTTAAATTGATGCCTGAAAGAGTTTCTATACTTCATACTAGTAAGTCCACTTATATTACTATCGAAACTTTCAAATCCAGATCTTATTTAAATTAACCAAATTAACTATTATTAATTGAGTCTATCTTCAAAACTGTCAGGCTGTAGCTTAAAAGCTGACAAATTATTGATTGACAAGTTTTCTCAGTTGGAGCCTTAAGTTGGCAAGCAATTTTTAGTCCGATTTAAACCGTAGATCAAAATTTCATTTGTCTGACTGATAGCAGAATTATTTAGTCTTGACATTTTCAAGATAATTAGATTTTAAAAATTGAAATTAGTGGAGAAAAGTTTAGATAATTTAAAGTTTGAGTTGCATTAGACATAGGCTCATTCTAATAAATTCTATATTGAATATTCAGTTTTCTAGAATAAGTGCTTCCAAAAAGCAGAAACTTTTATTGATAAGAATATTCTTAAACTCGTGCATATAATGCTTAAAATTGCGCCGCGAGGCAGAAAAGGCGATAAATTTTTTCTATAGACTATGATTTATGAGGAAAATTACATTAAAGTCAAATAAAATTTGATTGAATGAGTTTTCCTTTTCTGACAATATTTCTGTATAGAAATTATTTGGACGCTTTTCCAACAAACTTAGCCATTATTTTTGTCAATTTCAGATAGAGTGAGCTTATATTAAGCTCGAGCTTTTCCGAACTTTTTCATTCATTGTTCAACCGTTTAATTTATTGATATAACAAGTGATGTAATTGAAAATTGAGTGATCACTTCATTTTTCATTTTCCAATTCAATACAGAGATTAGGCGACAAACAGGAAATGCAAAACATATCCATTAATCTATTCGCTGTTTCCTCTCTTAAAACGACTTCAAACTTGATTCTTGTTCCTAATACTTAAAACGCATTTTAAATAATGCTGAAAATACATTAAACTACTTTTATTCAAATTTTCAAACAGCTTTTCATTTTAATTGACTAAATAGAGAGAAATTTAAGTTTGAAGTATGGTCTTCATTGAGATTTTCATATTGAAAACTTTTCACATAAATCAAACTAATACTGACTCAATTGTTAATATTGTGGCCAAAATGTTTTGAATTGATCGCAATATTCATAAACAAAAATGATTAAATTTGAAAAAGTCGATTTCAGTTTATTATTAGTGTAGTTAATTCTATAATTTTTGTTACAAAATATTTTATTTGGTTAGAAAAGTTCACTCTTATTGATCGACTTTTCAAATCACTCTAAAAAACAGTTAATAACTAAGAATAATACAGAGTAAATGTCTAATCTGTCACGAAATTTATATGATTTCGATCATTATTGAATAGAAATTGTACCACATTTCTAGTCTGAATTGCTAAAAGTTTCTCACATCAATTATAAGCAAAAAAATGTTTTAATGACTTGAAAAGTGATTCAAATAATTAACTACAACAAAGTTTTATGAATTTGGAGAAGAATGCATTTTGAGAACTAGAGATAGCAACTGACAAATGGCATAAAATATTATATGTATTGAAGTGAGACTGACCTAAAAATAAAAATCAATATATTTCACGGAAGATATTTTTGGAAACAAACAATTAAAGTTAAATTTGGAAAGGGATCAAATATTTCAATTTTGGCCAAATACCATTTATTAAAGGGAAAGAAAAGGTGTTTAGATAGAGTGTTGAAACCTATAAGCTGGAGCTAATTTCAAAAGCAAGTTTACCTCAAAAATTAATAGATAAGAAGAAGTTGGATGGGATGAGATTTAAGTTATAGGAGAATGGTTATGTATAGAGCTGTACTGACCATTTTGTGATTGATGGGATAAGTAAAGAATAAAAACTATGGTGTTCATTTCTATTGGTGTATTTGTAAGATGAATAGAGTCTTATGTGCTCGCAGAGGCTCTATAAATATGTGCGTGTGTTAGATATAATATTATATGCTATTATTCAAAAACTAAGCCTCAAAAACAGTATTTGTTCTCATTCTTGTCAATTATAACTAGGTTTTCTATCTTTTTATGCAGCAAAAATAGTTGCTCACAATCATGAAAATGGTCCTCAAAATAGTTATTCTTTCTTAAAATAACAATTTCAGCAATGCTAATAGACTTTAGCAAACCATTTATTGTAAGTTAACTTAAATCAAAGAATAACAGTAATCAATAAATGTTTGATCATTAAATCGATAATGACACACATGAATAAGTTATAGGAAAATATATTAGTTAAAGCTTGGGCATTTAACAATTCATTGTAAGATGAATCAATTTTTTTACTACTTTCACTTCATTTAATGCTGACAATTCATAGTTAGAATTCATAGTCACAATTCATAGTCACAATTCATAGTCAGAATGATCGTTACTGAGAAAGAAAGACAGCTAACATTTTTACTTATATCGATCAACTGCTTCAAAAATGCAGTCTATAATCAAAACAGCTATACATTAGATTCTATTTACAATTGACGATATAAACCATAACTGTCAAGATGTTTACATTTGTTGTACAGTTTTCCCAAATCAATGTATTACAGCATAAATTTATATTAATGTAACTGATATTTGACAAATTTCTCCTTCAAGTAAATTATGCTCAATCAATTTAGAGCTGGTAAACTTCACTTTTCAAGTATTACACAACATTGTTCACATAAACACAACCCTAATAGTGGTCACATTCATCAGACTGTAGCCCAATATAGAACATTTTGATCACTAAATATCAGTATATAAATCCAGGTATATTTCTTTTTTATTCTTTCAATTTTAGATGATTTAGCTTTAAAAAAAGAGTTGAATTTTCCTGTATTAGTCTCTTTATCCTGTTGTATTGCTGAGGCTGCTGTTCAGTTTCACTTCAATTGATCATAAGTATTAAGCCAAGACTGATAAAAGCAGACCTAACACAAACTTTAGTGCCTAATATAAAGTATTATTGGTGAGCGCGGCTGCAGTCATAATGAGGTGCCAGAAGACCACCTGAACCAATATTTCTACTACGATTTTAAGGTTTATCAAAATGAATATTTAGCTTTATTCTACTTATTTGCTTTATATTACTGCATTTGGTGTTCTAGCTTTACTCATTTCTATAATAAGATTAGGTAAAAGTCAGCACGTTATGCAACAATAAAGGGCAAGTAAGTCGACTAAATCCAATTTTGTTTTAATCAAATTAAAAGTTGTGACTTAACCAGATAAAAAATCCTGGTAAATGCCTTGGGTATTCTAAGATTTTTACCTTAAATTAAAATGAACATCTTTTACCGTTTTCTGGAAAAATCCAGTTTCGATTAGGAATTCGTCTGAAAATATTGGTTTTAGTCGACTTGCATCCCAAATATTGTCACAAATTGTGGTGCTACTAACAGCTATATATTAAGTTTGGTCAGGCTTGCATCAATATCAGGTATCGACTGAAACCAAAGTATTTAATGAGAAAACTTGCTTTCAGTGCTTCTAACAATTAATTCAAGAATAAGTAATACGATGCATATGATTCTGAAATATGAAATTTAAATCACGCTCAATACGGCTCTGATTTTGTCATTTCGGTTATTATGAAATAGATCGCAAACATCTTAAATCTATTGGAGCAGAATTTTTGTTTTATTCTTTGAGGTGAAGCAATAGCTGAACAATACTTTGATTGTAACCTTTTTGAGAAAGGTTTACACTTGAAAGTCAACTAGAGATAGAAATTTAGTTTAAAAAAGCTCTTGCATTAAAGAGTAATTCTTTGAGATATAATTAAATCCAGCATAAAGTATGGGCTTTTATAAGGTTAGCAATGATCGTGAGATACGCCCTCACTTTCAATAGAGATTTAATGTTTTATAAAGAAATCCGGGCACTTATTGGTAAGAACACTGCGTGCAGTCGTTATGACTGATATTTTCAGAAATGCCAATATTCTGAACAATACTTTTCACTAAATACTTTTTAGATTCGATTCATTCAATCAAAACAGAATGCAATATTTCTAGCAATAAAAATTAAAAATAAATCAAATCAAATCCAATTCGGTTTTGTTGCGTTGGTTCAAGTAACGAGAAATTAGTTAAAAGATCATTTTATGTCATATGTTTAGCGGATTCAGAATTGAGTACAATTATAAACTGATCGATAAACAGTTGATCTTTTGTAGAGAGAGGTCTTTTATGATAACATTGTAAGTTTGGTAGAATCGAGCGTAAATTGAAAGTTACTAAAGTAGGAACAAAGGTTCGGCAATCGAATTATAAGAGACAATAAAGTATTGATATATAAATATATGAGTAGAGTGTGACAGGTTCCCTATTGTGCAGTTTTGTTTGCATAACTGAAACAGTGGTACAGTATATACCTTATTAATGATCACGATTGACAAAGTGTATTCCCAGACACATAGGAAGAACATAGTCTATAGTAAGTTTCAGTGTGTGCTTGTGTGCAAACAACAAAGTGGTCAATCGTTATTTAGTGTATATGATGCCAACAAATTGAGAATGGAAAAAAGAAATAAGATTCTTTAGATAGGAGTGTTGGCCAAATACCTGAAATAGTTAGGAGAGATACCATAATAATATGAGTTAGAAAACACATTGTGTATTAGAGATGGACTGCGCAATACTCGAATACCCGTTACTTTATATTCTGTAAGTTAAAGCTGATTGTATGTCAGCTTTTACTCTATAGTGAGCGCACCGAATTGACAAAAAGCACATTATATTGAATGCTCAAAAGAATAAAATCATGTCAATTATACAAATGATTAAATAATATATGGTGAGAGTGTCTTACCTTTGATTGATAACTTGCGTATAGTGAGAATGATTAGCTCGAGTGAAAATGCAGTTTTCAAAATTGATGCAGGGAATGATTGCTAGCAATTAATAGACATTTATTGTTAACATCCGTTGGCAAACCTGGTTATCTCACATATTAACTGATGTTTGGCAGCAAATATCTTATATGTTTGATACCAATTGATTAGATTAGTTATAGTATGAAGTAGTGAAGCAAAACCATTTTATGAGTAAAGCTCGTGTAATATTAATGCTTCGTCTTATGTCTTGTAGTGTCAGTAAAGCAACAACGATCGACCGATCACTGGCAAACTATACTGAGTGACTGGAGCTTAAAGCTCATTGTAAGAGTGGTATTGCGCTCTGAGAACTTCCTCATCACAGAGGAGTCTATGCAATACAGGCTCTGCTCTGCATTGAATCATTGCAGCATCCGTTGCATCCGTTTCTCTTAACTCAATTGCTCTATTGGAGGGATGAGAGTATTCAGTCTTATCGCTGGTAACTCACTTGACCTCTACTTTCAGCTTCACTTTACCTACATATAAAAACATGAACACTATTTTCTTACTTTCACAGCTAACACTTTCTTCTACTATATATTTTGTGATGAAAATTGAATTTTTTCACAAATGTTTAATACTTGAGTGAAATGAAATTAGGAGAAGTGCGTATTACTTCAAATATATTATTGGTGTTATGTTTTTGGTCGGATCACTGCTATAAAGTGATATCTTTCACTCAAATAACATTATAGATACTACTTATAGCATTCACTCCACTGTTTCATAACTGGTTCGCAAGTCATAAAGTTTTATCAATTATTAATGCTAATTATTTTATTCCTTCTTAGTTGATGATAAAAATTACAGAATATTCACTTCGATAAAGTAGACAAATAGTAAGTGAAAGTATGAGCGAATATGGCAAAGATTAGCCTTGATTTTGCGGTTCATAAATTATCACAATATCTCTTTTATGATATCTTTCAAATTCTAACCAATTCATAATTCCAGATAACTTAAATCTATCCTTCATACCCTTATCAAGCCTAGTATACTATTTTACCTAATTTAATAAACTAAATCAAAATTCACTTCTTATTTACAGCGCTAATCGATTGAGTGCATTCGTCAAAAGCATAGTTCAAATGAATGGAATATGCAAAGTGACTCAATCTCAATTATTTGTCTATAGCAAGCTTATTTGACCTTTGACTTTAGCTTAAAATCAGACAAATTCAATAGAATCCAAACCAAGTTTAGATTGTTAGTATAATATTGATCATAGAGTTCAATTTAACAAATTATTCTTTTTCAAAACTTTTCTAATTAGACTTCATTAGAGTAGTTATCGATTGAAAAAAAATGTTTCGATTAGTCGAAACATTTATGATTTCCATAAATTTGAGATGCAATCTATTTTTAGAAAACAGCGACTCACCAAAATATTTACTCATAAAATAGTTGAAAATCATTTTAGAGACTCAAACACTTCATCAATCAATTATTCATTTGCTGAAGCTAATAGTGTCAGAGACTTAAAAATAGTTACATTTGCGCATCAATTTTAATATAAACTGATGCATAATATTCTTAATATTTACTCTGAATTTTTTAAAGTCGCTTTAGAAAAATTCAAAATATGCGTAGGTTTAATGTTTATATAGTGTTATTTGATGAATATTTTAGAAAAACTGCTAAAATCTAGAATAAAATGTAGGAATAATTAAGTGATATATGAATAATTTACTGTCAATCTTTTGTTAAAAGCTTCCTCTCTTAAAACTATTTTCTTTTAAGAAACAGTTGCGAAAACAAATAGCCAGCTAACTTTAAAATCCTTCCGCCACTTTTCAACACTTGTTAGACTATATTAATTGACTCAACACTTCTATAAAAACCTTGTCCAAACAAATTATTTTGTTTTGCTTTTATCAAAGTGCAAAAGTGCTTCAATGGCAATTAAGTGATGCAAACTTAATGCAAACTCAATACATACTAACAGATGCAATACAATACAAAGCGCTGACATAATCAAAACCTTAAATTACAACATTTTGATGAAAGCGCAGTATTACAAAAGAACTACTACTTTAACAATACAGAGAAGAGAGTGTGAGGAGAGAGAGAGAGAGAGAGAGAGAGAGAGAGAGAGAGAGAGAGAGAGAGAGAGAGCGTGTGTAATAAGTCTTCAATAAAAATACTTTATTTTTAAAAGGAATGAATTCATAAATTGAATTATATTTTTAAACATTTGTACATAAAGTTATTCTAACTATAAAACAAATATAAACTAAGGTTTTTGAGCGACAAAAAAATAAAATCTGAATCTTTTATGAAAATGTGATTTCATTGAATTAAGTCTTTTTTGGAGTCGAATGTGAATTTAGAGATTTACTAAAAGTGCTTATGCAAAACGAATCAATCGAAGCTTCATTTTCAAATTGGTGCGTTTGAAGAAAATTTTCAATTTGGTCAACTCCAACATCAATGCCCGCTCTCTCGAATACTTCTTTCCAAAATGCGTTTCGGTCTCTTATAGGCTCTGAGTTTGAAAAAGATGATGCGATCGAATCCACATCTAAATTAGAAGTTAATTGTTGTAACTCGGTACTCGACAATGTTTCGTAATTATGACTATCCTGATGGTCTGGTTGCCGAGAAACCAAATTGAGAAAAGGTGACGAACGACTAGAAGATGACACGGCGTGCAGTGTTACGAAACTTGCTGAAGAAGTCGAACACTCTTCCAAGTAATCGTCTGCATTGTCTTCCTTTGGAGATTCTCTTTCTCTAAACTTATCATTTACTGAAAATGGACGGACTTTTTGTAATTCACTTGCATCACAAATATCATCATTTTGATCATCGCTTTCTGATTCTCTAATTAAACTTAATCTACTGACTAATTGAGGCTTTGAGCCAGTTCTGTCGTAGTCACTTCGAGATACAAGTACATCTGATCGATCCTGATGTAGCTTCTGAGCTACTGGACTGTTTCGAGAGCTTTCTTCAACTTTTCTGTTTATTAATTGTTTCAGATTATTGATGCGGACAATCAATGGATCTAAAGCGTTAACTGAATCGTCGATAGAAGTTGCATTCTGTAATGAGTTAGAGTCTAAATTATCTGTTGAAACTGAAGATTTACTGTTGACTGAATTCGATCTTTTATTTAACAATTGATTTTTGTATAAGTTCGACAAAGCAATAGTTGCTTTATTTGATGAAATTTGTTGAACAGCTGGAAGTGATAAGTAACTAGTATCACTCGAGATAAGAGAATAATCAGGAATACTACTGCTGTCAATTCTATTATCATTTAACTTCAAAGGAGTTGTACTGATGGCAACATTACGATAGACTTTATTATTATTTTTATGATGACTACTAGTGATTGGATGCAATTTCAATCTTTCATACAATTGAGTTGCAATAGAAATAGCGTTGTATTCGTTCAAATCAACTGGTCTTTCACTGATATCCGTTTGAATAGAAGCATCTTTCCTTGTGCTCACTTGATCCATGTTTAAATCAACTTTGTCTTCAATTTGAACCTTATTTTTACGCGAACCAATACTTGAAACATTTGAATGAAGAAATTCGCGCTTAGAGATCAGTTTTTTAGGATAGAACAGTTTCTCAGCATTTCTTTCAATGTCTGTTTCGCAACTACTCAACTCCTTCTTTTCAATCAATTTTTTCAAACTTTTTTCTGCATTTTCCAACTTTTGTAGTTGTCTCAAAATATTGAGGTCTTCTTTGTCCAGATTTTCTTTATATAATGAACTTCTCATTAATTGTTTTCTTTTCGTTATTTCTTTTTGTTTATTAATTTTATTCTCATTTTCTTTAATCGTATTTTCTCTTTGAAATTGATTTAAAGTATTTTGGGCTCTATTCTTAACTTTTAAATCCCTTCGATTCAGAAAGCAATTTAAATAAAACTCTTGTTCTTCGATGAGTTGCGCCGATCGATGGGCTGAACCTCTTTCTGATGTTATTCTATTATATTCTTCTTTAAGCTCTTTTAATTTATTATTAATTTCGTTGATTTCTTGGTTTTGTAATTGTTCGATTCGTTTCTTGTCTTGAATTTCTTTCTTTATTTTCCATTTATTCAGTTCTGTTTTACTGAATTCGTTGAACTTTTGCCGTGTCTGTGAAATGGATAAGTTTTAGACAAAGATCTTATCGATTAAAATTTAAAACAATCATTATTTATAATTAAATAGATTTGAACCTTTAATAGTCTGTTTGAGTCCTTATTTTCCATATTATTATCATTAATATTCGATATAATATTAGTAATTTTTACATTAATTAAAATCAATTAATGATCTATAAAATGCAATCAATTATTTATAAAATAACGATACAATTAATTAAATAAACTATTAATTAATTTGAACACGAAACTTGGCAATCTATTTAACTTTTAAAATAATACGTTATGCTTCATAGTAAACGTTGTCATGGAAACGATTACTACGATTTTAAGAAAGTCTTGCTTCAAATAGATAAAAGCGCTAATTTCAAAATAACTTGAAAAACTAAATAAAATTTAAATTCAATTTAAAAAGCTTATTTCTAATTTTATTAATTATTTGAAACCTTAGAAATATATATAACCAACAATGAATTATATCTTATTCAATAACTTTTTATTTATTGGGTCAAACAAAGACATTAAACATATTTTGACAAACTCAGATATTGATTTAATCATTGATTTCCTCAAATTTTTATTAACAAAATAACACAACTGATGGAGAGGTCTATGAAATTTCTCCGAGTATGATTGGATTTAATTTAGATAATTCGTAAACATTTGAACACATAATGTTCGAATAAGTCTTGAGAACTTTGTTTTTCATCTGTGTCGATTTCGAAAGAGGTCTTGACATCTGAGTTTACTCTTGTCATTAATCGAATAAAATTCAACTCCACCGCACATGCTATATCTGAATTTATTGCTTCACTTGAAGATAGTTAAATCCAGTTAATAAACAATAAATAGAGAAAAGTCAATTGATTTAATCATTTGATAAGAAATAATAGAAAAGGGAAAATAAAATGAAAAAGCCAACTGAATAAAAACATAAATTACAAGTTTACAGCATATAAAAAGTAATAGTTCTTAAGTTCCCAAACTATACTTTTGGAATGCTTATCAGAGTATTGATAAATTGAAAGTATTATAGAAATTATTACATTTGTTACTATTGTGAATAAAAATTCTGATTTTCATTTAGAAGTTGACTTAAATCTTCTCTTATGTTTGTATCTAAAATATTTACATAAACTCCATTAAGAATAGATTCTAAGAGTCTTTTAAACTTATTATTGAGAAAACCGAATTCTGGATTCTTAAGCAATTGAACCAATGTTTCGACGATTGTATTGGTTATGCCTATCAATGGTTTGTTAATAGTTGTCTGACTGTAGAACAATATAAGAAAATCGATACAATCTTCTTCCAAATAACAAAAATGGTTCTCCATCAAAAACTTTTCAACAATAATACGAAACCAGGGATTGTTGACTATATGATTGAACAAATCAACTGAAATTGTCATCACGTCTTTAAATATTTTGTTCCAGATTTCAATCATTTCATTTGCATTTATGTAAGACCTAAAAACAGCATTTTGTAAACTTATTAATAATTTCCTGAAATTCTCAACCTTTTCTTCATTTAATTGGTTATTATTTTGATTAGTTATTTGAGAATTAGAGGCAAAATAGAGATCGGATTTGAATGAATTGAGTAGTAATGAAAGTGCACTTTTGCAGATGACAAATGAATCACTGTTTAGCCAATTATTGACTAATTTAATGTCCAACTTGTAAGTCAAATCATGCTCGATCTTGAATTCTTGTTTACATTCAGTCAAAGTCGATAACAAAAATATCGACAACTCTTTCAACTTGACTTCAGTGCAATCGCCAGTCGCAAAACGAAACAACAAAATGAGAGGAATTGTTGAATTCAATATATCTTTAGTCAATGCCTCCTTATCTAAACTTAAGTCAAATGAAGACGTGAAGCATATTTTGAAAAACTCGAATATTGACTCAATCGTTGATTCTCTCAAATTTTCATTAATAAAATAACACAATTCACGAGGAAATTTATCGAATTCCTTCGAATACAATTGAATTTCATTTGAGTTATTCGAAAGCATTTGACATAAAATTCGAATAAGCTTTGAGAGCTTTAGTTCTTTGTCTGAATCAACAACTTCCGAAAACATTGCTTTCATCCTCTCAGTTATCTTCACAATAATTTGGGGTAAATTGTTGAACACTCTATTAGCGAATTCGATCCAATTATTAAAAACTGGAGACTCAGCCATGAATTGATCAGAATTAGTTAATAAAGTTTGCATTACATCCAAAGTCAGATGACTTGCTGTCGAGTCGCACATTATATTTATTAGTAATTGAAATGCATTTTCATTCGTGTTAATAAATTCAATAAATTCGATAAGTTGTTGAGTATTTTCTTTACTATCATTTTTATGATTTTCTGGAGTGGATTCAATAAATTTATTTAAAGCAAATTTGCTAAGGTTGTCACAATTCAAATAAGTCAAAAGCCATTTGAGTAAATTTAAGTCGTTCGTGTAAAATTCAGATAAAAACCTATCTTCCTTTCTGTCGAAAAACTGCTTCAATGAACGAATACTATCGATATCCAATTGATCACAAAAAGCAGCTAAAAATAGGGTGTGTTTTACGGTCATCTTCGAGTAACTTTCACTATTTAAGTGTGATTTGAAATACTCATTTATTATGCGAACGAATTGATGACTGTACTGGTCTTCGAATTGAAATCTGCCTCACAAAACATTTTTTAGTAAAGATAATTAGTGTATGAAATAATATTAATGATAAATTGATTATTTTAATTGAACATACTTTGAACCAAACCTTAAACAGTAATAGTTGATAGCAAAGAAAGAGTAATAGAATTTATCAAATCTTTCGTAAGTTCCAAATTGAGATCCGTCGCAGTTCAATGACTGGTCAAACAAATCTCTATCTAATACAAATTTGAAAAAGATTTCAGTTGATCACGATTACAGTTTAAGTCATTATTCTATGCAATAGATCTGCTGTCATTTTGTGTGTCAACAAACTAGTCATATTATAATGAATATTAATCTATTTAATAATCTAAGGGTTAGATTAAAATAATAGCTAAGACACAAACCATTTAATAAATCGAATCCTTGTCTGAGGTCTTCAGCAATTAAAGATTGACTCAGTTGTTGGTTCATTTCATTTTTTTGACCAAACTTTTGGATTTGAATGAGAAAATTCGATAAAAAAGATGACAAAATCTTCTTGAAATCTTTGTCAATAGATTCATTGTGATAATTAGTTATCAATTGTAATAGAAACGAAATGTTCCCACTCGAAAGCATTCTTTGTAAGAACGGATAAAAGTATTCGTTGCCATACAAATCATTTTCAAAAATAATTATAAGACATAAACATATATTCATTAACAATTCTAACGATTCTCTTGAGTTCTCTTTGAGTGAGTAATTTCTGAATGATTCGAATATGTGTTCCAAGTGTGAAAGAATTGTTGACAACAGTACGGAAATATCGCTATTGTTGGAAATAATGACTGATTCTTGAGTTTGAGACAATTGCGAAAAGCTCTTGACATCTAGATCTATTGCTGGTTCGTCATTAATCAGATAGAATTCTGCGTTTTCCGAAGTGATTTCCTTGTGTTTCAATTCTTTGATTAAATAAAGGTAAGAACTGATCAGATTAAGGCAACAACTCATTCGATTGTTTATAACGCTAATTTCCAAATCCGTCGAACAAATCATTTCATCGATAACTTTCGATAAATACTCTTTTAATTGTTTCGCAGGAATCAGTTTAGGAATTTGAGAAATAGTTAATAATTCAGACGAGAAGTTGACAACATTTACAAATAGATTATGATTAGTGAGTGAGTCAGATAATAAGTCAAGTATTGTGAAGAATGAAAATTCTGTAGTTATTCGCGTTTCAGAATTTCTATCCAAATAAAAGTAAACATCAAATTAAATATTGACTTAACTTCTGATCAAAATAACAAACTTTCTTAAAAGTTGTCTCAAAGCTGTCAACGCGTTCATAAAGAGTTTCTGGTCTTGAGATTTGAGCGCGAGATCGAGTGATTTGGTGATGGAATCGACATAAGAGGAGGGATCAGGTGTTGAGATACAATCGGAACACTTTTCGAAAATCAAATTAATGCAATCAAGTAAATGACTGGTAATTAAACAAGATATTTACTATTAAATCACTATCTGAAGCAATATGAAAAGATATATTAATATTTACTTGGATAGGACCGAATCAAGAGATGAATTCAAATATTCAAATAGCCGATTAATCCCTTCCCCAGTCATCAGATTATTCGCAAATCTATCACTAGAATCCGAATTTTCCAGAATATCGCACATCCAAATAGCAGCACAAACTATATCTGAACCCATTGCCTCGTCTAAAGACATTTCAATCCGACTGATAGCTTTCAGAAATTAATTGAAATAATTGATTTAATAATTTTAGAAGTTATGAAAATCAATCTGAAAAAGAATGAGTGGATCGAATACTTAATAAAAACATTAATAAGTCACTATATAAATCAAAATGATTTGATTGGTCTAAAGCAATGCTTCCTAAATTTTGGCTCGCGGACCATACAGCACTTGAAGTCGGTAAATGATTGCTTCATACTTGCCAAGTATTGGGTATACGAGCGTCGCAAGGAGCACTCAAACTTGCTTATCGCGCTACGCGCACCGTTCTCCTAGCATAACTAACCTAACCCATTTACTGGTATTGACCTTGACACACTTTGATTAGCTAGATTAGATTGAGTGGATGGTGCGCGTAGCGCGCTAGGCATAGAAAGTAAGTTTGAATGTTCCATAAAACTCTCGTATACCCAATACTAGGTGCAAATCGAGGCAAATTTAGAACAAACATTTACCCTCGAACTTCTTTAACTAATATAGAAATGGGCTTAATATTTATGAGAATATGTACACTTTAATTGATTATCTTAATCAAATTCTCTTTCTTGTTAGTTGAAATGGATTCCATCTCCACATTATGTGAATGAATTTCACAATTAAGGATTTAGTTATGGATGATAAGATATGATCATAGACGCGCATAAGCTAAACAATTTAAGTTTTCATCTCGAACTTGAAGTTCAGAGGCTCGAAATACTGTTTGTAAACCTGAAGTCAATATCGTAACTTTGAGCTCGAGCTTACGATCTTATAAGTGGACTGAATTGGACATAGAGTACAGTGCGATCCAAGCCTAACTCAAGCTTAATTCAAATCATGTGCTTATAAGTGGATATTAATAAATTCATGAGAGTGTTATTCAACATTCTGTCTTCCGATAGTCTACGCTCGACAGTTTGAATTTCCTTTCAATCATTTAAGTCTTAGTCAATTTGTCATTTGATCTCGTTTATAGGCTACTATCTCAAGCAATCATTTTGGTACTATTTTAAGCGTAACATTATACAACAACTTACGAGTCCTTCAAATCCATAAAAGTCATAAGATTTGAAACTGAAATAAAACAAATTATAATTGAATATTAATTTATTTGCGCGAAACTTATTTACTTATTACTTAACAAAACTACAACATTTGTGACAATAAAGAGTTTGTGTTGTATTTGATGTGATTTTAATTATAAGATAATGTGTTGCTCATATTCATTTCCGTACAATGCATATGAGATTCAAATCCAGTTAATGGACTCACTGTATTATGCATTAGAAAATAAGAAAATCGGTCTGTTTGAGAGTCCCACTGGAACTGGCAAGTCATTGAGTATTATTTGTGCTACTTTTAAATGGATTAAAGATTTCAAGATCAACACATTTAATGATTTAACTAAACAATTGTCACAGTTAAATGATCAAATCAAAGCTATCGATGCCGAAAGTCAAGTCAGCGATCATTGGATTTCATTACAAAATCAGAAGTCATTGCTTAATCAGAAAAGAGATCTTCTGGTCAAACAATTGGACAAGATTCAAATCTTCGACAAAAGAAATCAAGACTTAATCAAAAGGAAAAACAATATGTTTGTTAGAAAAAAGTTTTCATTAAGTCATAAAAATGTAGCAAAAAAGGCAAAAACTGAAGCCGATTCGAGCAGTGATTTGATATCAGGTATCGATGAATTAGATAACGATTTGATTGATTATTGCAGTGATGAAGAAGTGATAGATGAAGTAGGGGAGACCAAAGAAGACGATAAGTTTGTGAAACCAAAGATCTATTATTGCAGTCGAACCCATTCACAACTTTCGCAATTTATTAGTGAAATAAAAAAAACTTCATTTGCATCAGAGGAAACACCACCTCGACTGGTTCCATTGGGATCGAGAAATAACTTCTGCATTAATCCGAACGTCAACAAATTAAATGATATTAATTTGATTAATGAGAAATGTACTGAATTACAGAATTCAAGTAATAGTAAGAATAAGTGCCAAATGTATAAACAGGTCTTAATGAACGAACTCAGAGATGAAGTACTAACAGATGTTCAAGACATTGAAGAAATAGCAAAATTAGGAAAAGAGGTGAAAGCATGTCCTTATTATAGCACAAGACTAGCAATACCAGAAGCAGAAATAGTGATTCTTCCCTACAATATTTTACTACATTCAGGCACAAGAGAATCGTTTGGGATTCAATTAAAAGATAGTGTAGTCATAGTTGATGAGGCCCACAATCTTCTTGAAACCATTAATAATATACATAGCATTGAATTGAAAGGATCGCATATTATTGACGCGCAATCACAACTCAATCAGTATTTAACTAAATATTATTCGAGACTCAGTCCTAAAAATATAATGCATATTAAACAAATCATTTTCATTTTGAATGAGTTTGTTAAACATTTAAAAGCTGGAGCTAATGATAAAGCTAGCGATAAATCTTCCAATGTCTGTGAAGGGCTGGAATTTCTCATTAAGCTGGGAATTGAGAATTTAAATTTGTTTAAAATTCTTGATTACTGTGAAAAAAGTCGAATTGCAAGAAAACTTCACGGATTTTCACAAAAACAAAAACGATATCAAGTGGAAAACACTTCGGAAAATAGCTCTAAAAAAGTGGTGAGTGGAACAACAGCTTTCTTGGCAAAGATGAGAGGGAAAACTATTGAAATAGAGTCAAAAAATCCATTGAACTCGAGTAGTGAAGAGGATACTCAGAGCTATGGTTCTCCTCTATATATAATAAAAGAATTTCTCAGAGCATTGGTTAATAAAAATACAGACGGGAGAGTTATTACGAGCTATGATAGAAATTCAATGAGAAAATCGTCGATAAAATATATTTTATTGAACCCTGGAGCACATTTTAAGGTAAACTCGCTTATTTTAGACGGAATTTCAAATTGATTGTCATTTCAGGATATAGTGAGTGAATGTCGTTCAGTCATTCTATGCGGTGGAACAATGCAACCGTTTGACGAATATATCGATCACCTGTTTAGACCTTTAGGGGTCAATAATGAAAGAATGCATACATTTTCGTGCGGGCACGTTATTCCAGATTCTAATTTACTGACTGTTGCGCTGGGCGTCGGTCCCAATCAGAGAGCTCTGAATTATACGTTTCAAAATCGCAATAATGTCTCAATGATTGAGGAGACAGGTAAAACAGTTGCAAATTTATGTAACATAATTCCAGGTGGTGTCGTCTGCTTTTTGCCATCATATGATTACGAAGAACTGCTGTATTCTCATTGGAACAAATCTGGTATTTTGAAAAGCATTGAATCTAAAGGGAAGCGAGTGTTTCGCGAACCAAAAAAGGCAAGTCTGGTTCAATCGACTCTTGCAGACTATTCTCGTAGTATTGGTTCAGGTAATAATAAAAGAGGAGCGCTTTTAATGTGTGTCGTCGGCGGAAAAATGAGCGAAGGAATCAATTTTAGCGATGATTTGGGTCGCGGTGTTATTGTTATTGGTCTTCCATATGCTAACAAGAATTCTCTTGAATTACAAGAAAAGATGAAATACTTAAACAATCTGAAAGCAGATTCTGGAAATGTATAAACAATTTAAATAAGATCTTCTGTTGAATTCATTTATTCTTCAACCTCTTTTTCTACATTTCTAGGCATATTATGAGAACCTTTGCATGAAAGCAGTCAACCAATCAATTGGTAGAGCTATTCGTCACATAAATGATTACGCAGTGATTGTACTTCTGGACAACAGATACACGAATAGACAAAATATTAAAGAAAGTTTACCCAAATGGATAAGATCTCGATTAGTGTGTTTCGATAAGTTTTCGCATGCATTCGGTTCTATCAGACAATTTTTTTCAAATAAATAAACTTTATATATATATACAAAATATTTTAATCTATAGATTTGAAGATATTGTAAAAATGTTTTATAATCAGAAGAAGCATTTTAATTGAATAAAATTAGAAATCACTTGAACTTTTTAGTTTTGCTTAAAGTCCTAAGAACCTTTTTCTTAGTTTCTCGTTGTTTATTAATCTTTCCCTCTTCAATTTTAGCCATAATTTTCTTGTGTTTGGAAACCCTTTCGGCCATCACTTCTCTTTCTTTTCTAGTTTTTTCTCTATGGGCAGCTCTAATCATTTTAATCAAATTATTGGTTTGTTGTTCTTCTCTATCCCTCACAACTGCGACTCGAGTCACTTTATTCTGTTTTTTAGGCAAAAGTTTAGGCTTTGACTTATACGGCAATTCTCGTTGAAGTTCTTTAGGTATTGTGAACGGCTTAAAGTTGTATTTTTTACGTTCCGTTTGCGTGTAATGAGAGTCTTTATTGTTGGGTGCATGCAATCCCTGTTCATATCTAAGTTGTCCGACAGTCTTCATTCCCTGCCATTTGGCCTTTTCGTTGGGTGGCAAAAGCAGAGAAGTAACGGTTGCAAAAAATTTGGGTACAGCTACAGTAAACCAGGTCCTCATAAAGACAATATCACTTGAAATTATTTTGTCTTCAAAAGTTGCTCTGAAGGCACCGGGAGGAGCTCTGATGGCTTTTTTAATTTGACCCCTAATACCACTGACAGTTCTGATGGCCGCGCCTTCAAATTTAGTAACTTCTAGTGCTGTGTTGAACATGCCTTTAATGAAAGCTGTCTTCTTATATATTTTGGCAGGTGTTCCCAGTAGCTTCAGTTTCTTAACAATTTGTGATGACTTATCGATATCGAGAACAACACCAGTGGCTGCGATTCGAAAGTCAGGACTAATTTCTGAAACGGTTTGGACTGCAATAAACCCAGTGCCTTGTGGTGTAATTGGACCCCAAAACGTAGCATTGCAGTGCATGTGCTGAGGTGTATACTTAAGAAGTCGATTACGTCCGTTATGGTCTTGTATTGAATATAAGGGTTGCGTTTGAAATCGTCTCCAACCCAGTGATATGATAAGCGGATCGCGAGTCTTCAATATCTTTTTATACCATCGATGCTTTTTAATCCTGACTCTGACGTATCCGATATTATTTTCACCGCTAAGCAAACCCCCAACAATTACTGGATAACTGGCGTCAAAATTATCGATAAATTCACATGGAATGTTCTCGATTTCAAGTCTGAGATACATTCCGGCTCTAAAGCCTTCATATTGTACTCTTTGTTCGTCCGATAGATTCTCGAACTCATTTCTATTCAACTGAAATCATAAGAATTAAGACCTTAGAATCATTTGCCGTGAATATGTCAAATAAAATACAAATACAAATATAAACTTATAAATAGATCAAACCTGGGCTTGTTGGTCCAGCTTTTCCTTCTCTAAATCGAGAAATGTCTTTTCCTCTCCATCTTTATCTCCAATATCATATTCTGCATCAAACGCTTCTTTCATTTTACGCTTTTTCTCCATTCGTGCTTCATCTTCATCTTCATCTTCAACTTTATCCTCACTCGAATCAACACCTGATGTGGTGTGGCCCGTATGCTTTTCGCCAGTTTCTAAGTCTTCGAAATCACCAAAAATTTCTTCATCTGAATGGTCAATGGCATCGTCTTTGGCTAATAGTTTGGCAGCATCTTCATTGTCACTCCACTTTCCGGTAACAAAACAATCTCTAATGCTGTCACTCATATCCTCATTATTCCAATCGATGAGTAATTCTGGAGGAAATTTAGTACATTCAATAGAATTGAGAGTTGTTTTCATTCGTTGTATTTCTTCTTGTCTTTTCTCAACTATTTTGAACAATCCGTCAGAAAGTTCTCGAACGTCATTATAATAGTCATCATCTTTTAAATCACTAAAATCTCCGTAAACAAGTCTTTGTATGTTTTCAGTTCTTTCAAGTCTTGAATAGAAAGCCATCGAAGCCTTATCTGCTAAATTATTCTTCCATTTTGAGTAATTATCCTCATCTTCACTCTCCATTTCATCGTCAGAACTAAACAATTTTTCAGTTTCTTCGTCTAAATTAGCTTCGGAATCATTAATCTTTTCCCCATCAAATGCTTCCTCTTCATTATCTCTTTCATTTTCATCTTCACTGTTATACTCATTATCACTTTCACTCTCACTATCATTGTCTTCAAAATTGAGTTCTTTATCAAAAGTAACTCTTCTTCTGACTCTTTGATCACCGAAAACATCAGTTCCATGAGTTGGTTGAGAATTGCTAAACAGTTTCAATTGAGTAGACTCCATTTCTTCATCAATTGTGTGACGACTTGAAATAATAGATGAAACTAATTCATTAGTTTGTTGCTCACTTTCTCTTCTTTATGTGAATGACTTCCACCCAAATCAATATAAACCGCATCCTTATCATACACAATACCTCCGACTCCAGACATTGGAGCGTAAATCAGTCTTTCTTTTTCATTAAGCGATCGACGCTTTTCTTGTTTCTCTTTGTCTGGAAGAGGACACGGATCTGATAGAAATGATATTTCATTGATAACAAAGTCTCCGCAACCGGGAATGTGAATCTCATTATTCTTTTTGAAATTACTTCCTCTCGAATAACCGAACAAACAAACAGTTCGATTGCATTTAGGGTTTTGACGAATCAATTCTTGATTAGTCAAGTCTTCCATTCGATCGACAATAAGATAGGGATGACTTGTGATCCATTGCAACGGACGGAATTTGATGACAGAAATAAAACGACACAAATTATGGATTTCGTTCTTCAGATATTCTCCACGAATCATTCCCGACAAATAAAACAGTTTAGCGCCCGAATAGATCTCAGTCCAAAACCTGTGTTTCAGAACTTTCTTGGTTTTTCTCAACGCCTTTTGATTTTTGAAGACATCCAAGTGTGTTAAGACACCCATAATTCGTGGGAATCCGTGTGCCTGACATATGTTCAAGAACTCAAAAGTTTCCATTTCAAAGCCAAAGCTGGCATCTACTAATAATAGGACCAAATCAGCAATTTTTGCGACATCTATCATACTATTGATATCATTATTGCATTCAATTAGTGTTAATCTTCTCTTTTTTCCGCTGACAATAGTGACTGGACCTGAGATTTGATGTAAATTCATTCGAGTGTAAGACTTAATCAGACAACGAATTAGAGTTGTTTTGCCGACTTTTTGTGGTCCGACCACTGCTACCACATATGGAGGAGGCTCTAAAGGCGTTCTATCCACTAATGGCTGATGTTCTTTCTTTGCAATTAAGTCTTGTTTTCGTCTGAACTGTCGTTCGGCCTTAACTGCAGACTTGATCGCAAATGCCTTCACATTCCTCTTCTCTTCATTCTTATCTTCAATTTTCTTAATCATCTTCTTTTCATGTTTTCGACCGCTGTGCCGCTTCTGATGACTCTTATGTTTGTCATCATTCATGATATGGTCCGACATTTGATTGATTTATATTTGAATTGAAAACATTAATTGCTATTACTTTAAAGTTGGAGTAACACACATGACAAACATGTGCACTAAAAGGGATCACATGCTAAATACGCAGCATTTCATTTTGAGCGCTAAAATTCAAAATAGTTGTCATAACTTTCCGATTTGAATGCTTCAGAATTAGTACTCTTATTGAATCGCAGAATTAAAGGTGTTTCTATATGATTGAAATATAAATTCATCTTATTTTATAATTTTAACTCAAAAATATCATTTATTTCATATAATATTTAACTTTTACTAATTAACATCGACTTATATTAAACTTTATAAAAAGGTAAGTTTGAGTTTTCAATTGTTTAAAATCTTATTTAGAAAGTGTGACACTATTAAAGTTTGCATCAATTCTTCATAGCTTGTAGCGAATCATTCGTTTTCTCTTTTATTAAATCTGTTAGATTCCTGTTTAACACCGGCTTTCTTATAGAAACCACTAATAACAGAATCATCGCTATAGTTCATAGTCTGCAGATAATTGGCAGCGATTTTATAAACATTTTTATCTCTTGCAATATTGGCATAACTGATGACTTTGTCTGTTTGACCAGTTCGTATCAATGCTTTAATAGCGTTAGTCCTCAAGCCTTGATTGTTGTAAAGTTTTGCGGCCACCAAACAGTTTCCTTGTTGTAGAGCCATATCTGCCAACGCTAGCATAAGATGTTCTTTTTGTTGCTGACTCTTAGTTATTCGCTCAACTTTTTCCACCAGTTTTTCGTTCACTTCAATATTATAGTCTCTGATAAGTTGTTCCATAAGTGACGTCTGATCGTTCTTAAGCAAAAGCAGCAAATCAATCACTATATCAATGATATCTGAATCAGTTTTAAGTGCTTCTAATGCCAATTGTGTTGTTGACTCATCAATAGTTATGTCAATTTTCTGACCAGATTCTGCTTTCGAGATTTCATCTCTCAACAGATCTCTGAGTTGAGTCCACGTGCGTGTTCTTAGAGCTGATTCAATGGCTTTTTCAATAGAACCACACTTGTAGTACAACTGCACAAGAGATTCATCACTTATTTCTTGATTCGAAAGATTATTCTCAACATAATTGGCGACAATATCTTTGGCTTCTTCTTTAGTGCCATAAGTAATAGTGAGTTTGACTAATTCATTGATGAAATTGTTAGTTTTACAAACACGAATAGCATGTTTGATTGCACCACAAGGCAAGTAATAATTAATAGATTCGATAGGATTGACTGACTCGAGATGTCTTCCGAGGTGTAGCATTGCTGCGTCTTTAGTAGAAATGGTTCCGTCATTACTTATGGAATTAATCAAAGTCTTGGCTCTCTCACTCTCGCCAGTATAACAGAGAAGACGTACTAAGTTATAGTAATCTTTTGCTTTTTCATAAGCATTCAAAGCATGGCTGATATCTCCTTGACTTTCGCAGAATTGGCCCCACCATCGAATGAGGTGCGCGCTGTCCTTCTCCGATGAGTCTCCATTGTCATTCAGACAATATTCTTGAAGCATCGAATTTCCGTCAATATCAAAGAGCATTCGCGGCACCTCAAAGACATGCGTTCCCGACATTTCATAATACTTGATGGCTTCGGTCAAATTGGATTCATCGTGTTCTAAGTGTTTGGCATAATTGTAATAAACAGATTTTTGATTGACTCTATCAACACATTTAATAGCCTTTTCCCATTCATTTCTATTCTGATAATATTTGGATAACTTCAACTGGTTGTTAGAGTTTTTGAGAATTTCTTCAGCTTCACTATGAAGACCCAAATTCATGGCAAGTACAGCACATGCAATAAGACTATCTCCAGTTTCTGCTAACTCTTGTTTGACATCTCTGACGACTCTAGCATTTTGCAATTTAGAGGCACAATATATGCCCATGTTTATATCCCTACTCTTAACACTAAGCTTTGCCAAATTCATCCACAACTTATTATTATTTTCTCCGATTTGGTTGACTCGTTTGATGATGTGGTTGAGATCAACTGACTTTGAGGTTAAAAATTCAAGCATAATACTTGTCGTCTCTTCACTCAGTCCATCCAACTCTGATAGATTTTGTTTGACGATTTCTTCTCCTCTCAAGAAGTAAATGGTGGGTACGTTGAAGGCTGCTAGTTTCATGTTACTATCGATTTCAATTTGATCGTAAAGTTTGATCAGATTATCTTTGCTATTACAGAGCAAAATCTGAGCTTTTGTTTCCTGTGCGAAGCATAATAATCGTGGTTCGTTATCAGCCCAACAAAGCCCAGTTACTTCTCCATTGGAAGCATTGTCAATGTCGAACTTAAGAACCTGATCATTGTGCA
Source organism: Archegozetes longisetosus (assembly GCA_018873245.2). NCBI lineage: Eukaryota > Metazoa > Arthropoda > Arachnida > Sarcoptiformes > Trhypochthoniidae > Archegozetes > Archegozetes longisetosus. Next base: position 5,550,296 of record JAEMBT020000004.1, on the reverse strand, counting down.
AGACAGAAAGTAATTTATCGTCAATACACGCAACCATTGATCCGTCTCTGTTTATTTTAGCAAAATTTATTCGCGTGTAATCCAATATACGCGTTGGTCCAGATTTGATCATTTGTTTTTGTCCATTCAATTTAAATATGTAGAGAAAGTATTTGTTACCAATAGACAAGATAGTCATCAACGAATCTCCATTGATATCAATAGCAGTAACTCTAGTTTGCATAAAATCTTTATTGTCTGCATTGACTAGCATATCGATTTGATATTTCTCTTGATTATTAGTTTGAAGACTGTATGAAACCAATGTAAACTTTCCGTTTTGCTCGTCATTATTTATAAAACAACTCCAAACTATATCGTCATGAATTACAATCATATTATCAGCTTCGCTAATAGTAGCTGAACAAAACGAATCGATAACATCTGCAGATTCAGAACAACGGTAGAAATCGACTTGTTTAGAACCACTCAATTTGATTGCTATTATTCTGCCATCAGTTCCAACATAAACACATCGAATGGGGACCTGAACTCTCAAATCTTGAGCTTGATCGGAAAGAATTTTTTTCACTTTAATCTGTTTTGCGCCATTCTATGCAATGAGATATAGAATTAGAATTACTGTATGATTTTGAAACTCAATTAGATCAAACCTGCACTACAACAGTTTTATTGTTGTAGGAGAAGCACGTATTTTGTTCATTAATCATATAAATGTCATTAGTAGAAGTAATACATGCAATGCGTCGACTTCGACCAACACAGACTTTTTTAACGCTTCCCTTTACTTGAATTTGTGAGATTCTATTAAAATCGAGACCAGAACTTCTTTTCCAAATAATGACGTGATTGTTACTGGTTCCGGCAACCAAAATCCCATTGCAATAATCAACAGAAGTAACTCCAGCCCAATGAGAATCAGCAGATTCTGCTACAATGACAGCAGCGTTGTGACCGCTTTCCAATTGCCAAAGACGCACTACTCGTTCATTAGTGAAACAAATAGCGATCAGACCAACCGAGTCATCGATCATCATAGCGGTGATTATGTCAGTTGACACATTCCTTCCAGAACTACTTAACTTAACTTTTGCCACTTCACACACATCCGAACTCGATGTTGAGACTGAGTACTGGCATAACAGCATCGATTCAGTAATAATTATAAGTCGGTTACGCCTGGGATAGTAGAGAATGCGCTTAACCCCACTTTCGAGCGCCACGATGTCACTCACAGTTCCAGTGGTGCCAATCATTTGATAAACAACTCCACTTGAAGATCCAAGGTAAACCAGTGAATTCTTGTTTGACTTAACAGTCACCATGTCTGTTATTTGATCAGTTATTTGATGACTTGTTTTTTCCTTTAGGAGACTTGACATTTCGTCGAAGTCCCAAATCGTTATCTTTCCGGTCATGTCGACTAACAAAGTGATTCTCATTGATGAATATGATTTTTTGAGAGCTAAACTTTACCTGTAATAAGATCCTGGCCTTCATTGATCCATTCGATGCAAATGACAGTTTTTTGTCTGCTATAGGCTTTCGAAACATATTCCGTCCATTTAGTCCTAGAACTTTTCAAAGAATAGACTCCCATTTCGCCGGAGTCCCATGAGATCGCAAGCAGTAAGGAATTCGGGTGCCATTGAAAGCATGAAACTTTAATTCCAGGTTTCATAGGAATAGCATCAGCGTCTTTTTCACTTGTCTCTACCACTTGTAGGCCGTCCTCGTCAAGCAATTTAATAGTTCCACCAGAATCATTATATACAGAGACAGCAAGTATTGGTCGCTGTACTTTCGACCACTGACTGCTTTCTTTTTGTAAACTTTTCAAAACCGAATCATCAACTTTATACTCGATGTATGAACTCATTTCTACTTTGATTGAGAAAACCTAAATCGCCAACTTTTTCAAAGCATTGATCAACTGTGAGAAACATTTAAAATTTGGTTTGTTATTAATTTTGATGGAGAGCGTTGCTATGGAGTAGACTTAATAAGAGGCTCTTCGATCGAATGCATCAACACAAACATTGAGAACTTCCATTCGATTAGACATCTATTGCTCAGGTATGATTTAATTGTTTGAAAAAAGTCTACTTTCACTTGACTTATCATTTATTGATTTTGCATATAAATACAACTCATTTATATTAAAGGCATAATTACAGGCAATTGTAAGAATCACAAAAAATACTTGTTAGTTTTTACGTAAAAAAATCACAAACTAAGAGGTCTAAACAATAAAAACAGCTTTTTGATAACAGAAATATAAAATAGAAAAGTGTGGGTAAACAAAGATAAAATACTGTAGCAAACATCAAAAGTAGTTGACCATTACCTGAAAATTCAGTAAAGTCTGTGCAATGTATAAGATTTCTATAACAGGATTGATGTATAAAATTGTAAAACTAAAAAAATGATTGGACGGAATGCTTTAAATATTCTATGATTAGAACTAATTTGAATTAATTAATTAGTCTTAGTGAAATAATTAATGAGATGACTAACAACAAACTATTAACAAATGATGTTTTAATAGTATCTGCACCTGCAGTGCAGTCAACTAAAGTCATGGCTTTGAGAAAGTCATGTCCTAAATACTCTTTATAATCACGTTTCCATCTGGGAATGGCTTTCAATTGAACAGTTGAATCTTGAAATATCAGATCTTTGTGATCGGTTTCGGAAACAAACATTTTGAAAGTGAAATCTTCGGAATATTTTGAGCCATAGAATTGTTGGGCATAAATAAATAAGTTAATATAAGCTTCCTTGTAATAGTCGTCCTTATATTTATTGGTGACAATGGCATTGGTTGAGACTTTACCCAAACTGCATCTCTTATATTCTTTATAAGTATCTCTGGTACCATCGCGACAAAGCAACTCAAAGTCGTCTGGAATTACATTTCTTGCCCACCACTGAGGGTTTCGTCCGCCAGTGTTTTCCAATATAGTTGTATGTTTGGCGAATGCGATTTCACCACCGCCTTCAACCAAACATCTTAGAGCTCCCGTATCGCCGAAAAAAGATTCGGATGAATCTCTACTGCAAAACCGATAGGAGGCCCCGTGACACAAATCGCATAAGTTTCCGTAATCCCAAGTGTTATCAAAGCTGTAGAATTCGTGAGAAAGAGCTCCAGGAACACAAGATTTCTGAAAAAATTCCGATGCGGCCCGAACTGAGTCACAACCGTACGAGCGCATTCTTGCATTTGATAACAAAAAGCTGAGCGGAACAACCCAACCAGCAGCCAAACCAAAGCCTGTGTGACAAGACTTCTTGCCTTTCAAGTAAAGCAAATCTGTGTTTTTATCAGACTGCCGGGCAATCGCTACCACATAGTAATAAGTGTCATCTAAATTGTTTTGCTCGGCAACTATTGGTTCCAAATTGAATTTATGTCCACCAGTATAGATATCTCCTGCATCTAAGACAGTTAGATCTGCGTCTCTGTCGCGAATCAAAGCCATACAGCCGATGGCACTGTGACTTTTGACACAACTAATTTCTGGTTTCAACATTTGCGAACGAAAAGCTGTCTTCATTTTGTTACACTTTTCGAGTTCTTTCTCAGAGACGACACAAAATCTTGCATTAGGAACTGGACATTTGTGCAACTTGACGAAATAGTCCAAAATATTAGTTATATTAGATCTTGTATCAAATCTGATACGCGCCGGTAATTCATATGAACCCAAATAACCGGTAAATGTTTGTTTACTGCTTTCTACAGGATTCAAAGCAGTTGTTTCGTCAGCGAATAGCAGATTCATCGCTCCGTATTTTCGAGAATCACCAAAAAGAGTGAATGCATTCTCATTTTTAGATCTGTCGTTGTAATTCAAATTTGACGAATATGGCTGTTGATTGTAATTAGTATAATTAGTATAAATAGGATAACTTTGATTGAATCTGTTGAGTGTTGGACGGAATGTTGTTGCAGAACGAGAACCACTCAAATAATCATTATAACCAGTCGAAGATCCGAACCTATCGACAGACTCGAGTAAAAATTTCTGAATCTTAAGTCTATTTTCAGGCAGTATAGCAGAAGAAATGACAACAGCATGTGATGGAACATAGCCCCAATTGCAGTTTTGGTACGAATCGACAGATCGACGGCCGCCATCAGGACACAATAACTCATAATCGTTTTTATTGAATCGTCTGTCTCTAGTCATTTGATTAACAGTAGTGTGTCTGAGGAATGCAACATCGCCTACATTTGTTAGACACAAAAAAGCTCCTTCAAAGTTCGCATAAGTGTCACTTCCAGAGCATTTAGCTCTTTGTGGATTTCCAGCAGAACACAACGAACACATCGATTGAGGATTATTTCCAATCGGATTGTTCTTATCTATCAACGAGTTTGGGGCACAACTGTCCCCAAAAAAGGTTGCGGCGCTTTTGATCATGTTATTGCAGTCTCTGATGTCAAGCAAACTCTCTTCATCGAGAAGGCGTGCCATTGGTATAACCCACCCAGCAAGATGCCCAACACCTGTGAAACAAGCTCTTCTTCCACGAAGATCTCTTACATCTCTTATAAAACTTGCAGACTGTGTCTTCACGACAGCTACCGAATAATATCCACTCTCTTTTTGAACGTTATACCTTTCAGACATGATCGGCACAAGACTGTGATATCTTCCAGCAACAAATATCTCCCCAGGATCTAACACTACCAAATGTGCTGATTGGTTCTCTATCAAATTCATGCACTGATCCTTATCTGCAGACTGTTTGCACTGAAGATCAAACTCGAATGCATTCGAACGACTTCTTCTTATGGCTTCCGACCACTGCTCACACTTTCGCAACTCTTCGATACTTACTGTACAGAATATGAGTTTCTCTTTTGATTGTCATTTGCTTGTCTTGTTTCATAATATTGAATACTTTCCACAATTTGCGACACTAATTTAAAAAATTGAATCATTTTGAAATCATTGTTTTGAAAATCAATGTTTATATAAATAACTATATAAAAGTTTAAACCAATTGCTCTATAAGTGTAGTGATAAATCAATCATTGATTGAAATGATTGGTAAATTAATTTAAATAGTATTTAACTAAAAACAATTTGGTTTAAAACTAATTAATGCGCGAAAAAGTGACATTCCAATGAAAAACTATTTCAATAAAATGAGTTTAACACTTACAAATTAAACAAATTGATGACACAATCAGAGCAATCACTTTAAATATGAGATTCATTTTATATAATTAACTAAAATATATGAAAAATGAACAAATAAAAATAAAATATTTAAAAACTTGTTTCACATCTTAGACAAGTAAAAGAACGACCCATTGATGAAAATATTACAGAAAAATTGAATACAAATTGAGATAACAGTCACACCCATTGATGGAAACAAAAATTGAAAGTATTAATTGACGTAGTTTATGTTGAGTGTAGTAAACAGAGCAGTATTACGTGGCCTTTAATCAATAGATTTTGACTTTTAACTCGACATTTAGTGTATAAACCACGTATTAACACGTTTAAATGTGATTTAACTATTCAAAGTTAAGTCAAACCAGCAGAAAAATGGATAAGTTTTTATTATTACGATTGTTGATAGCATTGATAGCAATAAACAGTTCGTTTGGGCTGTATTTCCACATTTCAGAAACAGAGAGAAAATGTTTCATCGAAGAAGTGCCGGATGAGACGCTTGTGGTCGGTTAGTATAAAATTAGATGAAATGATTATTGGATATAATTACTAATTGAATGTAACATACAATCAATTAAGGTAACTATAAATGTCAACTGTACGACCCAAATACTGGTGGTTTTATGCCGTCCTCACCTGGAATTGGAATGCACGTTGAGATCAGAGATCCCGAGGACAAAGTCATACTCTCCAAAGTCTATAGTTCTGAAGGAAGATTTTCGTTCACTTCCCATACACCAGGAGAACACGTCATATGCCTTTACTCAAACTCTTCGCGTTGGTTTAGTGGCGGACAACTGAGAGTCCATCTCGATATACAAGTTGGCGAACACGCCATTGATTATCAAAACGTTGCTCAAAAAGAAAAGCTAAGTGAATTACAGCTCAGAGTTAGACAACTCTTGGATCAAGTCGAACAGATCACTAAAGAACAAAATTATCAAAGAGTTAGTCATTATTTGCAATTGTTTTTACTCAGTTTATTAACCTTTTTTCTCAAATCTAACAATTAGTATCGAGAGGAACGCTTCCGACAGACCAGTGAGAGCACAAACTCTCGAGTCTTATGGTGGTCTTTGGCGCAAACTGTGATCTTATTATCGATGGGATTATGGCAAATGAGACATCTGAAGAGCTTCTTCGAGGCGAAGAAATTAGTGTAAACTATGAGTAACATCAATTTTATAGGAAAACAGATTTTATAAATTATAAAAATTGTCAAGCTCTGAAATTCAATTAAACTTATAATTTAATTGTGATCTTAATTGTGTAGTGGATGTAGTGAATTCATTTTTCATCATTAAATGCCATTTTAAAATCTAATCAACTCTACTTGTTTTGTCAATGAATAACCTATTTGTGAAATATCCAAATATCGAAAACCTGTTTTAGATCAGGGACAGCAGTATTAAGCCACTGAATCGATAAATAATCAAATTACAGAAATAACAGCAATTAGTTACAGGAAAAAAGATAAAACATGTTTATTATAAATATATGATATATCAATACATTTGATGATTAGTGCCTTAGTAAAATGTAAAATGAAATGATTATTTAGGTTTAGTTTCTTGGTCTGTGACTCTTCTGATAAATATAGCGTCCGGAGGAATGTCTCGCGTCTCTTCAGTTTCAAATAAGAAAGAAGAGGCGATCGCAAGATACGTGCCGTCAGGTGAGAAGGAAAGTGAGGATATACTAGAAGGATATTTATGGAACTGACACAATCTTTTCTTATTAAAACCATCCCAAATGTTGACATATCCATCAGAACCTCCTGTCGCAAAAGTATTGTATCCATTATGAAAACTGATGGCATTAACTGGATATATAGATTCAATGCCGGTCGCACTGTCTTTATTTCGATGACACTTAAACGCATATTTCTTTTTCTGCACTTCAGGACTTGGATCCAGATATTCGACAGCAACTCTTCCCTCAATAGAGCTCAAGACATATCCCTGTTTGTTAGGGAAACAACGAATACATCGAGTTTGGTATTTGAGACTGGATTCTCTCCTTTGCTGAACATAACCCATATTTCTGAGGTCCCAGACAAGAACTCTTCTACCAGCAGTTCCAACAACTAACTTATCACCACAAACAGCCATTGTATAGACTTTGTCGGGTTGCGCATAGCTGCCACTTGCAGACGGAGCTCTTGGGTCCCATAGTTTGACATTTGCATCCCATCCGCCAGTAATCATCACATTAACTTCTGGACAAAACTCAACGCAACGAATCGGAGCGTTATGTGAACCCAGTATTGTTTCAGTACTTGAATTGAAGTCAAAAATCTTGACCTGAGTGTCAAAACCTCCGCTCCAGACATGGTATGAATCCTAAAATGGTAAAAAATTGCTGAAAATTGAGTTGAATTATGAGTAAATTGAAGACAAACCTGAAAAGCGCAGTCGAGGACTGGTGCTGAATGAGTATATTTACATCTGAGAGCATTGTTAGTGATATCATAGAGCCTGACCGAACCATCCCATGAGGCAGACAATAGGTATTGGTTTGATTGAAGACCAAATTTAACGGTTTGCACGCAATCATTCGGCACTGAGTCTAATTTGAACTCGTTCGGAGAATCCAACAAAGTCATTGTGGATTAATTAATTTTATAGCTATTTATTTATATTTAAATTGTTGCTAAAGAGCAATAAACAAAAACTATTATTTGAAAATCTCGTCCAGTTTTCTATTAGAGTTCAAATGAAAATCAAGTTTTCAACGGATAAGTTCGCACATAAACTACGTACAGTTTTGCACCAATCATAAAGTTTACAATATTTAAATCATATTAATTATGTTAATTTATATTAAGTAAATGTTGATCAATATTATCATAAATTACAGCATTTGGCGTGTATATTGAAAAATTAACAAAATTACTAACCTACTTTTCAAATATTTTTAAACCAAATGACCAGCTATTTTCACAGATGAGAGGCTCTGAAATGATTGTTAGGCTATAGTTTTATTATAGCGTAATGCTAAAGTAATATTAGGGAAAAACCGAAAGCGTAAATTAAAATAGAGATAAAAAGTAATACAAGATTTGATAAAAGCTAATAAACATTTATTGAATTAGTGAAAGTATTCAATATGTTAACGAATGGATAGACAAATTATTGCTTATGAAGTTTTGAAGTTATAAATGTGAAAATGTCTCCAACTAGCTTTTTAACCTTTTTTAAAAATGAATTTTATAAGTAATATAGTTCTAACGCATTTGATGCTATTTCTTAATAAACTTCTAGTCATTAATAAGTTGATAATCAATTTGTCGCTAATTCTGATATTCACCAGGATTTCAGGTATATTTTAAATAAGTCTTATATAAAACGATAGTTTTGTGATTCAAATTTGGTGTTAATTCTATGATAGAATCATTGTTGACAAGAATCGAACCGAAAGATGACGTTTACTTTGAGATAATAGAACCAGAAAGTCTTCGGTACACATTCCGCGCCAGACCTGCTCAAAACTTCGGCACTCCTTTTGTACGGATTTGATTGATTTGCAGTATAATTAATATTGTTTTAAGTGTGTTTGGCACTATCTATTATTGCAAATTAGGGGCTGCATTCTGGAAACATTGCGAATTGTGCAATGCTCATAGATGATTTGTAGCGAACTATCTGCAATCTCCTTATGTCTTGCAATTTGCAATCTTTCGAAAATGTGGCCCCAGGTTGGCTAACATTATTTAGAAAGTTAGCGGTGATTCAGTATTAAACTTAACTGAACTCCATATCTGAACTTGTTATGCAATAATGACTGCGTGCTAAATACAATTAAGACATAAATATTGAATTCTAATGCTATATCTTCTCACAGAAATCAAGTCACTCTCACATCAATTTAGTGATCGTTGAACCAAACGATTTGTGCTCAACAATTGTTAATAAACTTGAACTTCAAAGTAATATTGGACTCATTGAAAGAGGGTGTGAATTATTCACATTAATTAATATACTAGTTCGTATTTGACTCATTTCCGAGACTTACTAATCGCTAAACCAATTCTGGCATTTAATTAAATCGTACATCTCTTTTATTTTATTGAGAAAAACAGTGACCAGCAGAAGAGTTAACTTCTAATATTTGAAATATTTTTTCGTTTTGTTTCAAATTCAAAAATCAATTAGATATGGAGCCTTTAGTAAAATTAAAGTTTAAAGAATTACAAAACAGTTTTAGTTGCCAACTTATATTGTTGGAGCTCGAGCTCATGTTCTTAGCTTAGTTTTATTTAGATTTTAAATAGCGTTAAACTCTACTACTTTAAGCCTAAGACAAGTTGTTTTGTAAAATAGCAGAGATCACAAGTGCAAAACTTGCAAAGTATTGATAAATTTGTGCTCAAATAATATCAGGAGAATGAATAAGTTATCAGAATCTTTATGCTGACGAGTGAGTGAAAACTTTTCTAAATATTAAACACTGTTAAACTGCACTATATTTTGAACAGGAGAAGTTGGCAACTAAAGCCACAAAACTTAGATAAGTTATGCATTTATGAAATAGACTGTAAAATTTGAAGTAATTTTAATATTTGTGTAGCGGTTGTTCGTTTTTGGCCAAATGCATAGAGGCAGAATTAAACGGGTTGATTGCTATAATAATTTATGATAATAATGATAGCAACGATGATATGTATGTGGAGATGATTGGAGACAACACAACCCGAAACTGTTCGATTCCTGCAGCATTTCTGCTTGGGAAAGACGGATACATGATTAGAAAAACATTGGAGGCATTGGATATGAATCGAGCCATTATTAATATTCCGATTAACATATCGCAGACACCTCTCAAGAGAAAGCAACCGCCTTGGGTTGTCTGGTAATCAATAAAACGAATTTATTTATTAAAATTCTATACTCTTTTCATATTATTCAAAAATAAAATTAGTAAAGCTACAATTTGGACTCAATTATTTCGTCTATAAAAGTTAATAATGAGTTATTCAAATATTTTGAATATTAAAGATCCTTTGGAGTGATATGACCCTCAAGAATTTGGCGATCGAGCAAATATTCCCCGACTCCGTCTTGCATTTGAATAAGCATTGTGAGAAGTCTTGTCAATTGATTGATTGAACTGACTTGCTCTTCCATGTATTCCGATTCCAAGAAGTCCATCAGCTATCATTTCAAAATCAATAGATTCATCAAATTAAATGCTAATAAATTGTTTTCAAGCAATATCTTACGTGTGGGTCCAGACAAGTGTGTTCAGCAATACTATGAATTTTGTGAATATCGTCATTGACTTTGTTTTCCAACTGAAGCGCTTCTTCAAGTGCTTGTCTGGGGCTATTCCATGTACTTTTGAGAGGCATCTATTCATTGATAGTAGGGCGAAGTCAAAAACTCGAAATTGCTCAAGTTCTACACTAATTAGTAATTAAATAGTTGAATAATACCTTGACATCGAGTGCATCGACCATTCCTCCTCTTTTATTTATATAATCAATCAATTTGTGTGCATGTTCTTTCTCTTCTCGTGATTGATCACTAAAGAATTTGGCAAATCCTTTTCGAGCAACTTTATTGCTGTCAAAGTACGCACCCTTCAAGGTAAATTAAGTAACTTTTAGAAAACAATCCAGACAACAGATTTCGATGTTTTCCATACCATATTCATGTAAACCATACTTGCATAGAGTTCAGAATTAATCTGAGTGTTCAATTCGCGTATACATACGGGCTTCATATCATAACGGTTAGACTCACCTACCGGTAAATTATTGCCTACAATAACGTTAAACATTCAAAGATCAATAATTCAAAGTGACTGAACTCATACTGATAAGTTTAGAAATGTTGAATCAGTAGTTCTCGAGATATGATAAAAATTTTAAAGCCTTTATATTGGAGTTTCGGCAAATCAAATAAAAGTTGTATTACATAGAAAAATCAATTCTTACAAACGATCGAAGTTCAATAGCTGTTTAAGTGCTTCTTAAATATCTCATTAACTATATTTGCTAACGTATCAATTTTTGCTATTGAAGATGTGAATAAAGATGTCATTTACTTTCAACTATTAGATTAGATTCGATATAACCAATACTATTACATATGTTATCTTTTCTAAATTTTTCATTTATTTAACACAAATCTTTATGTCTAAATACTTGAAAGTATACTTCAAATTTTTGGCTACAAATACTTGGCTTTTGATTGGGTTTCAAAAGTTTCTAAAGTTCATGAAAATTGTTTAAATCAAGAAAGTTTGATAAAAATAGAGAAATAAATATTTTAATCACGATAGAACTGCAAAACTAGCAAACAAACTAAATTGAAGGTTAGAGGGGAAAAATACTTTATATTTGTCCCTTTTTCTCAAGAAAATTATAGATGGAACACAAGTTATTACTACTTTAAGCCTGGAAACTCATATGTAACGTCATATAATCTAATTGACTCAATTTAAGTGCATTGTTGTGGAGAAGAAAAGTTTTTCAATACTGTTAACAGTTTAACGGTTTGAAGCTTCAGAATAGCTTATCTTTACATAATGTATACTTCAAATTTAGCTGTAATCGTAATTGATTAAAACATGCGTTTTAGTATAATCAACATAGACTTGTTCAACTAATTTAACTGCTCTTTCATTACTAGTAATCTAAAAATGAATGTATAAATTAGCCAATAATTACTCCATTATTTGGAATACATTGAAATGATTGACACAAACGTCTGATTGCGTTATAGCTTAAAGTTCAGATTTAAGTTATAATCTTTAAGTGATAATCAAAACTTATACTTACTTTGACTCGAAACAGTAGTAGTAAACGAAATATAATAAGCAATGAATATAATTAATCCAACTCTGAGGACCATTTTTACCATTTTAACGAAGTCTCTAATCATTCAAATAGCTGTCAGTAGTTGTGAAGGAATACTCAATTATTACTTACACTCTTCTCGATCAAAGATAACTAATAAATGAATCAATTGTTGCAGAGCGAGCAAAAATATACTCTAAACTACTGATACATAAGTAGTATAAGTAGTGATTAGAAATCACTGCAAATAAATCATTTAATTTGAAGAGAGTTTAATTCACATTACAATCTCTAACCAATGAAATGCCGGTTATTTAATAAGTTTGTCACATTAGGTGAGGGTGACTCAAACCGTTTGAATTAGAGTGGCATCAGTTCGATAAAATTGCCTAACGCATTCGTTTTATGTCATTTTGATCTTGATTCTGATTAAAATAAACTCAAAGTAAATAAGTTATCCATTTTTTATTATAAAATAACTTTCATATAAATGGAATTTCAGAAAAAATATCAAACAAAGAGCTAAAATGTTTATTATGTTCACAATTATTTCATCATTAAATACAATCATAACACTAATTAAATATAAATCGGATGAAAACTTTTCTGAGTCGATATTTTTTTACGACAATTTGGACAAGTCTTCGATGTCTTTATCACTTCTTTAATGCACCTAAAATTTAGTGAATAAGTTCGAAATTAATTCAATAAAACACTTAATTGTTTTCACGTTTTAGTGAAACTAAAATCTGTTTACTGGTAATCTATTTTGTGGGCTTTAGGACTTTAATAAACAAAAACGTCAGACTTATGTCAATTATGAATCTAACAAATCATAAGATGTTTAAATAAAATTCTAAATATTCTATGACTGATAGAAGAATAACTCGAACGTAATCCAAGTCTAATATTATGTGATAATACCTGTCGCAGAATAAATGACCGCAATTCGTTGAAACCAATTGTCGACCAGAAATTTGAAACTATAATAAATTAATTTTTTCAGAAATAAATCAACTTTCTAACTATTTTGAAGTAAATACAGAAAACTTAAACTACATTCACAAAGGTTTATGTGTTTGAGAAGTAAATTTTAAAATGAATTAATCAATCAAAATAGGAATATAAGTAAAGACTTACAGCTGTCTCTTCGTCGAGACAAATTGGACACTTAATAGTCTTACGAAAGGATTGTCTTCTATTATCAATGTTTGATGCGACAGAACCACTGCTAACACAATAGAAACCAAAATTAAGACAATGATATAAATAGATGAAATGAAGAGCAAACCTCGAGAAAGTTCTGACTGATCGAGAATTAGTAATTTCAATGATTTCATCGTTTTGTTCTCGTCTGACGATGGGAGATCTCGACCTATCTCTGGTATTTGTTCGTCTTCTATTCAGATTAGTTTCTCTAATTATAGCCAACTCTACATCTGGAGGATTTCGTATAAAAGAACTTATACATTGAATTTCCGAATCAGATTCAACACTATTCTCGTCGACAATTGATTCGTCTTCAGTTAAGTCAATACACATTTGACTGACTTCTCGATCACTATTAGTATTAGTATTAATGCCATTATTTGTATTTTGCGTTTGATTAGAGTCTGAAATGGTATTATTTTCATTTGTGGCTTCTTCTGACAATTCTTCTAATTGACGAGGCATTGTAAGGTCCAATGCAACACTAGAAACCGATTGTCCCATATTTACATTAATGTCATTATTATTATTATTAGTATTGTTTTGATTAGTCCTTCTATTCTTTCGAGTCAAGACTCTCTTTGGTCGTTCTCTTTGACTACTGATTCTGATGGAGGATCGAGTTAATTGACGATTTGTAGGACGAGCCACTTGCGAAGAATGGTTAGAAATCTATTTGAAATAATGCAAGTGAAGAAAAAGTAAATCAATTAAATGGGACATGACTCACATTGATCACAACTCTTTCACTCATTACTCTATCAGTTTATTTATTTACAAATAACTTATAATACTTTGTATTTGGACTTTGTTTGATTTAAGTAATTATTCAAATTGATTTGATTTGAATTCAATTAAATTAAATGCATTTGAGCTTTAGTGACAAGTGTTCAGTTAATTAGACTAACATTTATTCATTACTCAATCATATGTTTTCACTTGATTCTATTCTCATACAAATCAACTAAGTCATCACTATTTTATGACCATTTAACATTCAATTCAATGCTTAAGTAATCCATTGAATACAGTTTGAAAAAGGACTAAAATTTGAATGCAGTTGAGATATGTAGTGACAAAGATTTTGAAAATATTTTCTTGATAAGTATTGAAGTTTCAAAAAAATGAAAGCGGGATGTTTGAAACTATAGAAACGTCAATTTAATTATTGTCGTAATTATCGACTAATTAACTAAAGTTAAACGTAATTTGACGAGTTATGCTATAATAAGCTTCAGTGCTTTGCCAAATATCCTTCAATCTCCCAGCACAAACTCATCAATAATACCTTATTAGCTAAGTTTGAATACTTTCGGTAGCAGTAGTTCGGAAAACTACTTAAGCTTAAAGGTTACCAAGTTTAGCTAGGATTTAAATTAAACCTGACCGAGACTTGCAATACTGATGGGTTTGATTCAGCACTAAAGCTAATTCATGCACACATAGGATCCGAAATAAATTTGTATTAAGTTTGTAATGATTCCTTTATCTAAGGCAGAGTTTCCAAATCTACTCTAAACATATATTATTGATATTGAAATATGACTCAATAGTAAAACTTCACTTTTTAGAGTGTCAAAATCATCTCTCTTCATTTTATTTTACATGCATTGACAGTAGTAATCGTTATTTCTGAGGGTTACAACTTTCGAGTCTCGAACACTCGATCGAGACTTGAGAATCTCATTAAGAATCTCGACTCTCGAAATTTTAATTAGTCAGCACTAGAAATAAGTCACCACTTATTGAAGTAATGTTTATCTATAATTATTGCATCAAAAATTATGTATAACTATATCAAATACTATCATATACTTCATTATCTTAATGCTTTCTTACTTTGAAAGCTAAAGATTAATTAGATCTATTTTTCTAAATTTGAATTTTCCCAAGAGTTAGAATGTAATCAAATAAATTGGGAAATCTGTTTTCAGTGCATTCTGCGATCTGTTTGATTATCAAAGCTTTCTGTGCACATGAGAACTAAAGTTCAACATAAACTTAAAGGGAATTTTTTAAGATTTACTAAACTATAAAACTTTAACTAGATCGAGATTGAGACTCTCAAGTTGCCACTCTAGTAATGACCAATAATTAACAGTATAGATCCGATAGTATGCAAAAAGCTATTGACGACTAACCTTTCACAGGAATTCCTCTAAATAATCAACGGACAACAGTAATGAACTAATCAGCGGATCAACTGTGCGTCAAATGTTAGCTAAAAAATGTTGGGCAATGTGCAAATTTCATGCTTTTGAAAGCAAAAGCAATTAATACATTTGATGAAATAAAGTACAGGTATTTATGATAGAATTTATACAATGTAGATATCTAACAGAGTATTCTCAAAGAATTAAAATATATTTATTATGACAAAAATTACAGATGAATTCATTTTTATGAACATTTTACAAATTAATGACTAAAAATTTCAATCGTGTTTATGATCATTAGAAACCCACCACAATTTTAGGCTATTTTCATGGTTTTCTCTATTCAGGCAAAATAAGTCCTCATTATTGTCATCAGATATCTCAACAAGTTTTCGTTCACCAGACGTCGATCCCAATACTGGTAAAGTCGGATGAAAGCTATCCCAATAATCAAAAATTAATATACGTTTACAATTTATGATAAACATGAATCAATCGATCAATACCTGACACCATTAGCACAGTCATCGTGTGCTTTAAACGAACTGATAGGTTTTAAAACATCATCCGAAATAATATCAGAACTAATATCATAAACAGATATGAATCCGCTATCATTTCCTGTGGCCAAATATTTACAATCAACGGATAAGTCGAAATAGATTCTCTGATTCGTTGTGACCTCACGATTAATTACATGTAAGATTTCACCGATATTTCGAATATCCCAACAAAGTATTTCTGAATCCTTGGTATAACATTAATACAAAATAAGACATTGTTTGATAAGTATTAAAAAGTTTAATACTTTTCTGCCACCGCTATAAAGACGGTTGCCATCAGAAGAGAACTTGAGATGCGTTAGACCTCCTTTTTGACCAACTAACACACAAATATTATTGACTAATGGTTCTTCATACAGGCCAATACTTTTGTCATAAGAACCGACTGCCAATATATTCGGATTCATTGGATTTACGGCAATGCATGATATGATGCCTTTTTGTCCTTCTTTGTACTCTATTTTATATTAAAGGTTAAAATAACAGCAATGCTTGATTTGAGATTTGTCTAATTTAAAAACTATACCGAAAGTTGCCTTTGTAAGACAAACTCGTCCGGGCGAGCAGGTATCAAATATACGAATCGATTTCTCAAAACCACTGTATATTTTGGTTCCGTCGAGACTGAATGCTACAGAATTTGCTGCAATCACTTCGTCCGCATAATTGTAAGCTCTATACGTACACACAAGTTGTCCATTATATGCGTCCCATAAGTGCATTGGATTATCACGACTAGTGCTCAAGAATCTAATAGCAAATATTTGCGTTAATTAACTTTCATGAAGGCTTACAATTGATTTAAGAGTTCTTACAAACAAGTGGAGGCGTCGCCTGAATTCATTCTTGGGTACCAACAGTAATCATATATGAGTTCGCTTTCTCTTATTTTGAGGACTGAATTCTAGTTTAATCGAAAATATCGTTAACTAACTTATCAATTGAACAAATACATGAATAGACGAGTAAAACTTTGACGTAGGGGAGTCAATTTCGCAGAAGTCAGTTTAGTCGAAAGTTGGATTTCTCTGTTTCCTAATCTCAGTTTAGATTTTAGAAAAGCCCTCTATTCTTCAAAGTTACTATGAAGAGCTCGGTACTAAGAATATAAGTTTCGAGTACACATTTCATGTTCTACATAAAAAGTATTTCATCATCGATGTAATAAATTCTGAGTTTTAGAAACGATATACTGTAAATAGGAGTTAAGCCAAATTAGTAAACTAAAAATCTTATTCAAATATTCAAAAAGCATGGTAAATGTGATATTTTTAAAATTTCAAAATTCAGCTCATATATCAATGAAAATGAATCTAGAAAATCTAACATTTAACCAAATGTTTTTAGTCTTGTTAGTTTCTACTGACTATTGATGCTTAAGCTTACCTAAATCTGTTGATTACTGTTCAATTTTTTATTTTACTTTGATAAGTATGAATCAACTCACAAACCCAAAGGTTTAGAGATGAGAAGATCAGTTGTAAGGTTAATTTTAACCTGTTTCAGCTAAACTGACTTCTGCGAAACTGATACCAATCAAATATTGAAACAATTTCGACATCAGATCGTAAAAGAGATATCATTTTCGATTTAATGCTTTAAAAAATAAATAAATGTTTATGTAATTAATAAGAATGATAAAGCGGGGGATCACAACAAACTATTAATAAAACTTTAAATTAATAGTTTGCAATGAATCACACAATTTGATATATGCATAATTTAAGCCAACTATTAGTAAAACAATTGTTTATTTGACTTGAAAGCAATTGTTCTAATATTTTATGCAAATTAGCATCAAATTTAAATCAAATTCGCCTTTAATTAGTCATCATTTGTCAAAATCGTATTCAGATTAAAATAAGTATTGGTTTTGATAAAAGAAGCTAAATCCTTACCATTTCTTCTATCTGTTCATTAAAAACAATTTGATTATTACATAAAACCTGAGGTAAATTGAAAAGTCTTAAACATTTGTCTTCACTATTGGTCATAAGGCAAGATCCGTCTGGAGACCATTTGCAGCCTTTCAGATAATTATTGAATTGATTTTGGCAACTATTGAATTCATTGGTAGATGCTTTCGTTATAAGTTTTGGTGTACTATTCCAGTCATAGTAATGTTGATAACTAACTAATTGTTCATTAGTTTGTATCGTACAATTAGATTGGGTTTCATTTGACTCAATCTCGTTTTGATTTAAAACCAACTCATCATTTTCAACGTTCGTTTCATTTTCGTCGTGGGCTTCATTTGAATGTTCAATTGGTTCTTCAGTAATTTCCGACATTATATTCAATGTATGACATCAATTAGTAAATTACAATAAGAGTCATTAAAAACAAAATTTAGAACTACTTCAAATCTGTTTTTGAATGTGTTTTCAAACTGAAGACATGCGCTCTTTTGTTAAAACCTTTAGATTCATTTTACTGTTTACTAAACAATTGATTAACTAATTTCAAAATAATATTCGAAAGAAGAATCAGTAGAAAAGAGATAATTCGAAAAAATAATGTTTAGTTAAGGCTAATAAACATAGTTTTGAAGTGTTGAATGCAATCACTTTTAAGGTAATTTTATTGAAAGTTTACTTATTTGAATGATTACACAATAATTGGATGTGTTCGTAGTGCGCAGTCTCTCTAATTGTGAGAACTTCATTCAAAAGTTTGTTCTAATTCGCAAATCGTTTGATTGATTACCAATACAAGCATTGCTTATTCTAAATTGTGTCAATCTTTTACATTCTTTTAAAATCTAATCTTCTTTTGTTGCTTAGTATAATTGAGGAGTGTTTAGAATTGAGTTGTGTTCAATTATTAACAAGTAGTTAAAAGAGTTTAAAGGAAACTGAAGAAAAACTAAAGAAAAACTAAAGTGAAAAGAAAGAAAAGATTAGATAGAAAGGGAGAATGCAATCAGAAAGTTTATCTCACATATTTTCCGAATTAGTTTCATCAGAGAAGAGGTTACGAGACAGGAGAATCTATCTTAATTCATGTCAGACAAATAAATTGCATTTATTTAAACTATCTACTTATTTTTACTACCATTACGAGTAACTTAATTTTAACCTAATATCTAAATTGCAATCTTTTCATGTCATATATTTTAACTTTTATCTAATTTTAATTGCTTTACAAACTTTATTTTACTCCATTTTCCACTTTTTGCTTTTGTTTTTTTTTTCGTCTTTCACCTAAAACTAATTTCAAAATACATTTCACATTTAACTCGAACCATATAACGAACAAGTTGAATACTTAACCATATTTGATACTACTCTAGAGTTTTCTTTTGTTGCTTTTTACCAAAAATAACTTTCCACCAATCGATAAAAAGCTTAACAAACTATTTAAAAAGTGACCTAACAGTGAAAGACGTTTGAAAAGCCTTAGAGACATATTCACATAGAATTGACAGATCCTAATCAATTGATCAAAATTAAGAAATAAAACTCAGTTTGAATTCATAAATTAGCTGTAATTAATGTAAATAAAAATTGCACTTAACTTAGACATTTTAAGTTTAATCGTGAGAAAAACCTACTAATTGACAAATAAGTCTTAAAGTATTTATTAAGTCTTTATTGATTTTTGATAAAAATCTATTTAATGTATGGGTTCTCAACAACTTATTACTCTTATCTCAATTCCGTTCACTTTTAAAGTTTTATTTTAATTTAACGAATGTTGATTTTAGTGCTTCAAGAAATAGATAAAAGTTGTGGCCATTTATCAGAACTAACAGATCAGTTGAAAGATGTACGACAGCAAATTCAATTAAAGACTGATTTGTTGCCAAGTCTTATCACTAATATTACCATTAGCCATAACGAAAGTAAGATTATTAGAGACCAATTCGAGGAATTCTCTCACAAGAAAGAAGATTTCACGCAAAAACTGGTACGACTTCTTATGTCAAAAATAGTACTTCTATTCAAATGTCGAGCAATTTCATGTCATTAACACTTCTGAATTTATGTTACTTGACTTTTATTACTTGATTTATATGAGAAAAATTCTAAAAACAGAATCTAATGGCTTTTTGAAACTTGAAAATAACTTTTGAATTATGCAGTTATATTGAGCAATATAACTATTCAAAAAAATTTTATTTTTATATCAAAATGCATATAACAGTAAACCAAATGAATATTTTTCTTAAATCACTTAGAAGTTAAAGCTTAAATTATTTTTAACCTTCCGAATATAGGCTTGTATTAATGATAAAATCAAGAATGAGATCGATATGTTTGTTGAGCGATGCCTCAAATTTAGTGCTCAATACGGAGTCAGAGGTGTAGTTTATAACCAACAAATTCAATTAGAGAATCACATCGAATGGCTCAAAAACAGAAAAATAGAGTTGCAATCCAAAATTCAAGACATGGAATGTCACATTAAGTACTTCGAATCAATTGAAACAGAGAGAAAGTCAATAAAAGAGTCGATTTCTTATTTGGAGTCCAAGAAAGCTAAGTTGGAAAGTGAAAACATTCAACTTAAACGTTATGCAACTCAACTGAAAGCTGAAATGAAAACACTCGAAAACTTGCCGAACAATGGACCACAGTTTCTCAAATTGAAGCATCAACTGGAAAGCGCTAACTCTTCTGAAATTTGCTCTGCAAGAGAGCAGTTCCAAACGAACATTGAACTCGAAAACAATTTCAAGATTAAACACCAATCTGTCGAAACGCCTTCACAACCAGTTTTTCCGACGGAAAAAAATTTCGAAATAAATGAAAAAAGTATTGGGAATAATGTTATTGAAATTAGAGCCGAAGAGAATAATAAATCATCAGAAGAGCAAAAAAATCCAAATCAAAAGTATTGGGAAAAATACGCGAAAAGACGAAGACTGATAACTAAAGAGAGTTGCAAAGAGTAGAAATTAATTAGCTGTATGGATTATGTTAAAATTAATTAGAAAAAAATGACTGCTCTACTAATGGGTGTTTTAATAGGAAACGAACTGATTTAGAGATTGGTGCGCCGAAGGACTTTGCTATTATTTATGCAACAAAAAGTTCCACAACAGGAAAAGCAGTGACTCTAGTATTTGCTGATAAACTTTTATCTTTCCTTCACGTCAACACTGATTCACAGTAAATAGTATAATAGTTTTTAATTTGCGTCATTTATAACTTACATAAAAACTTGCATTAATAACAAAATTCAGATTGAAAAATAAAAATAGTTTTAAAACAATTATATTATTTTTATTTATATAATATATTAAAATGATTTGCTTTGATAAAAGGCACTGTCCGAACGTTTAAACTCAATGGTTAGTAGTACTGAAGACTAGTCTATATCTAAAGCCGGTCTCACTTATCACAGTTATATAAATCTTAACTAAAATTTCATACTACATAACCAAACAATTATTTTAATACTGTCTCTAAACAAACTCTAATTAAAGCGCTTAAAGAAGCAGAAAGTGTAACAAAAACATTAACTTAAGAGTTTAAGATTGAAATGAAGAGAAAAAAATGAAAATTTCAATTTCAAAAATGACTAGTTATTTGATCGATTAAACTTGCAAAAGTATGGAATATCATTTTTTTCTCTCCAAACTATTAACTGTTCGTTTGACTACACGCGCGTATTCACAATCATTTTGAACATAGTGTTCTGTGTGAGATATGTTAGAGCTCGTATTATCTATAGGTTTATTAGAATCTTTGGATTCCTTATGCGTTATATTAGCGTATTCGTGATCCGAATCGTAATTCATTGGTGATGAACTACTGTTTGCATTAAGCATTTTCGAATAATGACTTGCATCATCATTCGCATTATCAGATGAAAACTTATTCTTATCAGACTTATTATTATCTACAACAGAAACCTGAGTGTACGCTAATTCGTTGATTGAGTCAATTTTTTCCGGCGAATTACTTATAATAGGAGAAGACACGCTGCTATTGCCAGAACTGCCAGTACTAGAACGCGACGATAGAACCCGCTTATTATAATTCTCTTTATGTTTAGGATGCACCTGATGTGCCACATTTCCACTGAACATCATTTTTAATACTGAAGTCAACTTTGAAACCGTGTGATTCACAGGTGGAGGACTTGGACAGAAAGGAGTCTTGTTCGTTTGCTCGTCTTTAGGACTAATATTGTGTGTTGTCATATCTCCAGGTTCGTCATATAAAACCTCATCGTCATTAATCGGCTTATAAGTTCCCGAGAGATCAAGTTCGTTCGTTTCGACATTTAAACCAAAAACTTCCTCTCGAGACGCAAAGACTGGTTCGTCAAAATCTAATGTTTTTGTTTCTTTGCTCTTTCGGGGAGGCTTTGATATTGGGGGCGAAGGCTTGAGTTTTAATTCGCTATTTGAAAATGAACTACTTATCACTGTTGTGGTCGAGACTGATGTGACTCGTGTTAAAGCAGTCTTAGGTATCATTTGAGGACTTTTTGGTGGTTGTATTGAGTGTCGTTTCGTTGGTTCCGGTAATTTAGATGATGGCAATAGTGATGAGTTAGTCGCGGAATAACCTGATTTCGATAAATAATTGGTTGAGACTGGTGGTGAAGTTGATGGGAGTAATGGCTTGGTTTCATTGTTGAAATATGAAAGGTTTTGAAACGGAAGCGTTTCCTTATGCCTAGGTTGAGGACTTGAATTACTGAGGCCCAAACTCGTGACACCAGGAATTTGCTCCTCTGTCGTACTACGAGAAGTCTTAAGGCTGTTGACATGAGTGGCAACCGCTTGAAATATGGAATTGCCATCTTTAGTAATAAACGAAAATAGTCCTTCACCGGATGCACATTTACGACCAGCTTCTAATGAAAAGCCATCTTTAGTGCATCCATATCTTCTAATATGCCTGAAAGGCCAAGTGAATAAAACTTTGCCATCTTCTGCTAATGAAATGCTAACAGTGGTAACAATAAGGGTGAAATAGGAGTCCAAATTACTTTTGAGACCACATCGAATGGAGGCATCAGAGTCCAAAAGTTTGACTCTGTATATATCAGGCGCATCCACTGAGGAATACAATAGATTCTCCTCACTTTGAGCATCAGACAAACTGCTGGCCGTTTGCACTGATAAAGGACTGCTATTATTAAACTGATTTGTATTCGGATCAAGCAAACTGTTTTTAGAGGCTATAGAAGTGTTCCCATTCGTATGACTCCCGAATGCAACTGATTGAAGACAATCAAGCCATTCTGTCATCTCGCTAAATGTGTCAGCAGAGAAGAGATGAGTGCTTTCTTTTGTTCTGATCTATTGTAGCAAAAAGTGATGAAAAGAAGAAAATTGGTCATTAAATTGTCAAAAATGCCATTAACAGAGTAATAGAACTCTAGCTGTGAAGTTGGTCAACATTATCATAAAGTAATTTTGAATATTAAGTGTTGACAATAACAGAGAAGTGAATTATTCTTATAGACACATTTATAATGTGTTTGATGAAGAAGTATGAAAATAAACAGAGGCTATTGTGAAAGAAAGCAAACAGAGTGCAGCTGAATTAATTGGCAACATAAAAATGCATCTCTTTTGGTATGTGCAAAACTAATTTAAAATCCAACTCAATATTCATGCGAGTCAAAATTGGCAACTGGTCTAATAAGCACTTTGAAGTTACGATAAGTAGTACATTCATTGTAAGCCAGAACAGGAAATACCTTCATCTGGTTATAGCGACATTCCGTTCCCACATATAAAAAACGTTTTATCACTCAACGTATAACTTCAGTAATAATAGAGTTCGACAATTGTATAAGAGAAGCAAATTAGTCAAGTGCCTCATCATCTAAATTATGTTACTCAGATTTTACCATTATTATTAGAAAGTATATGGCTTGTATGACTTTTATGACTTTTATATTAATCTTATATATGACTCCTATACAACTCATATAAACCTCAGCTAAACCTGTAATTATAAAGCTCTCAAATTAGTCTATTTTTGATTTTTAATAGTTAGACAGTTTTTATAGTGAAACCAACAATGAATTCAAAATAAATGACCCGTTGCTGCAACATGTTGAGTAGGAGCAACTTAGTGTAACAGTATGTCTCAGGCCTTCATTAGCCCTATGTTTTAAGTGACAGAAACACATAAAAACTGAAATTGTTGCAGAGAACTCAATAAAAGAACAGGTGTACTACAATTACCCTTATTCCAGATCAGTCTATTTTAGAGTTTTCAACTTTTTGAGAAAAGCCTCAAATAATCACTATTAGCTAATTAAATGCATTAAAAAAGTTTTATAGAAAACATTCTAGAGAAGGTGTTTAGAGAAGTGGTATTTTAGTAAAGAATGAAACAACATCTTACTTCGAAGACATTGGACTGTTGCTTTTGAGGCAGAGGTGCAACTTTGAGGCAATCAGTCAATGCTATAATTCTGCTACAATTGTGTTGCTTCAAGTATTGATCTTCATTCTCAAAAACCTCCAACCGTTGAATTCCTTGTCGCGATGCCTTATAGAGAACGTAAAACTTTTTATGCCACGATTTCTGTATTGATAATAAGGAAACAAAATGATTAATTTCTATTGAAATGTCAGAAAAGAATCAGAAAAGCGTAACGAGAAAGTGGACCTGAATCTAGTGAATGACCCAATAAGTAGTATTGAAGCAATTATGACAGAAATGTGGTTTTATTGGATATAAATCCGCGCGTTTAAGCTATTAGCAGCTAGAGTTAGGTTATTACAAGTTTGCATACCTTTTGCTTGAGAAAGCCCTGCGGCGGAATACACAGACTTCCGTACTTAAACACTTCTTCAGATTCCATTATCAATACATCTGATTATTTATTTAAATCAACTTTTCATTTAATACCATCTCAGTCTAAATGTAAGATAAGATTCATTAAGCTAAATCAAATTATAAACAGGTGACCATTACTTCTATTGCAATTGATTACAAAAACCAGTTTAGGCATAAAATCATAAGTTATAAAACTTTTTCACTCAATTCCAGTTATGGTATACTTTCAGGTCATTTAAGTTATCGACAGTAAAACATTTGATTAAATAGTCCAATAAATGGGATCAATAAAACTAATATAGCTCTGGGTCTAATAATTAATAATTACTATTTAAACTTAAATCAAAATCAATTCATACCTCAGACCAAAATTGTTGACATTGAATAAGATCAATATTTGGAAAGCATATGACAATCATATGAACACTTTATTATTATTATTATTATTATTATTAGTCTTGACTAATTGAGCGTTAAACTCGTTTCTATTGCAATTGATAAGAACTAAAACTAAAGTGAAATCATTTGAACGGATGCACCAATGCTCATATAATATCGCATTGACTGTTATGCTGGTATTTAAATGTATTTTTAGTACTAACAAATAAGATAGAAGTAGTGCTGACACGATCAACACTAAAACATCGCTAAATGCTTTTGCAAAACTTTCTGTTGCTTTGCGAATTATATCACAGCGCTCCTAGCCATTCACTCAATTGTTGTCATTCCTAAGTCCCTCCCTTTCCTCTACAATCAGGTATTGGTCGTAAACTTCACTAAAGTTTCTCATTTCATTCAATAGCTTATCAGGATGTTTTAGAATTATTTGAGAAATATTCCCACAACTATTGCTGTTAACAGATATGATCGTCATATGTTTGGGATCGTACTATTGGTCGGTTTGAATACAACCGCATTTTACGATTTTATTCGTGCAAAAGTATTAATCTTTTATTTCCAACTGTTTTAATGAAAATAGTTTAAACACACTTTATGTTTACAATTACAATGAGATCAGATTTAAAAATAAACTCATTGTTCAAAACTATTAACATATAAATAGTGTATGTGTAATTAAATAACAAAATATTAATACTATCTGTAATTATAATAAATTAATAATCAAATGGATGTCATCGAAAGACTGAGGATTAAGAATGAACAACTTTTAAGACAATTAATTCAAACACACCTCTCTTTCATTATTGATATCGATTGTGATTACAACTTCAGTGAACAAAAACAATGCAAGAGAAAAATTGTCAATAATTGTGAGTCTTCTTAACAGTGTCTCCTTTTGTTCATTTCTACTCATTTCCATTAATAGTTTTATTGATGTGAACATCAATTCGATATAGAGTTGATTCAAATCTCAAACTATTGCCGAAATCATTAACTCGTTCTCACCATTATTTATGAGTTATTTTGTATTATAACTAGTTATCAGTTATATGCTATATCAATATCTAATGTTTCACTCTTTACAATGTTTTCTTTTGGTTTTTAAATATCCAGTCATGATAACCTAAAAAGTTGATAACACAACTTTAATTACAATCGATTAGAATATAATTATGAATTGCCGACAAAATAATAAACAAATGTGATTCACACGTACTAATCGAATAATAGCTCAAAATCTATATATTATGTTAATTATGTAGAAGTCAATAAACTTAAATCAGACAAATTAAGTTATAAATAGATTTTACTAATTAAGTCATATCTTTAGTAATACAGAACTAGTATTAACGTAACAGGTATTAAGTTTAAGACACACTGTCAATGATGAGAACGTATTAATGCAGTTTTAAGACATTAGTGACAACATAAGTGACAACATGAACTGATTGCTATAAGTTAGCAAGACAAATATTATAACTTTAAGTAGTATTTTTTTGTTTGTTCACAACTTTAAGTATAGAGTAACAAAAATCGTGCTAATTCATTATTTAAATTGTAATTTTGATTACATTTTCTCATGAAAGCTACAATATTTGGGGCCAATCTCACTCAAGAAGGCATCTGTTCAGTCAATCAGTTAATTGAGTTCATTACCAAAGATAACAGTGAGTCGTGATTTTCAGTCATTTCTCTTAATTATTCAATTATAACCCATTATTTTCTCTTTGTATAAACTGTGATAATTATACAAAATTGATTCTTCTTTCTATTTGAAAATCTTTAATCATTAGATATAACTCAAGAAGGAATATTCAGGAAAAGTGGCAGTAGTTTACGACAGCTTGAATTACGAAATTTAATATCACTGGGAATTACTGTTGATTTAGATGCAAATCGATTTACTGTACATGACTGTTGCAGTGTGCTGAAAAAGTTCATATCAGAGCTCCCTGAACCTCTCCTAACAGATTCTCATTTCGAGCTTTTTCGTAAAATAGCTTATTTGAAACAACCTGATAAAACAAACACAAATCTAAAGAAGTTAACAGCCATCCAACTATTATTACTATTATTACCCGCGCCTAACAGGCAGTTATTACACGAATTGTTGAGTTTGTTTCAGAAAATTCTGAAGTATTCCAATGTGAATAAAATGAATTCTACAAGTCTTGCGACAATATTTGCGCCGCATTTATTCTGTCCAAGAAATTTCACTGCCATTGAATTGCAGCAAAACCTGAATGTAATCACAGACACACTTGTATTTATGATCGACAATTCTATGAACATATTCAAAGCACCGAATGAATTGATACAAGATGCTAATAAACAAATGGAAACTATTGCTAAGAGCGCTAGTACTGGTTCTTTAGCACCGGTCAATTCTGTTTATAAGTTTTGTACACAAGAAACTTCTAATTCTGATGACTTTACTGCTAGACAGGTAATACTTATGGGTTGTTCAGAATTATGTTTCGGCAAAAGTTCGGTTTAGATTGTTGTAGTATTTGGGCATAAGGGAATTTTGTGGCTACCACGACAATGTTGTACCATGCCTAGGGTGCTGTACGTGCCATCCTTCTTATCAAACTTAACTAAACTAAATATACTACTAATACAATCAACTTCGTTTAGGTTGAGTAAGGAGAATGCTAGACATAGGAGAACAATGTTCTGATAACCATATGACTCTTATAACCAAATCTTACGCCAACCATAAATCGAACTATGACCTACTTTTCTTTTTAAACATCAGTATATCATTCCAATTAATTAAATCAAATTGATTTATAAGGTGGCAGAATTGTACGCTTATTTACAAAGTATGCCAAGTTCTGGAACACCTCAGAAAAAGAAATGGATTAAAAGATTTAATCGGGAGAATGGAAGCGGAACGCCTTTATTGAAACAGAAAAAGTTAGATTCAGCTAAAAAGTTGAAATCTTCAATTGGAGATGTTTTTAAGGCAGGCCAAAACTTTTTCTTTGGCAGTTCTGTCACTAATAATTCAACAGATATGACGAAACCTAGTAAAGTGAACAAAAATCTCTTTAAAGACTGCGAAAAGAACAATCTGAATGACGAACGAAAGTATAAGAATTTGTCTCCGAATGTTTTTCAAGATAATCTCAAAGAAAGTGATTGGAGTTGTAATGAATCTAATAAAGAGGAAAATGTTACTCCACTTGGTTTGACATTAGACAAAGCCAATAAGAAAGTGAGAAAAAGCGTGCGCAAAGCTGGAAGTCGTGAGCCTATAGTTATGTAGATATAAAATTCCAACTCCACTAACATTAACTACATTATTATCATTAGTGTATCACTTTTAGTATTATTCAAAAATACGATAAGTTGTAAATTTACTTTAATCCAAGTATATCTAATCAAATACGACTATAGTTTTGAGTTTAAAACTATTGACTATAAGTAACAGTATTGAAAATATGAACAAAAATACAAGTTTTGAAAAATAAATTTCTTCATACGGTTACTATCACTTTCAATTAGTGTAATGAGTAGGATATGACAGTTGTCATATCGGGCCATCTGTTTCTGGCAATATGTCTATCCTCGCAATCGGGGGCGAATTGCCGCTATTATAATTATTGCCTTGTCTTCTATATAAAAAAGTGCTGGAAATCAATCTGATTATGCAATTTTTGCAAAAGAAACGGGTCATCACATCGATCGCAACGTTTCTAAAGGACTTATTCAAAAGTCCGTATAATATGGGATTCCAAAATGAGTTACTAATTGCAATCCACGTGCCAATAAATTCCAAATTTTTCGGGACATCAATCTCCCAAACAGATGAAATAAATTCAGTTAAAGTCCATGGAGTGACGGCGATCAGAAAGCCTATTGATATGGATCCAAGAGTTACTAAAGTTCTGTATGTCTTCTTCTTTTCTTTCAATTGAAACTGTAGAAGATAAGAAAGTTTGCACTTGAGAGCGAACCAAAAATAGAGAATTCAAACTTAAATTATGAAATGCTTATCTTTAGAAAGTATTTCATAATCTTATAATAAACACAAGGTCTGCGAATGGATCAACAGCTGATTCCTTGCTGTGCTTTATTATAGAAACGATAATTTTTCACTGGTTATAATCATATACTAGTACGTTAATTGATATAATGCAGTGAATTAGCTCTATTCTAGCTTTCTGTATATTTTAATTATAAAGTGTTGGATATTAAATGCAAATATTACTGCCAGTTTACATCATTTCTCATCTCTATCTCGAATTTAGATTCATTTTAAGCTAGATAGAAATTCAAATCCATTTGACTAATCATTCGAGCTTATTGAGACTGCTTTGTTGACTTAAGCTGAGTTCGGAATAGAGAATATTCAGTGATGGTTACCTTTGTCTTAAGTACTCACCACAGCAGTGTTGAAGTACGTGAGACTGCTTACGAGTTGGAAAGAATTCAAACAATGCAAAATTGAATTGCATCATAACATAATAAATTATCTCTTACTTAGAATACAGTATTTGAGTACAAGAACACAGGTGAGTATTTTAAAACCCTCTTCCAATAATTGACAGATCATTTGTTTAAATATTAAATGTACAGTTATTAACTTGATAATCGATGATAGCAGTAAGAAAAGTGCCGTTGCTATGTCATTCTGTCACGAATATCAATCTGTTGCTAAATTTGATTTTAGATTAGATTTGCTTTCATTATTATATTAAGTATTCTATAAGTTGGTAAATGTCTGAAGATATTATGGTATGGTGGAAGGCATGCCACCACATGCATGACTTCTGGTTGCTATGAACGATTATGAAGTTTTGAGTTTAATACCTTTCGTATGCTATCATATCCTTGAATGGTGCTGTAGATACTTGACGGAGAACTCTGAATTGTCCGGATCTGCCTCTGAGCTACGCGAAGTATGGTTGTATAACAATAAACTAAAATTACAGCTGGTGGTATGAAGAATAAGCCAGTCGCTGTTACAATAACGGCCTTTTTCTCATAAATTGGTTCACAACTCATAATTCCGTACGGATCGTAACGATATTCAGCGTTAGGATATATTAGCAACGAGTAAAAAGAGAACGATAAGAACCAAGAAAGTGAGACCATTGTGTAACAGACCTAATGTAGTGAGTAAAATTGAAGAGTTATAGCACCATTCAATCATTATGCGTCAAGTTCCGGGATTTCGGTTCAAATATATTTTCTCATTTGGGGAAATTACTTTAACTCAAATTCGGTTATAACTGGCTTAATAGAAACAATTTTTCGTCAATTTTTTATGTGAAAACTAATATCAAACTTTTTCAGCGACTAAACGTAGTGATTCGTGAAATTACCTTATTTTAAAATTTATAAAACATTTTAGGTCTTTCTTGGAAGGATAAGTCAATTTATCTGATTTGATGTGATGCAAGTCATTTTATGAACCGATTTTAACTGCTTTAACCGAACCAGTCATTACTAGATTCGGCAGCTTATATCAGTTAAAATTGGTTGAAACCGCTAGCCGAAATCCGAATTGCTGACTTGAGTCGTTGTCAGTAATACAATGTATCAAGTTTTAGGATGCAATTTATAATACCTTAGTGAAGTATTATATGAGAGTTTGCTTGCTTAAACATATACTATGCTCGTGTACAGACTCATAGTTTGGTTTTCTTCATTCTTAAAAGTCTCATAAATCACTTTCGTCTAAAGTTCACAAACCAAAGCAATGTATTATTTTCGGATTCTTTAATTGGAAGTTGTATTTCTTTATTAGAAGAGTAAAGTGTAATATTTTATGAAAGGTTTCTGATGTTACTTTAATAAAAATGTGTCATAGCTTTTAGCAGTATGTCAAAGCTAAAAATTAGTGTCAAGCGCAACACATTGTAGTCATCTGCTTAAGAGTTAAGAAATATAATTTTACAATATTTGACTTTAGCATTAGAATGCATTAGTTATTCAGTAGGTCTTGCGAAATAGCTGATTCTCTTTTTTCCTTGTCTTATTCTCACATCTTACGTTTCGCAAAGTATTATTTCAAGTTATTGAAAAAAGGAAGTTAATTTGTTTGCTCTGGAACAATTAGATCAATTTAGAGACTGTATCTCTTTTGAAAGAATCATGTTTTTTTGGTAAAAGGTCGTGATTTTCTTTTCTTAGAAGTGGATTCTCGCTACGGCTGAGTTTGCACTTTGAATTAAGCTGAGTGCTATTGTTTCGAGTCTTCTTTCAATTGCTTTCAAAAACAAACAGAGCAAATCTGTAACTTAACTTACAATTGAGAGAATTAACATAAAAGTTGTGAAATTTAGCAAAATCTTACGAACAAACACAGAAATAATTTTGTATAATAGTTATTGTTTTGCTAAAATCAAGAATCAAGATTTACTTTATCCTAGGGTATCTTATATTTATTTAACTATTGTGTATTAATATTTTTAACGCTTCATATCATATTTCATAGGTTTACAATGCATGTGCAGTATACTTATATATCAAATAACATTTTTGTTGGTTCAAATTTTTATGAGTAAATTCAAATAGCCCAAATATTACTTTACTTTTGTTGTGGACTTATTATTTATTGATTTAGATATTATATCACTTTTCAAAAGCACAATAGAGTTTTCACTGATAGTAAATAAATTATAGGCTATGGACGTAGTAATTAAGTGAAATTTTTTTCAATTTTATACTCAATACAGTGCTCTGTATAAATTCACAGCACATTCGAGAAAAAGGAAAATCCATATAATCGAAGAACGAACTCTTTTATTAAACATTCAGAACACATACAGCAATTTTGTGAAGTAGTTCACTTTAAAAATATTTATTTGAAAGCTCTCAAGAATGTGTTAAGTGACTTATTAGAAATCACTATAAACTCTATAAACTCACTGATCTTAGACTAATCTGAAGCTATGAGTGATTACTAATAATTTATTACTAGTAAACCTTTTCTATAAAGCAGTTTTATGGTTAATAACAATACAAGTATCTATTTTTTAGAGTCGACTGCTACACAAAACTCATTCATATAGAATTGAATGTCAGAAATATGATTTTCATGTCAATTATTTAAGGTTAATGATTTGCCTTCTGTTTGTCTGTGTTGAGTCATTGCTGTAAAGTGCCAACTCGATCAGTTATTCAAATTCCTATGCATTTGAATCTTAAATATTGTCTTTGATTATCTGGTAATCGACAATTTGACTCATAGAGACATAAATGCTTTATTATTTTTGAAAATCAGTTGATCATCTAGTTTAAAGCAAAAATTCAAGGCGAGTAACAAAAGTGAGAAGGATCAAGATAAAAGTCAATATAGAATGAATCCTACGTAAAGAAATCTTAGATGTGGGTTGTAATTGTGAAATATTCGAGTAGTTGCTTCAATTTTTTGTGCATTCATGTATATTGATCGCGTAAACCATTCAAACTGAGCAAAAATTACTTTTTAACAAAATCAATAGAGAATTAGAGAACTTTTCAGTCTTAAA
The DNA here is from genome assembly GCA_018873245.2 of Archegozetes longisetosus. NCBI lineage: Eukaryota > Metazoa > Arthropoda > Arachnida > Sarcoptiformes > Trhypochthoniidae > Archegozetes > Archegozetes longisetosus. The sequence goes on along the minus strand of JAEMBT020000004.1, from coordinate 5,517,723 downwards.
TATTTTATTCAATGTTGGAGCTTGAAACTTTTTTATCGAAACACTCAGATCACGAAGTGTATAAATTAGAGTTACTACTAAGGCATTGCATTTTACTTAAATACGTGTTTTTACCGGCAGCTATATTTGTTCGAAACTTTCTAGGTCAATATTAGATATAATAAGAACTTATTTGGCAAATTTTGTAAATACATATCTGAAGGGTTAGTAAATATGCAGTAAATATTTCTCCAAATTCTACTCTTAAACAATTAGAGAGATCTTATAGAAAATCGTCAGAAATTACTTTAAATAAATCCAAATTTTTGAATAAAAACACTGAATTTGCTAAATTAATGCAGCAATTTGTGACAGTATAAATGGATTCGAAGTTCAGTACAGTCTTGATTTATCTGCTGAACAAATGGAACCATTCAAATTTGCACCAATAGCTAGTTGAGAAACTGAAAGAAGTTTTTTCGAATATAAAAATGTTGTTTGTGATAGTAGGCTGTCATTTACTGAAAATAACCTTAAATACTATCTTATAGTCAATTGTAACGCTCACTTCTTATATCAGAATTGAGACACAATTACGAAATAGTAAATAAATATTAACTAAATATTTGAAGGTTTTAACTAAATATTATATTAAATATAAGAGTAGTTATAAATTAATACGATGCGATGCCTCAGTTATTACTAAAAATTTGCACAAAATTCGAAAGCTAGTAAAATAAGATGGAGAGCTTGGATCACAATACAGCATTTCATTCACATGAATTTATAGTTTTAGAATATCGAACGCATCAATTCTTAAACCTCTTCTAGCCATGGGATCGCTAAATGAATTTGAGAAAAGAAAGTCGTTCGACAATTTTATGATAAACAAACAAAAGGAAGTCACTGACTGTTAGGCACTTTATTGAAATGGGACTTAACAGACGATCGATTTATAATATGATTAGTCGTATAGAGAATAACATAGCATTAAAAAGATCCGACGGTTCGGATTATAAAGCCATCAAAATGAACCATAAAAAGATTGAAAGTCTGATCAATAGTTTTGATGGAAAAGTGGGGTTTTCAGGGAATAAACGTTTAATTATGCCCTAAAACTGTACCATCGATTCAAAAACTTATCCTAAAGACTGTGTAGAGAAACGATTGATTCCATTCCTAAAGAAATATGATGAGGACGGCATATAAGTCTTTTGACCGGACTTGGCAACAGCTCGAGAAACACGATCTCAATATTGAATAAATTTGGTACAAAGTTTTTCGAATGCATACATAATCCACCAAACGTTTCCCAGTTGCAACCAATTGACAAGTTTTAGAGTTTCCTTAAGACTCACATTTATAAAAATGACTGAAAAGCCAAAAATATAGATCATTTGAAGATTCGCATGAAACAAAAGTTACGCAAAGTGAGTCCAGAAGTCATGACAAACCTCAGAAAGAAGATGAAGACTAATGTTCGAAAGGCGACAGTATACCAAACTTAGTGTTCAACTAAAGCTTGTCTAATGCTCCTTCGATACGTGTATTACTTTTAAAATTATGTTCAGTAATAGAAAAGTTATTGGATTTTGAATTCTGTGTAAATTCTTTAGTAATAATTCCTTATTTCGAAATTCTTATTTCTAAACTTATAATTATTTGCATTGACTTATCTCCTTTGGATGGAATATTATTGAATTTTTTAATGAGTTGTCACTTAGTTTTTGTCTTAATTCCAAAAGAAGCACTAATGAGAAACAGCATCTGACAGGTTTCTTATAAAATCAGATGAGCAAAACTAAGCCTCTATTTAGAGCTTCTTACAAATAAATTGTTAACTAAAAAGTGACATTAGTCTTCAATTAAAACTTGAATTGAATGTTCGAAGTAGCTTTCTCGCGCGGATAGGTTTACAAGTTGGCACTTTAAGTGCTCAGCCACGGATATGTTTCTGTCTTTTAACTTCTCTTAGCCTAAAGTTGCAATTGGCTATCAATTTGCATTCGGTAGTTCGAACGTCAGTTTTTTTGATCTTCCGAAATGAATAATAAAATACTCGAGACTTCAATTGGATGAATATCTGAATACAATTGAATACTTGAGAGTTGGCGTGCGCTACTCTATTAAATAAATAATGTCGCTATACTTCAAAAGTGTTTTCGTAGAAATAAATCACTAACTTAAAAATATGATGCATAAAATTCAATAGCTTTCTTAGTAATTCAGTAACTCACTTTTCAAATTTTCTTTACACAAGACCAAACTTGCCTAGTTTTAAATTTAACTTCTTATACATACTACGTGTAGGAGTGTGTTTCCAATCGTTATTAATAAAGAATGAGAATCAATTTTCAAAGTACCCAAAGCGTGAAAAGAATATTCTCAAAATGATATGGGTTTTCATTCATACTTTCAATATTCGTTCTTATCGTTTATTAGTAAGTTGAAACACATTTCAATTCTTCATCTGTACATCTAATGTTAAAATCTTATGTATCAAATAGATTCAGATTTTTTTATTCTAATTCATCTGCTAGAAATCAGTTATTAGATGCTGAGTTATACTGGAGGTGTATATTTTGATCAGTTTGTCTTAAATAAAACTGGAAAATATGTTATTACTGATCCATTACTACATTTACTGAATCTTGAAATCATAATTTTTCCTTCGTAACTTCTCTCGAATGAGCTCAGAGGTTCTTAGACCGAAGTCTTTGTGCAACTTAAAACTTATTTGAAATTTAATTGAATTATATGAAATTACAAAGTATATTTTACTCGTCAAACTTTTAAATTAGGAAAAGTAGTTAGAAAAGTGAAAATGAGTTTTCAAATTGATAGGGAGTTTAAAGGATCTTGCATATCGCTCACTTTCCATGTGCTTTCGAATGAGTCAACTATTATATAACTGGAATCTCGAATGAATTTATAAAATATTAAATATATAAACCCTTATAAATATTAAAGGCTGCAACTCAGGCTCGTTCTATGATGCATGTGCTCTGAATATAATTCACAAGTTATAGCTTCAAGTTTAGCACATCAGACCGAAAAACAGCAGAACTTAAGCTCATCTGATATGTATTCAATTTACGAGCGTATTAGCAGTATGCTTAAACGCATCATTGTTTTTGCACGCATATCCATATCAGAGTGTATATACTTCAATGGACTGAACATTGAGTATCATTTCCATTGATAAGTTTGAAAATTTGTAGCCTACTCAACCAATCTGGCGTCCCTGATGTAGAATTTCTCATTCTGAAGAACATTCTTAATAATTTAGTTAGGGCTGTCACTCGTGTTGGAATTCTATTAGGCTTATCGAGTGCTTTAAGAGAGTATAGAGCTTTTAGAGGGGGTCTGTATAGCTTTATACTCACTAAATAAAAGCCCCACACTGTCTGAAAGCAATAGATAGACATATATACTGATTGAACTTATATTGCTCCCTATAAAAGAATGTCATTTCTGTCCTAATCAATCAAATACTGCTTATCAAAAGTTTTGAATATACCAACATTTTAGCCAAATCATCGGTTCACCCATTATAGCAACGTTTCAGTAGCTTCATCAATTTTTTTTGCAACTTTTCAACCTAATTTAGCTGATTGAAAAAATTGGAATTAACTTAAAACAACTCAAATGAATCATGTCCTGAATCGAGTGCACGAATCAAATTTTTACCTAATATTCTCAAATTACTAGTTTCGTGTTTTACCTCCAATTTTCAAAAACATACGTGAAATTGCTTTGAATTGAAGAACAAACATTAAGCAAAAACTAGCTTATTATTGAGCTCAATTCAATAAATCTCAGAAGAAGCAAGTAAATCCTCACTAAAAGCTACATTATTGATTGGCCAAACAAAATCTTAAGCAGCATACACTTTTTATATTTCAGTTCAAAAGTAACACAAATAATCTTTTTATATCGAAATTAAATCAATTTTCAAGAATATTTAAGTATAAGTTGAGAAGGTAAATAACACCTGTAATAATAATGAGTTATCATTTGAAGCACAAGACCATTACTTTCAAATAATGCTCCTCATCATGTTTCTATTTAAGTTTTTATATCATCTACCGTAAGAAAACTTATCTTCAACCTTACAGATTGACTATGAAAAGGCTCCAAATTTGATTGTAAAACTAATACAATCTTTGTGTTAGAATACATTCTAGAAAAGTATTTTTCAATGATTTCAAATGAACCGAAAAAATTTAAATCCGTTTTAGGAATTAAGGAATAATCTGCTTTAACATTTGAACAATTTATCTCTTTTTCGAATATAATTTAGAAAACTTATTCAAGTGTCAGATTACGCAAGATATTCTACTTGAAGCTATTTGTGACATAGTTCAACGTTGATTTCAAGTTGCAGCCACTACTATTTAAATTTAGTTTAATTTTCAACTTCGAAGGAAAATGATCTTTCTTAAAAAGTAAATTACTGTGAAATCTAGTTTTTAGTGGATTCAATTTTTGTATGAAGAAAATCAAAAATTCTGCTAACACTATTACTAGAGTTAGAAATTTTAACAACTTTTCACAAGATTAGTTCCAGAGTGATGTAAATGGGGTGCAAACTCATTCTTATCACAATTATTATGGGTTATAGATAATTCAATTATATTATTAAAGATAATATTTCATAACATGAAAATAGGATCCGTTCTCTTTCGGTATTTTTAGCTAAAAAGTTGATTGGCTTTGTATTTTCTGATTTATCTAAGAACATTTACCTTATTAATTATTTATCACTCTCTAGAATGTGAGCTTTAGACGAATTGAATAAAAAAACTAAAGCAAAATATGAAGCATTGATGAGCCTTGATTATCCTCAGTATCAAAGCATAATGTTATTACGAATTAATTCTGTAGTTTAAGTGATAGAAGTATTTGTTGCTCTCATCATATCAAATACCAGATAAATAGATCAAATAAATAATTGTCTAACTCCTACTCTAACTCTAAGACATAAATAGTTAGAATGACTGGTGAGCATTCCTATTGATGACAAAGATTTACATAAGGGCTAAATAATAATAAATGATGTGATAAAAGGAGAGATCGACAATGGAGGAATGTGACTTTACCTTTCTAGTCATTAAGGAATGATATCTGAGCGGATGAACAATACATATATATCTATCGATTGCAATACATAACAGAGCTAAAGTTGATTGATGAAATAGCGCTGATATCAGTAATGCTTCAATTGCGCAAACCGTCTGATTCCATGGCCAACACTGACGGACAATTGATATAAAACTAATTGGAGTCACGAGAGTACCTACTGCCAGATCAGTTAACGACAGAGATGTCATTAGAATTTTCGGCAAATCTCTTAAATAACGGGAATAGTTTTTACTATGAAGAACAAAAATCATCAACAGATTCAATAATATCACAGCAATAGTTATTAACATAATAAGTGTAGCTTTGATACAGTCTTCAATGCTAAGAGATTCATTAGCATGAGATTGAGATCCGTTAGCGACAGTCTTGATCTGCCAGCACGCTCTGCCTCTAAACGGTGACACTTCCATTGCATTAGATGTGAAAGAAGAGAAAGAAGAATTTTCTACAGCACATCAAAGAGATATAGTGAAAGTGAGCTCGGAGACTAATTCTGTGATGGAGAGTGTATACTAAAGTTTGTATAAACATTCTGGAGTGTACTATGCATGTGCGCTCAAGTTTCTACTCTCACTGCACAATTCGGGAGTAATAATAATAATGGTGTTAGCAGGTTTACTCTACTACTCATTTCTGTTTGGTATTTAGTATTAAACTCATCAAATGTTTGTCTATTTTATAGAGAACCTCTACATGTATTTGTTATATTCTATTGAACAGGAGGTGTCGCATCCAAATCGCTCCAACCAATTGCTAGCCATTACAAAGAAAACATTTGATCGATTTAATTTGCAGATGAAAATCAGAAACACTTGGATAGTTGACAAATTTTTCAACTAATTTAATACTGAGACCATCCAGGTTATTATGTGAGATAACACTCACTTTAATATCACAGCTGTTGAGCCAGTGATTAAAGTTAGCAAAACTAATATTATTCTTGTCTTAATTGAAGTGTAACTTTTTTGTTGTTCAAATTTAATTAACTGCACTTAACTCACAAAAAAATCTCTTATTTTAATTAATTTAATATTCCAATAGAAAAGTTAAGGCAATTATAGTTAATAACATTTTGATCGTTAGCTAAAAACATTAGTTATAATACAATTATTTGAATAAATTTTATATTATTTTAAGATTATAAATAACAAGTAATCTATCGTCATCGAAACCACAATTGACTAGTATTTAGTTGAGCTTAACATCAAATGAAAAGTTATGTTGAAAACTTCTTTGGTGAGGATTGAACAACTAACGATCGCATTGAGGCGTAGGAGTTACTATGAGTCTTGTCTTACCCGCTGGTGTACCTAAACAGATATTTATCACCTTTATTATATCTACTTATTTATTTTATTCTACATTTTCTTTTAAATAATTACCTCTAGTGGTCAGTAGTATTGGTTCGGTTGTATGGTATGAAATCAAATCTGCTACTGTTTTGAATGTCTGAAAAAACACCATCAAACTCAGTTTACTCAACAAAAATCAATAGTTTGTTCAAGTGACGCTTTATTACTGTTATTTTATATGATATCTAAAGATAAACCTCAGAAGCACTTAAAAGCACTTCCTATTTTTATGATCGATTTAGCTTAAGGCAAGTGAGCGAAGATGCAAACATTCTCAATATCGATCAATTTTTGTAGAAATTATACATTATCTAAAAGGATCATAGGTTTCCAGGTATTTGAGCGAGTATTTAATCTAAAGAATTTTTTTGAGTTGCTGCTACACTGATGAATTTTGTTCAAATAAGAATATTTGAAGAGTTGGATGGATTGTCTGTACTTATTGTGAAAAAGAAATTTGCTTTCATGTTATACAACTACATTTCAAATACTTAGAATTGTTGACAATAAAAACTGAATCAAACTATTGAGAACATTATGAACAACTGTAATGCTAGTAAAGCTCTATTGCTATAAGAATTGTATTGTTTTCTTATCCTTACGAGCAAGATAGCTTCAGTCGTTATGCTATCTTTTCAGGTAATAAAATTTAATAACAGAATTTGTTATTAGAGAAGTACTACTAATAACATGCAAATTATAGGGTGACGATTCAAACCAATTTAAGTGTTGTGGAAGTGAAATAAAATTAACTGTAAGTTTGTAAATATTTATAAATACAATAGAAAGCGGCACTTGATTGAGAAACCAATATTTCAATGATTAGAACCTTTTCTCTTGGTTTTTCTTTTCCAAGCGCATAAAGACCATCAAGTCTTTTACGAATGTTCAAATGAAAGACTCTTCCATCATGAAAGATCGTCAATGTGTATGGATTGCTTTTGCCAGCTCTCTTACTCTCTCTGACCAAATAGGAACCAGGTTGGTCTTGTGACATAAGTAATGCTTCTGCTTCTTCTCTCTCAACGTTGTGGTACCACTCAAAGCCTCGAGAGATTCATTGCCTGCAGACGTGTGCGGTTGAGGCAATGGTGGCAAAGGACGGGCTGATATTGCTACTAAATATGAATTATTAACTTGTTAAATAGTCTGAATACCTACTTAAGGCTGAAACCTTAAAAATAACTTTATTACAAACAAGAAATAGATTATGTTTTTTACGTTAATCCCAAGGCTGTAACTGACATTTCCTAATCCTTGTTTATACAACAAGGATTAGATTGAAGAGCAAATAATATTTGTGAGAAAAGAAAATGCTAGTAAAACTTGAGTACATAAAACAAATCTTCTAGGATCATAGTTTTTCAGATTGCGACACTATTGTGCTAGTCTTTAGGTTATACAACAAATTTTACTATTGCCATAATGTATCAGAAATTTATTCATCTATGTAACTAATGTAACATTTAATGTATAAAAAGAAATAAATTTATTCGAACAACTACAGAATCATGCGTGTTTTCATGTAAACAAATACTTAGCTGACAATAACGTTGGCATTCTCTAATCATTTATCACTGGTCTTTTGTTCTCAAAAAGCTTATCCAATTGTAGAGCATGTTGTAATTGAAAAGCATTCAAAATTATAAACTGTTTCAATTGAATATTCAAACAAAAATGATGGTTTTTATTCTTTTCAAAAGCGGTTACTAAAGTGTCTTTTAAATTAATCGATTTGACTAAAAATAGTTAAATTACAGGTAATTGCTTTGAGGCTTAACACGCGTTCGAGTTATGCAAATAAAATTAATGACAGGCAATAAAATTGATTATATGCTTGATTTTAACAGCAATTGCACAGCTCAATATCATGTTTCTCACCAAATCATTGCAACAACTCATAAGTCTATTATTAATTACTGTGAATAGAGTACTTTCTAATAAGATTAGATTAGATTCTGACTAATCATTGCAAATGAACTACAGACTAGATTTAAGAGTTGAGCAATCTCTTGTATAAACACAGCCTTATTTCAGACAAAATATTCAATCATCGTTAATACAGAACTACACTCAAATGTTTGCCAATTATATCAGTATTAGTCATTGGAAAAAGATTATCTGCATCAAGTTCAGTTTTTGGAGCCTAACCTAAAATTCAAATTGCTCTTACTAAAGTATGAAAGACTTTCGAAGTTTGTCAGCTTACCAATTGTCAACTTGCCCTAAAACATATTTGGATAAATAGGAAAAACACACACTAGTCATATTTGGATCGAATCTTCGAGTTATGATTCAATTTCTACTCCAACTTCCACTATTTGTATTACAACAAAAGCAATGAAAACAATCGAAAAGTTTTAGTGATCAAATTTAGTACTGAAAAGAGCAACTCAACTTTGTCAGTTTGAAAAGTTATTTGAATCTATGTTACGCCATAAAGTCATAACATTGTTTGAATTTGTCAAGCAATAATCTTACGCTTTTGTGCTTGAGAAGCTTGAACTAAATTGTAAAGAAAAAATTTCAATTGCAAGCGTATTCTTCAAGCTTATAAGTGCCATAAGGCTCAATACATTAGGGTCCACGAAGGTTTATCAATCTATTCATACATCAGCTCTTTATAGAATATTCTACAAGTGTTTTCAGATATTATCTAAAAATTTAGTTCTAACAAATTAGTTCTAACGTTTGCAGCTACTATATCTTTCGAATAAATTAATGTTTTATTCAATAATGAGTAATTATTTTCCAAATATAGTAAAATGAGATTTTGGACCCGTAATTTTGCAAGAAAAAATTTAATTGATCTCTTTTGGTTTCGTTAAGATGTTGAATAAATGCGATACAAACTTGGTATTAAGTGCCCCAAGCCAATCACTTGAAAAGAGCTCAATTTTATAGATTGAATTAAAAGCTAATCAAGCCTCTCTAAGGATGATGTTTCGACCTACATCTAAATTATTAATTCCATCTCTATTATAGTTTAATAACTTGTTTCAATTTGAATTTCGTGTAATTTCAACTCCTATCAATCGAGAGAGTCGTGTATAATAACGTCGAGGGCAATAATAATTCAATTCTGACTAATATCAAAATTGAGAGTCAAGTTCACTCAAACTGATTAATTCAAATCGATTGAAAAGTATTTAATCTCTTATCACAAGCAGTAAATTTGAATTTAGAGCCAAACAAAAGTTGAAAATGTTTCATATATGCATGATTCTGTAATTTTGGATTTCAAATCAGAGATCTAAAGTTGAATTGAATTTGTTAGCACAAATTAATGTATTTCAGTAATAATGCTACATTAATGCACGACTCATGAAACACAAACTAACGATTTATTATAAAATCAAAATTAAGACTATGTAAATTGTAGTTTTCTTATTTAAATCGAGTGCTAGTTTCCAATTTAACCAATCTTTTATAGAGAAAATTATGTCAAACAAAAAATAATCATAATTATAATAATTGTAATCACGAACGCAGTAATCAGTCAATAACTTACGAATTAATGAACTTTAAACACTTGTAATTTGATAACTCGTATCGATTGGGATTAGTTGGCGCACTTATACTATTTTAATATTAGTTTCTAAACCAGTCAACGAAATCATTCATTTTCATACATATTACAGCTTTGGTTACGAAAACAAGATATTGGTTACAAATTTTAGAAGCTTAATTATCACTTTTAGAATATTTACACTCACTTAAGATGCAAATTTTCTTACCTAAATTCAAATACCTTGAGTTATATGAACAATTAATTTTATACAACTATGCGCTAAAGCTTCGTAAGATTGAAGCCTTCTCTAATTAATGAAGGACATATTTCTTGAATAAATCATAAAATTGAATATATAATTAAGTCAAAAATAGAAACTTTGATCAGATCTAACTAATAAATGACATGACTAGTCAAGCCTAAATTGCTTATCATATTTTTGAAAGTTCATCGATTAGACAAGCACATTTGAAAGCGGGTTTCACTCAATCTAATAGAGTAATTTATTCAAAGTTCAAATTTATTGACTATGGAATTCAAGAACTACACCATTAGACTAATTGAATTGCACGATAAACTTACCTATACACAGAAAATTTACTCTGCTTTTCACCTATTGATTCAGTACTTAAATGCTTGAATGCACCGACTAAGTAATGACTTTTAACTTAAATTATCATTAAAATGGAATTTGCAGAAAAGAGTTTGAAATATTGAAGCGATTCTAAACAAATAATAATCTTTATGTAAAATAGGATCCTTAAGAAATATTTCTCATTTCTATTGAAGGATTATTGCACCTAAATTACAACCATTAAATGCTCAATTTAATAGTGCCTTCATTCATAATCAGGATCAATATAAGCTTGTTAAACAAATTTTATTCACTAGCTTAACCAGTAATAGGATAGAATAGAATAGAATATTCTCTTCTTTTATAATCATTCTTTCATCAAACTTATCTATTTTCATATCAAATACTTGCAATTTTTAGGATGAGTCAAATTCTCTAACCAAATCTTAAATTATTATTCAACTAATTTTCAGATCTATTCGAAGATTGAGTCAATTTGTAGCAGACACGCAGGACTTGGAATTTATGTTTGAACTGATGTTAAAGAAAAGTAGAAAATATAAATACCTGGAGGAATGTTGCTAAATGGATCTGAACTTGCCAATAGAGTCTTGGGACCTTCAACGAGATTACTGTCGGGCGTAATTTTTCTATCTTTAGATTTTGACCAACTGGGTAAATTAGGGAAAACATCGGGTATTATTTTAGTCTTGCTGCTTGAAGGGTTTGTAGGCTCTTTCACTTTGGGTAGAGGAGGTCTTGGACCAAATTGCGGCATAAACCTTTCGTCATTGTCTTTCACTTCAATTGTTTCGTAGTTTTGTTCGCTAAATGGTTCCTGGGCCTGATTGTTACTCCTTGTAATTTGAGGAAACGATTCGTAATCGTCTTCTAAGCTCGGCGTTCGGGGCCAATTTGAAAGAGCTCCCACTGGGGAATCACCATCTCTTGTGCTCAAACTAACAGATGAAAGCGTAGATGAAGAATGTTTTCGCTCCATAATTATTGGTGTTTCAGGTCTATTTGGAAGAAGATAGTCATCTTCTGTAACAGATTCGCAGATTTCTGGATCTGCATTTCGTGAGTTTGAACAACTACTGGAACTGTCACTTGGGAACAGTTGCAATTCTGGAGAAGGCACAAGATGCAATTCAGGAGGTGGAGATTTAGGCAGTGGAGGTGGCGGCGGCTCTGATGGAGGTCTCTTTTGAGGTGTTTTCGATCCATTGTTATTGAAGGGTTTGCGCGGAATGCTATCAAATATACAACAATCAGCATATTATATCAATTCAAAGGAGACTTACATTTGAGGTTTGTTTTTAGGTACTTCAGGTTTAGTGGTGGGAGGTTTAGGCATAACTCTGGGACTTGGTTTCGGTGAAACACCTTTGACGCCATTCAACTCAGATGTTTGTGTTTGACCGCATAATTCAATCTGTTCGTCAGAATTGGATTGTGAATTTTGATCGTTTATGCCATTTTTATTTGCCTCCCCATTAATGCATTCACTTATTTCACGTTTCTCTTCGGCAACATTAGCATTAGTAGCCTTGGAGTCAAGTTGACTTTCTTCCTCGAGTAACTTGAATCCAGTCCCATATACGCAAACAGGTTCATAGAGCGGGTCTTCAGTTTGTTTTAAATCATATTTATTTGTACTGGGCTTTAATCTTTCAGTTCTCGTAGTATCTTCATTGTTCTCATCTGATTCATCATCTGAATCAAAGTCTGAGCCCCAGCCGACATCATCGTCGTCATCATATTCTAGATAGTCAAATATCATAAATCAAACATGACATGAATGAGATTTAAATCAAAGGCTTATTTCCTAATTAAATACCGCTTTGATCGACTACTTTATTCTTCGCGTGGTCTTTAATGGTTCCGACAAGCTTTTTCGCATTACAGGCTTGAGTTTTGCATTCATTAATACATTTAACGATTTGTCTGCAAAACAATACGTCTTTAGAAATGATCAATTGTTTCTGTTAAGTAAATAGTCAGGGCTTAAGATTTTAGGGAAATAATGAGTTTAAGTTGGTATGTTTTTCAGTTGGTATGTGTTTAAGTTGGTACAGGGTCGTCGACTTTAAGTAAACACTTAGATTATATAGTTGATCAAATTTTCGTAATAGCTTCACTATCAAGGGTTTCATCTTATTCTACCTACTAACCACAACCAGCGAACAACAGGATACATTTCATCGCCAATATAACTGCGCTTTTTATTTGCCATAAATGCCACTTCTCTTCCGGAAAACAAATTTACGCTTACCCCCACATTTCGGGTTATATCCGGCAAACTTCAGTGCACAAGCTTTGCCTATTACTAGATATTTTTGTGTCGTATTTTGCAACGCTCTTTAACTACTAATTCTCAAGTTTAAGCTATTAATTGTCAGAGAACGTGACTTATTTTCTTTCAAATTAAACTTATTTTTCAAAGGTAACTCATGTAATGTTAGTTCGTGTTTTACCAACAAATTTCATGCTTATACCTAAGACTTGTTTGAGAGAAATTACATTCTTATCGACAAAAAGAGATTGTATTAAATTTTATTAACTTATTTTGTCATATGAACGCTAGACCCTTAAGAGGTGGTTGCCTTAAACGCCTTCGGAACCTGTTGCCTCAGCGCCTACACTTATGATACATAAAACAGGATCACTTGCACCATAACTTTAGACACTATTCAATAAATACAATGAGCCAACATAACCAAAGCTATTTGAGAATGATTGGTTTGATTCTCATTCTAATTGGGAAAATACTAAAATATTAAGCTAAATGCATTCATGCAAACCACCAAATGCCGTTTGATTTTGAAGCGTAACATAATTTGAAATTTAGTGATTTTTACGAACACACGAACACGTATTTTTATATTGTTACACAATCATTATAAACATAATAGTCATTATAAATAATACTTAGCCGCTGCTATTATTACGCACAAGTTCTAACTTTAAAAAACTCATTAAATTATGATAACCTGTGTACCTAAGTAAACAATGAGAAATATATCTTAATGGACATAGTGGATCATTTCATTCTCATTACGTAAAATCACATTACAGGAAAAATTCAGTTTTTTTCATGCTAAATACTCAGGAAAAGGGACGCCTTTAATAACTTGTGATTAACATAACGAGTCTTTATAAGGCAATTGTTTTAATAATAATCTAACAAAATATGTCAAACATAAGCAAAAATATTTCATCTAAATATAAATATAGTTTGAATACTGAACACGAGTATAGTCTAAACGCTATATATAACTTGGATTTGAATTTACAAACATATGAAACTCATATACCTTCTGAAGTATCTTTTCATAGTAGGCCATTCAGGACTTTTTAAAGAACCAATTTGTTCGTGTAAATTGGAAAGAGAAAGTCTTTAGCATCCATTGTTAATTTACACGTTAGTTGTATTCAATTTTCAGGTTGCAGCAATGTATTGTTTACTATAGGAATTAATGATTAAGTTCACGTCACACTTATCGGCGCTTAACTATTTTCATATAATATATCAATTAGATTCACGTACACAAACTATTATAATAGATAACTAACAATATTTCTCTTTCATAAACTTAATTACCTAATGCCTAAAGTTCACACTTGTAATACGCGAGTTGTCACACTAAAATGTTTTCAAAATCAAATCAAGCAAACTATTTGAACTCGGCAGAGGCTGAACACCGTTTGAACTGAAAATAGTTGCAAACTGCACAAAATTTTGATCCGTTAAAATAGAACAAACATTAGAGCAGGTGAATAACAAAACAATATTTAAGGCATCCACGCCTATAGTATAAAACTACATCTGGAGAAGCAATCGCTTAGCAGTAAAATTAAACTGATAAATATGAGTGATAAGTAATCGCTAAAATACACCTCTAAATAATGGAGCATCACTTGAAGTGAATTTTCATAAAACGACTTTCATGTTATTTTCACATACGGGAAGGCATCACTTAAAAATTACACTCTTCAGTCCCAGCTTTAAGTTCAGACTCAGCTTTAAGTTCAGACTCAGCTTTAAGTTCAGACTCAGCTCTAAGCTTAGACTTAGTTTCTCGACACTGATACACTTGTAAAATAGTATTTATAAATAGTTGAGTACTTGCGACAGTTCAGCAAAACATATGCGAACTCCTCTGAGAATAACTTAACAGTAAAAGTTCAAAATTGATGTCGATCTGTAATTTTGAGCACATATAAACTTATCGCTGGCACTAAACATTCTGTAAGTTGAGGAATGCGTTAGCTTTTGCTAACTAAACGCGAACTCAAGTCGAGGGGAAAGCATGACCCTCTTTTACTAGTTGTTTACTCCCCGAACCAACTAAGAAAAAGTGGTTTGCAATCATCTCTACTACCTTAAGGTGGACTTACTTTGAAAATATTTCAGTCGCTATTCTTTTTTATTTCTTACTGTCTGTATAAAACTTACTATACATGTACTCAATCTAATTGCATACACACCATTGCGGGGGACTTTACATTACACTACTTCTAGCATAATCAACCCATTCAGCTGTAACCTCAATGCCAACCTAGCTTTTGTCCGTTATAGCGATTGTATGATTTTTACCATCACTTCAATCTATAGTCAACTTACTATGAATACTAAACTTGATTGCATTGCAATGATAAGCAAATTTCATATTAACTCGTTCTACTGTTCTAGTTTCTTTTTACACTATTCTCTCTAATAAACAATATTTTACTCCAATTACCTATGACTTACAGCTTTGTAATCAAATTATGCCTTTCTGGGAAACTCGCATTCTTTCACTAATTACGTAAGTCCTAAAACTGGACGAAATCTTATCTGTGATTAACGCCTTGTAATGACTATTTTGATTTTTAATAACTTAATTATCTTACGTCGACGTAGTATCTGAACCATGACAAAACTTACATTTAATATTGTTACAAGTAATTACGCCGTTAGATTATGTCGGTATCTGTTATTAGATTAATACAACTCTTTTAGTAAATACTTATATCTCCAGTATATCCCTTTCCAGTCAACTTATTTCTAGAGGTTTTGCTTCCGTATAAATAGATTTTGATTATCACCAATAACTTTTAACCTCTTATCAAATAAAGATTACGGCATCAACAAAGCATAAATTCAGTTAACGTTTTTAGCGCACATTTCTATTCACCTGTTTGAGAATACAATCAGTGATTGTCAATCACTTGCATGAAATACAAGTTTCAAAACTATTTGAGGAGATTTTGAATTTTTCCAAAATAGACCGAAATATTTATCATATTTTCATGGTTCTTCTAAAGAATATTTTATACTTTTCTAAAGAATATTTTAAAATTTCAGCTATTAATCAGTGAGATAAAGCCATAAAAGGTTTATTTGATATATCCTGGAGCTCTTTGTGAAGTGTTATTTTTCGGTCGCTAAACAGACATAATTGGCACTGCAAATGGACAAAAATCTCATTACATCACATTAATGCCAATTTAGTTTTGGAAAATTAATATTAGCAACTTGGCGGTCCTCGCTTAACAGCATAACAAAGATTAACTTTTGAGAAAAGTTAAGTAAACTTAGATTATCAAAAGTAAAAACTATCAAAGGATACTTTGATTCGGTTAAGGTTCAATAATCTGACTTCAATGCTTCGATTGATAATAGAGTCTAAGCAAAAAATTTGTCCGACTACACACTCTCGGAGTGGTCGATGGAAAAAGTTTCATGTGAATAGCTATTATAACACTAAAAGTATAGAACGGAGTTAAGTAAAGTGAGTAAATCCAGTCAAGCGCATCGTTAGTGATGCGTAAACTGCAATCATATCTACTCTGTCTTTTGGTCAAATGGGAATCTGTTTTCTTAAGTACTACATCTATCAGAATAGTGCCAATAAAAGCAAGTTCTGCTCACCTTCTTCTGTTGATTTTCAGTTCTGAAAATGTAATAATCAGATCGTCACTCATATCCTGAAATAGCAAATTACAATGAATGACTCACTAAGTATGCCTTAGGCTTAACAAGTTGATCATCCTGTCGCATATATACATTAAAACCAACTTCTCTCTAATAGTTATATATTTGATCCATTCTACGTTAATACTTTTATTCTTTTATTCTTTTTAACTTGAAAATCTCAAATTGTCTGCTTAACTTTCTATTCAAATTATAATCAAAATTAAATTCTTACCAATAATCTGGCTCCATTAATAGCTCGAACCTTGAAAGCTTGAAAGCAGTCGTGCAAATCCTCCTACAATAATGACAGATACTGTAATCTGATACGAACTTTTTCTCTCGATTTCTCTCAATTTCATAGTCTCTTATTTGATATAATACCTTTAGAAACCATTCAAGTAAGTCTTCATTAGACCACTTTAATACGATATCTTTTGGGGGAAGTTTAGCCATAGCTAACTATTGAAAACTCAATAAACATGAAATTTTTATTTGGGTTAATTTAGTTCTACTACTACTAGTAGAGCACATCATCAAATGATCGGATGTATTTCCTATTTAATCATGAATTTCTGAACAAATAAAATGTCAAAAAGGTGTGTCTTTCATGTGTAATGCAAGATGTATTGTTATGTTAATATTTTTATTATAATATAATATTTCCAAGTCACTTTTTTTAATATTATCAAACTATTGAACGAATCAAATATACATGAGACTAACTTTTACAGAGACTGTGCATAAGACATAACCCTATATGTGAGAAATTATTAAATACAACTATCTAATACAAAATTATTCAACATTTTAAACTTTGATCGCCACAATCTACTCTTATTTGTTTTAACTGAAACATTTTAATACCAGATATTTAAGTTACTGTTATTTGTATCAGGTAATCATCTCTTTATTTGCCGAAACCTACGGCAAATTTTCAAATTCTTTGACATCCGTTTGATTGACTTACTTGGGAAGAAAAATGGTTTTAAAAGATTTTTTGCGACATAATTCTTTGGAAAATACGTTAACACTCTGATTTGATGAGGTATTGCATTGATTTCTCAAAACTAGTTGCAAATAAATCAAGTCTCAAGTAATTGGCTTTGCATAAATTTCTACGACAAGTAAAGAGATTGATTTAGAACTCGATCATAAATCGAGAAAAGTAACTAAATCGGGCTCAATCTGAATACGTTTTACGACTACATAGATGTGATCTTTTTGAACTCATCATTTCAGTGCCATTTCTTTTGAAAACCCATAATTTTACGATTAGGTCAAACCAGTAGACGCTTTATATTTACTTTGAAGCAATCCACTTATCTCGTAATAAGAAAATTTCGATTCGTAATCTACCTTCAAACTTGAAGTAAACTTTCAATAATTTTTATATTTAACAAATAGAATTTCAAACATATTATTTAGTTAAACCCAATATTTCTCCCGATTGACATTTTTCTTAGTATCTCAATATCTCAAAATAAAACTTGTGTTTAGCAAAAATCAGTTGCATGTAGATTGATTTGGTTGATTTGGGCAAATATTAATCATTAATAAGCATTGAACTAAGATTAAGCAACATCCACACAGTTGTAGCAGAACATCGAGAGTATCTTTAGTGCACGCATTGAATTTGATATCTAAGATACACTAAAATTGTTTTTGGTGTTTATTGTATTTAATCAAAATGTGTTATCAGTGTGTATAAATAATATGTATAAACCATTTAGTTTCGGCATTTTATCTAAAACCAAATTCCAAAACATAGGAAATGAATTATTCACAAATTGGGTCTATATTACATCTATTGTCAGTCAATGCTATGTCAGTCTATAATATTATTTCAATTAGAGATAGCACTTTGTAGCACTCAACCTAATATTTGTCTGTTTAAAACTGACAAAAAGAGAATCCGAGAATTAAGCTTTTCTACGCTTAAACAGTCAATCAAAATTTACGATCAATTTATAATACTATTGAGGCACAGATTCGAGAAATTTGACCTTTCAATAGCTATTACAAATGTAGTTTTAGAGCAATTATTTACAAATACCTCTACATAATTACTATGAATATAGTCTGAAGCTTTAGATTATTCAGCTGAAAAACTACTGAATAGCTATATCAGCTTAATGTTTTTTTTGTTCTGTGGTTTTTACTCAACTTCAAAATAACTAGATTATTGTCAATAGTCTATTGACTTTTGCAAAACTTGGCTTCAAGTACCGCTCAAGTCTTTGTATGCCCTTACAAATGTGTCTACAAGTTTCGCAATCTTTATCACATTCAGCAATTTATAATTTAGTTTAATTGAAAGTATCGTAAAGTGGTTCTGGTACTTGTTGTTTGTATTCAATACCAATACTGTTTGATACAAGCACGAAATGATAAAATGTTTCACTGCCTTATTAGACCCAAGTAATCGTATTTGTGTCTGACTCTAATCTCTAAGTTAAAATGTTTTAATTTTAAACCAAAGTTTATTAAACCTTGTAATCACCGAAAATAAAGATAAGAAAAGTAAATAAAGTTTACAAAACAAAGTTTGATAGTTTGCCATTGCTTCATGTGCTTCTCATGTGCTATAGTTAGAATCAGATAAAAAAATCTTTTGAAGAAAACAAAATTTTCAGTAATTTGCAAAGATTTGTGTGAAAAAAGTGAATTTATTTCTCACAAGATGAATAATTACTTGTGATAACTATAAATTTTATTGTTATAAAAAGTGACCCAATTCTTGGTCAAACTTAGCATAACTTGAAAAGTTTGAAAAACAGTTTCTGAGTCTGCGCACTAATTGTTGCCATTTTTCTGAATACCAGGCCTTACGATTACGTATACTTTTGAAAAATGGATAGCAATAAGACATGTGAACAAAATCTATTACCAAATGATGACCAAAATGAAAAGGAGAATATTAATTATCAACTTAACAGACAAATGCAATTCAAAGAAAACGAGCTTTTGTTGAACGCTGTGAAAGAAGCGCTTAATTGCGATCGAAGTCAACCAAACAACATATCAAAAGACTCAGAAAACGATAACTCGATTAATATATTGTCAACGAGTGGCAGAAAAAGAAATGATTCAAGAATCGGCAAAAATAATAATAATAATGTCAACCAAATTAGTGACAAAAACAATGGCAAAGAACATACTATTAGTTAGTATTTAATTATAATTTGATAATTGAATTTATTTAAGGGAAAGACAACTGTTTAGCAACTAAATAAGCTGTCGATGTAAACAAACGCATGCCAAATAGCAATCAAATTTAGTCATATTATATCATTTGTTTTCGAGTAAAACAATTCAAAATCTTTAATGTTTTCTCAGTTAAATTAGTCGAAGATATGGAGAACGAAAAGGTAGGCGAGCTTTAAGCACTTCATGTTAATTTAAAGAGGAAAAGCGAAATAAAGTTGTAAGTAGACAGTATTGTTCGAATGGGCTAATAAAAGTCAGTCAAAAAATGATTTAAAGCGACCGATTGAAAAAAAATTGCAATTGAAAGTAAAATTAATTTAGTTTTGAACTGGTCGCTTTGTACCAAAGATGTGAAACATGTCAAAGAAGATAGTGAACTTCCTTGATGAGTCTTAGCTATTGAAATTTTTTGCATTTTTAATGTGTCCCAATCACTGTTCTATTGAATTACTTGCCACTTCTTCATAATCACATTAATTCTACATCTTTATTATTTGTTTGCGTTAGACCTGTGCATCGGTTCCAAAACTTTCGGCCCTACCCGAGCCCGATGAACAGGTCTAATTCGCACTTAATTTGTTGTTAACTTAATAACCATTGAAATAAATTTGTTTCCTAAAACATGTTTCCTTAATGAAAAAATATTTTGCCCATCGTTGCGATGCAGTTCTAGTAAAATTAGAAATATTAGCCTATTTTGATCAGTTATTGATTTGAAAATCGTTGCTTATTCATACACTATTTGATGTGATCAGATTTACATCGGGAGGCGTTTGTTAATTATTTTATTCAAATTAATGACATTAGATTTTATAATCAAATTTCCTCTACTAGGCATCTTATTTGGTCGCTGATCTAAAAGTTTGTCTTCCCTTACTTTTATTTCTATTTTTTTTAATAACTTTTACTTTTTACTCATATCAATATGTATTTAAGTTAATAATAACTAAAATTGATTTTATTAAAGGGATGTCTTCATTATTTGACTATATAAGAAGTGAATTAAGACGAGGATATGTTTTAGAGAATGATGAACAAAGATATACTGAACGAAGAGAAAAGTTTTATGTATTTCTGAAGATTCCCTGGGAGTTAGAAAGAGTAATGTTTATTAATAATTGATATCTGAATCTAATTAATAGTTAATTACTTATATTATTGAAATAGTTTTTGTGTTACGGATTCTTTCAATGTGTCGACGCTTTTCTATTTGTGTTCACATTACTGCCATTACGATTCGCATTAGCCCTTTGGCTACTAATCACCAGATCTTTCAAGAAGGCCATTTGGTATTTATCTATTAATCTATTTTTAAATTGATAGCTCGAGCTCTCCAATTAATTATAATTAATATCCGAAATAGTTTCATAACTGCAAAGTCAAAGGGCACGACATTCATACTCCAGCCAACATTACAACCTGCAGAAATTTGTGATCTCTTAAAAGGAATCATTGTGATTAGCGGTGCTTTTCTAATGAGTTACATCGACACCTCTATGTTGTATCATATTATCAAAAGCCAGTCTGTGATTAAACTCTATATATTTTTCAATATGTTGGAAGTATGTCACTTTTTTAATTACTCTTAATTATTCTTAATTATATCAAGTCTTATATGGCCTCATCCAAAGATCCCAATACTTAGATTACTGGACGAAGTTTAAGGACATTTAAATTGTAAATTAGACTGTTTGTTATCTATAACTGCAAATTCCTTAAAATGTTAACTTGATATGGAATTGGTTTTTTCCATATCTAGTTACAGATTCATTTATTTTTCAACATTTTCGAGCATAAGGGCGAATAATTAAACTTTGTCACACTAATTAGTCTGCCTTCGTTTCCTTTAAATTTTCTGAATTTTGGATTGCTATCTTATAAGGCATCATAACTCTTGTGAGTTCACACCTTAACAATCAATTTTTGACATTTTTCAACATTGAAAAATAGCTGACTTTAAGAGAAAACTCCTTTTTCTAAAATTTATAATCGATGCAGAAGTCGTTCTAGAAACAATCAAATTTTATTACAGTAGTTATTAGAGATAATACTTTAGGTATTCTAAAGACAATGGGTTTGTTTGTTTCAATTGAATTGTAATTTGCTTCAATTTAAATATTCAAATGATGGGTGGATAATGTTTTAGAACTTGAAACCATACAATTGTAATTTTATTCGACCTTAAATTTGTTTTAACTTGATAAAGAACTCTTTCTCTGAGAATTAATGCTTAAAAAGTTTGTTGAAGGGTTGTACTAATTAGTTAAGTTTAGTGTTTTACAACTAACTTATTTATTAATAACGAGATTAGATTTTCATTAGAATAATTTGGGTTATCACAAAACATTCCTAATACGAGAAACTGAATCATAAAATAAACTTAATTACTCAAAAATCTATCCAATTTCGATTGAAATGATCAATAGGATCAATTAAATTATTAATCATTTGAAAAAAGTAGTTCAATAAGTTTTAAATGACTTGGAAAATAATTTTGGATCTCTAATTAATTGATCGTATAATTGGGATCGATTATAAAATTATAAATTTATTTAGTCCCCATAATATGATTAATTATTAACCAGCAATGGGTAATGATAATTTCTTAATTAATTAGGTTGCAGATAAATTACTGTCATCTTTTGGTCAGGATATTTTAGATGCATTGTTCTGGACTGCAACTGAACCTCGAAGCAAAAAGAGAGAACATTTGGGAGTTGTTCCTCATTTAGCAATGGCTATCGGCTATGTATGTAAGTCACTAAATCTTGAACTCGACTTCAATAACTAGACTTTACTTAACTTGTTAACTTTATTTTCAGTTATTCATAGTCTTCTAGTACTTCTTCAGGCGTCAACTCTAAATGTTGCGATTAACTCAAAAAATAAGGCTTTACTCACTGTTATGATGTCCAATAATGTAAGCAAATGATAGAACTGACGTTTGGCTTTAATTTGTTTTTTCTATCACTAGTTCGTAGAGCTCAAAGCAATGGTGTTTAAAAAGTTTGAGAAAACAAATCTCTTTTATATGTCTTGTAGTGATGTTCGCGAACGCTTTCACTACATAATATTACTACTTGTTGTGATAATTCAAACAATGAAAGAATACAATTGGAGTGAAAAACAGTTCTGGATATTACTCCCAGACTGTTTGCTTGTTTTAATAGCAGAAGTATTTGTTGATTGGTTTAAACATGCCTTTGTTACCCGATTTAATGAAATCAATTTTGAGGTCTACGAAGACTATGCCATCAGCTTAGCTTATGATTTGGCGAGCAGTAAACTTAGGAGTGTAAGAATTTCATATCATCTCTCAATCGTTAACTTGTCTATCATTCAAATCTTGATTCATTCTCTCTATACTAGGCTTTTTCGGATCATTCAGATCTGATCTCTCGTAGAATGGGTTTTATTCCGTTACCTCTTGGAGTCCTGGTTATTAGAATTTTTAGTGGATCTTTTCATTTGAATTATTTGTACGGTTTTATATGCTTATTTGTCTCTTATCTTTGGTGAGTGTAGTTAGACATTAATTGAGTTGAATGTGTGATAGATTTGATTAATAAGTCTGAATATTTGTATAGTTTGATAAGTTTCAAACTGGTGGTTAACATAGTACTATTAGGTCATGCATACGATTTAATTGACGCGCACAGAAAAACGTTGGACTCAAAAGTTGGCACATTATCGCGACAATATACTAGTCTACCTGCTAGTCGCCATAACAGTACCGAGAATTTGCCAGCTGTTGTTTCAGCTCATGCTAGAAGTACTCCGCACACTCCTAGTCCGAGCGCCAGATCAAGTTTGGCAGACATTACAGAACAAGCGGCTATAATGCAGGAAACTCTCGAAACCTCAATGGTTTTCTCTGACAGCACTGTTAGTCTTAATAGCCTAGATATCAATGATGGAAGTAATGTTAAACTTCCCGGTGATAGCGATCCAAAAGCAGAACAATTAATGCATAAATCGATTTTGCGCCACAGAAATCTCGACAATCAAATGAGAAGAAGAGTTTCTTTACAAGAAGTTTCGTCGAATACATCGGTGGTTACTTATTTAGATTTATCAATAAATGATAAACAGTATAAATAGAAAAGTTTATAATCTTTTAAGTATTATACTTTTGATGGCGATTGTGCGTCATTTATATCTAACTTGTATTTATTGTATGCATCTTAATAAATCCCTATTGCGTGGGCAAAACTTATTGTTTATCTCTTTAATACTTCTCACTTAAATGATCTACTATTTTCGATATATCTTTCATATTCATCATATGCTATCACTAAAAGATGAGAGATATACAGCACTTGATATAGTCTGAAACTGAGGATCATATCATTATCAATCAAAGTGAGTGCTTAATACATTGGGTCAAAACTAGATAAATGAATGGTTAAAATCCTGGAACGAATACTATATAAACTCGATGCTCTCTGTTTCCACCAAAGTTCTTGTCGATTCTCGCTATCCTCAAGTTCCGAAATCATACGCTTTCAAATTCTGATTATGGAATCCAATACAATTGTTTTTGCTGTTTTGATGGTCACTCTTGGCATAACGACTGCTTGCTTTATAACAAATTGTCCACCGGGAGGTAAAAGGTCGCTACCGATGAATGAAAATGCAAAGAAGCAGGTACCAAACAATTCATTTTGTGTTTCATAATGTGTATAATTGAAGCACTTATACTGAAAATGTTTTCCTTTTGCTGAAGTGCACTCGCTGCGGTCCATCTGGTATCGGTCGTTGCTTCGGACCAGATATATGTTGCGGTCAAGCAATTGGATGTCAGTTCAAGAACCGATTCACAACTGTCTGTGCTACTGAAGACTACAGCCCTCATCCCTGTCATAATGATGGCAAATCTTGTGCTAACGGAAAGGGTGTCTGTGCTCTCGACTCCACTTGTTGTACATCAGGTTAGATTTTTTAAACTAATCAATTCAATTGAAATGATCAAATGATTCTCTTTATTTGGATCGAATTGCTATCAAACAGATGGATGTTTTGTGGATAAACATTGTGAACAGAATCGCTTCAAATCTACACTTGAGGAGAATAGTGAAGGCAAATGGTCCAACTCTATTGAACTCTAAGAAATTGAATAATTTGTTAGATTTTTCTTTTCCTTGTCTCAATTTAAATTATAATAACAATCTTAATGTGATCAATCAGTTCGAATTAAAACTAGTCTTCAGTTATTTTGTAATATCAAAATAGTTTTAAAATTAATTAAAATTATTGCATATCAAGAATTTGTTATTCAATTATTTTTATTAAGGCAAAAACGCGCGTTTTTCTCATTCAGAGGACTTAAGTTGCTGACCATAAGAACAAAGTTAGATCATACAAAGTAGCTATCATATTCAATTATGCGCTTTCATTACGACAGTCAAAATTGAGGTTCTGTTTCCGAGATATTCTTGATTTGCTATTACACACTCGGTTCACTTTGCAAACAGCTTTTCACTGAGCTTTTCACTTGTTAGCATAAATTATAAGATTTTAAGTGATCAAACTACTACTTTGCTATGCCAAAAGTATTAAAATTGACTACAAATTATACTTTCAATTTGAGGTAAGATAATTGACACTTTGATGCATGAAAATCAGTAATTTATGCTTGACTATGAAATTTTTTCAATTTGTTTTGTAATGCGTTGAAAACGTTCAAGTTTCTTAATTAAAATACTTGAGCCTCAAACTGTGTTTAGTGTGAAGTCTGTTGACGCATCACTGCTTTGAAAAATTGTTTGAAAAGTTAAGAAATTGATCGAAATATATGAGAAGAACGCATAGTTATTAAATATCTATGCAATGAGGAAACAATAAAGTTGAAAGTGGAACGAGTGAACAATAAATCAAAATGATGTCTTATCAGAGTTGCTAACCTTAAATTGAAAATTTCTCACATTACCTAACTAAAAATATTAATTGAAAAATATAATTACATCAGTTTTAGTAGTTGAAAAATGCTGTATTACTGTAGAGGATTTTATGTTGCTTGAAAAAATTGTTAGCGTTCTGGTGCTCTATTGTACATTTTATATTCTGGAAAATTCTTATTGGTGCCAGTAGTGACAGTTCCGTTTGTGATAAATAATTTATAATTAACAATAAAATGACTTGATCACATGTGGCACTGGTGTACTGAAGAATATTCCAAATTAAAATTACAAGCACATAAGTGGTCTACCAATGAAAGAGTATCTGTGTTACAGCCTTGCATCGCATGGCAACAAAACAGATTTCACACCAACAATTAAGTGGTACCGAATAGAGAATAGTTGAGAAGAAAACATTTGTCACTCAATATTGATTTATTGTTAATAATAGAAAAATATTAGGAATAAGCGTCACTGTATTTTCATGTCAATACTTATTGAATATAGTTTTCAAGGGTAACACCGTTACTAAACATCTAGTTTAACGGCACTTGTATTTTGAGAAATGAATAAATCTTAGGAGGTTATAGATAACACCTTATAGATATGTTCAGCCGTAGTTCTATAGGATTATTGTTTGTGGTTTTGGTCCAGCTTTTATTCTTTGTTCATGCCACGCATCAAGTCTTGAAGTTGGGTAAGCATTGCACCAATACTTTCATCACAATATTTAGTTTAGCCAAAATTCTAGTCATTCATTTTTTTCTTCTTTTTTCTTACCAAAAGAGAAATTCATTTTTCAAAAATAAAAAATCTAACTCGTTTCAAATGCATTTTATTTATGACTATTTTGCGTTCGCTCAAAATAGGTTTGATTCTTGATTATGAATCGGATTCAGTCAAAGGAATCACAAACGAAACGATACATCAGTTGATTGATGACCTACAAAATCAACTTGCCAATAATGTGACCGTTCAGACCCACATTATCTCTGACTTTGTTGAATTCGAAAACGACATCGAAGACGATCCAACAGTTTGTGAGTTGTGAAAGTTTTGTCTGATCTGCTTTGCATACAATGGGTTGTCATATGCATTCTCGAATAAGACTGAACAATAGATTGATTAGGCCATCATTTTTAATCATACTTATTAAAATTCAAGCAGTTACACAATAAACTTTTAATGATTACAAATTTGAATTCCATCTGACCATCGAGTAAAAGAACTATATTTTATGTTTAATGTTAAAAAGTTTGAAAAGAGCAATAAGAACATTGATGTTAGGGTAGAGCGTAGCCTGCATTCAAACAAGTGTTAACTTTATCCATACTGATAAGTATTCATATTTGTAACAATTGATTGCATTGCCAGCTTTGATACTTAGCTGTTCACATAATCCCTCTGCAGCGCCTAAGTTTACTATAATTGATTGCATTCATTTATCAATTTAGTTGAATTAAGACCATTCTCATAACCCTAATGAATGTCACTATAAGTAAGTTTGCTAATAGGGAACATCATATTTCACCATAAATATGAGCCGCATATTACCTCATTCGTTCAATTGAGATCAAAGTCATAAAACATTGCTTCGAGAGTTAGTCCAGTTTAATGAATTAATTTGGCGGTCCTGTGTCACAAGCGAAATGTGTTGAGAATTCATAAAGCATTGTTTGCGTCTGGTTTTTATTTGAAATGTATTTTGCCGGAATAGTTGTGATGTATTGCTTGGGGATTGAATGATTACATGTTATACAAGTAATTTCTATTACTCTTAATGCTTGATATGGTACTATTAATAAATGTCAAAACGTTGCATGGATTTGTCACGAAAGATAAATGAATCGATTCACTAAGTTTGGCTCAAACCAAACTTATATAATGCAGAACTACATATAAGAATTTGCTCTCTTTTGTTCCAACACTCTCTAAACTAATATAAGAAATACATTTACTGACTAAACATTATTCTGATTGAAAGATCACATTAAAAGATTTTGGTTGAAAAAATGTTTCTTATACTGAAAATTTGAGGCTAAACAACTTGGTGGCAATACGCAAAATTAAATTTGCATCGCATTTCATCTAGATCAATTTAAAAGATTATCAATTTGCATCTATTTTGCAATTTAAATCAATCAAAATAAGTGCCATAGTTTGAATATATATTTACATTTTGAGACTGACGTGAACATTTTTCTAAAGAGTTTCCAGCATTAGTTGAATTTTCAAGTCTTAAGTAACTGCTGTCATAAATACAATCGACTCTCTCTCTCTCTCTCTCTCTCTCTCTCTCTCTCTCTCTCTATAGTGAAGTGGGATATAGTGAGCACCGAGTTATAATCTACACTCTTTAACAAATTACTTGGTTCGCCGACAATACACACTATATCCGACATAGTGAACTGTCGTTATATTCAACAGATTGCTAGCGTATTAGTTGTTCATTATAACGAGAGGTGACTGTATTAAGAATGCATAAATAAATAAAAAGGGTTATACTTAAAATAAGCCAAACTAATGATACTACAATTTCATTTGATAAGTTGAAGATATAAGTAATGGATTTTAGATTAAAACACTTATAATCTAAAAGTAGAGATGCCAATCAAAGTGTAATTCTATGATTTAGGTCAGCAGTTTATGGTAATGATTAGTGCTCTTAAATGCTCGAAGACCAAAGTACTTTATTCACTTTTGCGTGAAAATTGTCCATCAACTTTACTGCTCTCTGTAATTGAACATAACTGCGTTAGACCTGCCTCTGACCAGGGAATCGGATTTCCAGTAATGACTTCAGTTAATGACGTAATTCCGATGCTGGTCGACATGAGATACGATTTTATGAGTGAATGGGATCACATCAATGTAATCCACGATCAAAGATTAGGTTTGTCTATGCTTGTCAAAGTTTTAGTTTAGGATTAAGATATAACTGAACAATATAGGATATGAAAACTATAGAAACCATAGAATCCATAGAATCCATAGAATCCATAGAATCTATATTATATTAGAACAGTGATAGTTTTATTTTGGTTATTATACTAGTTTTATTTTGCAAAACTAATAATCTTTTTCAAAATAAACCAATACAGACGCGAATGCATTAAATGATTTAGTAAAGGGTCTAAAAGAAGCTTCAGGTTCAGGAATTAAACAAACAACTGTTACTACTTATAAGCTGGTTCAGGACCAACATCTTTATGATAATGACGAAGAGCCTTATAACTCACACTTAAATCAACGAAACGGATTTAATGCAACTGAATTGTTAGATATCTTTAGCAAAGATCAATCGTTGAACCATTTCATAATTATTGGCGGCTGTAAAACAATCGAAGATATCATTGTTTCTGCCAACAGTAGATCAATGCTATTATTACCGCGAAAATGGATAGTTATCATCACAGAGCCCGTCACTAATAGTAAATTTTGGGATAGAATGAATCCGATCTTCAGTGTGACTGATGTTGCGATTGTTAAGAGAGAGTTATCAGTTTATAGCGAGTGCAGTGAATTGAAAGAAGGCTGTCAAATGAGACTTGCATTCGAAACCTTAACTCAAGCCATCAAAAAAGTTATTGAACTCCCCTTTTATGATTTTAACGATACTAATCAAATTAAAGCTCAAACTAAAAACAGACTCATTTCCGAAATGAGAGTGAGTTTTCGACTTTTTGTTCAAAGTTTTCTTTTTTTTTTTGTGAGAAAGACTTCTGATAAAGAAAGAAACCATGCCAATCAGTTTAATACGGATTTTGATTTTTGACATTAATATGAGTTTACACTTGAAAACTTAATAATCCATGATAGCAACAATAAAAAGCCCGTTGCTGTGTCAATCTCCTTGCGATGTGCATCTATGTGTTGTCAAATTTGATTTGTAATTTGATTTGTAATTTTTTTCTGTTACTACATTGAATAATCTGTAAGTTTCTTAATATCTAATGCATCTATGAAAGTTGCAAAGCATGCTGCGACAACGCATCACTTCTAGTTGTCATAAACAATTATTAAGTTTTTCAATGTACATAAATCTTTGTTGCGTTCAATACAACTGCCTGTTTTAATCTGTCAAAAGTCAAAACGAAAGTTGACTATTGAAAAATAGTTGAAACGACATTATAGTTGGAAGTGTTTCTCGCACCAAAATCTCATAGTTGTGCAGCAAGCTTTACATCGTTGTTATATAAAATTATAGCTAATGTTAGGAACGGACAACTCAATATCTCAACATTGTGGAAGCTGTGATCGATATGTAGTTCAGTCTGTTTACAAACATCGAATCGGCTCTGAGAATGAAGATGAAAACGAGTTCAACCAGCTTTACAAGAATGGTGATCCTCAGTATAAAGTTATGGTCGAGGATACGGGCTTATGGTCACCATTCAAGGGATTATTACAAATCAGCAAAGTTATTGCAGCCGAAGAAGGAAACTTAAAGAATAAGATTATTAACATTGGGATTGTCAATGTAAGGCATTTAAAGTTATAAATTTGCAACGTTTAACTAAATTAAACCTCTCATAGCAACCACCATTAGTTATGTTATATAAAAATGGAAAGTACAACAATTCTACCAGAGAAATAGAAGGAACTACTTATGAAATGGTTCTGGTCTTGGCTACAAAAATGAATTTCACTCCTAATTGGACTGTAGATTATGATGCGATAACACTAGGAAGACTACGGAAAGATGGCACCTGGTCTGGAATGATTCGTCTAGTTAAGGACAATCTAATAGATATTGCTGCCAATGGCTACTGGCGAACACAGGACAGGATGAATGCCGTTCACTTCACATTCCCTTTCGATAAAGAAGAGATGGGAATGATGATACAGAAGACTAGTGAAGACCATAAATATTTGTTTCTCACACCTTTTACTTGGGACGTAAGTTAAGCCATTTCTTACTTAGGCCTTCTACTTTTCGGGTTTCATTTTCATGCCAATTCAGGGTGGTTCAATTGGCTTTAACAAATTTGACTAAATTCAGAGTTTATCAGGTTTAACCCAAAAATTAATTTTGAATTTGGGGTTGATAAATTGCAAAAATTGACATGTACTAATTGTCATATTTCTCTATATCTCTATTGAAATACTTGATCTAGTACACATTTAGGTTTTCATTAGTTAATCATAAGCGATAATCTGTTTAACATTTTTAGATTTTGAGAATGATCTCTCAACATCCAATATGTAACTTAAGGTTTAAAAATTTTCATATAGTACCTATGTTTGATTCGGGGTTTTGAGAGTTAAACTCGATCTCCAAATTTTTCTTTCGGAGGGTTTAATCAGGTTAAACCCAAAAATTATAGGGCTTATTCTTACTCTATTTCTTATGCTTTTTATCCTAATTCTCATTCTCTAGTAGTGAATGCTCTAGAAATATTAGTTTTATTTTAAGCTTTGTGTCAACTCAACCATTCCAATAGTGATTTGTGACTGAGTTTAGCACAAAAGTCAAATTTTTTCAAATCTTAATTTGCATACTCAATCACTTAAAAATGATGCATAGCTACAAAAAAAATTTGTGCTCTTCTGCCAACATTTCTATGTTGCAAAAATAATTCATATAATATGAGATTAGATTGTTGATCATTTTAGACAAGAAAGGCAGTAAAAAGTAGGAATTAAATTGAAATCGATACTCCTGACAAGAAGGACGGCAACAGTGGTTCTCTCATAGCTACACATGATTTTAGTATCCCGAACTATAGAAATAAAAGTTGAAATTTCAAATTTAAGGAGAAATAGTATAGAATCTAGTGTTTCTAGCTCTAATTATTGTTGCCTTGATATAGGTCTCTTTTAAGTTTAAATCACATTTCACTTATAAGATAGAATCGAAAGTTTATGCATTCAATTTAGTTTATAGGTTGCTATCTTAGGATTAAGTGATAGTTATTCTTATTTTTATTCCTAACATGCACCCAATATAATGATTGAAACATTGAACTGTACTAATGAAGGAGTAGAAAGATAAGTGAAACACATTAATTTAATGTATTTTGTAATAAAGGCATGGGTCAGTATCTTAGTAACGGTCGTAATAATGGGTCCACTACTCTGGGTTGTTCACCGGTCAAGCAGATACTACGATTACTACCACTTGAGAGATGGCAAGGGATTATTTAAGTTATCGAACTGTGCCTGGTATTGTTATGGAGCTATGGTCCAGCAGGGAGGCGATCACTTGCCACTTGCTATATCTGGTCGTATATTGATCACCTTTTGGTGGCTCTTTGTCATCGTCACCGTTACTACTTACAGCGGAAATCTCGTCGCTTTACTCACATTTCCCAAGATTATTCATCCTATCGAAACTCTAGAAGACTTACTGACATACAAAAGTTCTATGAGGTGGGGAGCAGATAATGACGGTGCCATGGAAGAGCTGGTTGAAAGCGCAAAACACGGACCTCTCGCACAACTCGCTGATAACATGATATTTTTTGACAAATCAGAGAGAGATAAGATCTATGACATGGTTAAGAGAAGAGAACTGGCTTTCCTAGCTACTGATTCTGAAATTCGCTATCTGATTACTGAAGACTATTTCAAATATAAAGAGTGCAAAATGATGCTCGCTAG
This sequence comes from Archegozetes longisetosus, assembly GCA_018873245.2. Taxonomy (NCBI): domain Eukaryota; kingdom Metazoa; phylum Arthropoda; class Arachnida; order Sarcoptiformes; family Trhypochthoniidae; genus Archegozetes; species Archegozetes longisetosus. The sequence continues at coordinate 5,485,493 of JAEMBT020000004.1, read as the reverse complement.
AGACCCGGTTTTCACAAGCTCTGTCTCATTCATTGTCAATAAAGCCAAGCCTAAAGGATTCAAAGATAGATTGGATTACGAGTAAGTATACAGAAAACAACTTTTAGTCCATTTTGCTCGATCAACACTAGTTCAAATCTAATTGATTGCAGAATCGGACGATTGGCTAAGTCTGGACTCGTCATACAGTGGAATCAAAGGTTTGACGTGAAAGGAAATGATTGTCTTTATCCACTTGTGGTGCACGCTGGAGATGTGAAAAAGATAGGTATGGCTCACATGATCGGATGCTTCTTCATACTCGGCATGGGTTTACTGTTTGGGCTGATATCACTCTTCAGCGAAATATTCAAGAGCAAACACAGACTCAAATTAGCTGCTGGTCAAATACAGTTCAATAATTCACACCAAACGCCTGGAAGATGGGAAAAATTGAAGGGTTTCTACCACAAGATAAATCAAGGAACTCTCTATAGCTCTTGGGTCAATACGACGAATTCCTTGGTTGCGGCCCATGGAAGAAATCCAACTAAACTGCAATTCAATTATCCGAACATTAGAGGAGAAGACGGTCGAAACCTGCCGACAGGTTGGGGCGATCCAAACAGAGCGCGTAATTTCAATAATCAATTCGGTGGCAATTTCAAAAGAGCACCCACCGTTTATGGCGGTAAAGAACAACAGACTACCTACAACTCTAAAGACAATTACAACTACTTCAGTTATGATCCGATTAAATCGAATTATAAAAGCAGTTATGGTTTGCAATAGTGGTCTCTCTAAAGGTCTATCACGTTTAAAGATCCATAAGAATAGGTTCTGAAACTTTATCATATGATCGCCTCAGCGCAATAAAACCCTATTTGTCTAATTAACATTCGAGACAACTTAACAGCACAGACCTGACTAAATGCTCAACTGTTTCAGCAATATTTAATCACCAAAGTTTCGCACATTAAATGCCTTTTATTTAAAAGTTATATTAGAAATGTTAACTAATACATTGTTACTAGTATTTATATAAATGTTGTTGAATTTAACTAATACTTTCGGAAGCTATTCAAAAGTTAAGAACTTTGTTATCTGCTAACAAAATGAACTGTTGAACATTCTAAGTTATAAAGTTATTATAACTTCATCTTGTCAAGTTAAACCTATAACTGTTGTAAGCTTAACATCTGAATTCTGAATAAACTTGTATTAACGCACACTTCTCCGACTATTGAAACTTAAAAATATAAATACATATATATGTGAAGCGTTTTCAGTCAAATTAGCCCATTTAAAGAAAAGAGGAAAACTTGCATTTCATTCAACTTCTACTCGAACCCTTAGCCACAGTTATCTAGATATGAAAACTTCTTATTTGAGCTATCATTTGGTAATTTGTCTGCATAGTTTATGATTGTGTTTACTCTGTATTGTGAATTGGTATTTGTCTGTCCTCATTAAACGTGTGATTTTGAAGGTTTTGTAACAGGTACTATTGAAATAAACGAGAAAATCAATAGGATCTATGCATAAAGTAAGAGAAATATTGATTTATTTCAAACATATGCTTCAAACTAAAAGTTTAGAGGTTATCAAAGCATTTTCCAAACCAAAAATCTATAATTTCGACTAAATCATCGAGTTTTTATTGGAACCTCTGTCTTTCGGTCCAAGTAGATTTGAGACGAACATTTTGAGAAAACAATTGTTTATAGTCATATAATGACGCAGATATGTTTTTCTTATTGAAGATTCTCTCTCTCTCTCTCTCTCTCTCTCTCTCTCTCTCTCTCTTGAGTTTCGTAAAGCGTTGAACAGTAATAAGCAAACAGAAAGTGAATCTATAAAATCGTTAGCATTGAGATACCAGTAGACTCACTGGTACTATATTGACATTCATGTTGTGTTCGTGTCGGTTGGCTCTAATCACGCAAAAACTTGTGCGACTATTGTTTTGCAAAGAAATCAAAGCAAGAAAACAATCGCTCGATATTAGTTACCTAAAGAACAAAAATAATATTTAACTTTATTTTGAAAGCCAGAAGTCCTGTTTGTAGTTCTTAGTCATGCAAGTGATAGCTCAAAAATAAGCAAAAATTTGAAACAACTCTAAAACAAATGAAGACAATAGTAATTTGCAATGAAATAGTGATTAAAATTAGCACCTATTTGTAACATCTGTGAGAGGATGCCTTAGGTTAAGAGTGACATTATTTTATTCTTGATTTGATTGTACTCTAATGTAAAAGTTTTACGGTGTCGAGTTAATGATCAACTTAATCTATTCTGTTAAAATTAGAATGGATATCATTAGTAAAAAGGAGACCACGCTTAAGAGAATTAGATTAATATTCCAGTTCAAATCTCATCAAAACAGATAGTCAATCACTATTACATTGGCTGATCATAAGACAAACTAACTCAAAAAAAAACATATTTAAACTTCAAAATTGAACTGTTGAAGGATCTGAAACTTTGAGAGGTATAAAAAGGAATGAATTTAACGACAGAAAATCTATAAGTAATTAACTCCTGAATAGACAGTAGAGAGAATTGCGACATAGCTCGATATCATTACATGTGAATCGTATATGACATGAAAGAACATTAATGTGTTTTATAATGTTTTGACAAAACAGTTTGAGTACTTTAATCAAAAGGTGTTTTGCTTATATAAAATCCATAAAATACTAGCAAAATAGTGTTACCGTAGCGACCATTAAACTTAAGATATTCTCGAAAAAACTATATAGTCAAACAGGAATACTATTAACATTACGAGTCAATCATCCAATCATATTTTGAATAGTGGACTAAGTTCTTGGTCTATAGGTCTCTGTAAAACTCTATTTTATCGACTCATTTCAAGTTTAAGTTTACAAAACACTTTCACTCATTATAAGATAGTTTTCTTTCGCAAAATGACTAAAAGCCATCTTTCAAAATGCTCACACTTTGACGTTGAAATTTAGATAATCAATTAGAACTAAGATGGAAAGTAAGACCAGGCATTTAATCACACTTGTGGTACTTTTGTTTACTTGGAAAGTTGCTGCCGCTAAAGATATTTACGCAGGTAAGCTTTTCACTCATCTATCTTACAACCTGCACAAAACTTCTCTCTTTTATCAATCTCATTCTTGAATCTCCAAAAACATTTCATTTAAAACTTAACACTTAATTCACTTAAATTCCCTAAAACTGAATCTTTTACGATTCAAGTCTTGACCAATAGTTAGGAGAGATAAACACACGACTCGGTCTGCCGTCAAGTTTTTCATTAATTGAAAGCTTAATTAAGTCATTTAGTCATTTTTAGGCTAAATTGCTTGTGCAAAGCTAAATACGAAATAATTTTTAACTATAGTTGTAGCGATAGATGAACAAAATGAAGTAGGGCTAAGTGCAATCAGAGAAGCATTTAAACAGTACAAGTCGCCAAATAATAATAAGGTTGTGGTCAATGAAGTTATTATCGGTGGGGAAGACTCGGCCAATAAAGTTTGTGAACAAGTATTTAAGAATAAATTAGAACCAACTTTCATGATCGATACCACGGAATTGAGGCAAACATCTGCTATTCTAAAGAACATGGCGCGAGAAATGGGCATTCCTACGATTAGTACGACATATCAATTGGGTTCTGGTATTCTTAACTGGAGAAATCTCGATGATATGGAAAAGCAGGTTCTGATTCATGTCAACCAACCTGGAGATATCATTCCTCAGATGGCTAAAGATATCACAGTTCACTATAATTATAAAACAGTTGTCATCTTATATGATGACTCATTCCGTAAGTTGTCTCAAAATGTAACAGCGGTTCCTATTTTTTATTCTGTCTCTAAGTTTATATTAAACACATAAAACCAGGATGACTTTAGAACAGCAACAGCTCAGACCATATTAAGTCTAAGTTTTAGAACACCTCAAGATTCACTTCAGGTGGTTATAAATTGAGGAACCGCTGTTTTATAATGTCGTCAAGTTTATGATTCTAAAATCCAATCTAAATGACCCAGAATTCGAGCACAAACAGAACACTTTGTTGGTCAACACGAAGGCTCGTTATATGTTCCGTGAGTTGACAGGCAACAGCATCGAAGAATTCAGCAAGATTTTGGCTGAAGTCAAAAAGGCTAAGATGCATAATTACTTCGTATTTGGAACTATTGATAACCTGAACAAAGTTCTAGATGCGGTAACTTTATTAAACGCAATTAAAGATATTTATTTGAGTTTTTTCTGCTTTCGAGCACTATTTTATATCCTTTTAAAATTAAGTAATACAAATCAAACAGATTTCCAAATTGTCTGTTATAGTAACAGTCATTAGTATAGCTCGCTAGCTCATAGCAGACTAATAATTAAGAATTTCATGATATTTCAGGCAGATGAAAATGAAATGTTCACAAATCAGAATAAATGGTATATGATAACTAAAGTAAGAATGAAAACAATTAGATTGATATTATTATTTTATTAAAAACTAATACATTGAATAGGGAAAGGGCAAACTAAAGTGCAACACATGTAAACGCACTCAATTGATGTTTTCGCAACCTCTTAAAACGCGTTTACATGAATACGAACACAATTCTACGCTTCAAAATGTAGACAATGCAAATAAAGTTGATTCCTACTTCTACTATGACTTGGCTCGTTTCACAGTAGAAATCATTGATCAAATGATAAACGCATCTTCGTGGCCTGAAAAAATTACATTCCCTAAATGTGGCAAACATCTCAATGATGAGCAGAAACAAGAGAGAGCAGCCATAGAGCTTGCAAGAGAGCTTTCAATGGAAGCGCTTTATGGCATGTTTGGTAGATTTGTGTTCGATTCCTATAAGTTCGGCAACAATTATCAGGAAGTAAGCATGAGAATCAATAGAGTTACTATGTCCGCTGATTCGCCGAATAAGAATACAAAAATCGCTGAATGGGAGTATGAGGGACATACCGGTAGCCTCATGTTCACCGCAGCTCAAGAAGAAGGAGAAAAAATTGAAGCATCTGGAATACCTCATTACGACATTGTGACTATTGTGGTTAGTATCCAATTCAAATTAAGTTGATTCCTATATAATCTAGAAATGTTCCCACCTTAAATCAGCAAGCACCTTTCATCATGGAAGTTGCAGATAATGTCACTCAAGGCAATGATAGGTTTTATGGATACTGTATTGATTTGCTTAAAGAAATTCTCAATCATACCGATTCCCCCTTCGAATATACCATAAGAGTTGTTGAGGACGGAAAGTTTGGTAATAAAGAACAAGGAAAATCTGAATGGAATGGAATGATAGGAGAACTGGCCAGAAAGGTATTTCAGTCACAATTACTTTGAATTATCATGATCGACATCATTTGAACATATGATCTCTCAAATATTGTCAATCATAGAAAGCTCACATTGCTTTGGGACCGATTTCTGTGATGGCAGAACGAGAGACTGTAGTAGACTTCACTGTTCCTTATTATGATTTAGTTGGCATAACGATTCTGATGAAAAAACCATCAGTTCCTTCGCATTTGTTCAAGTTCTTAACCGTATTGGAGACTAATGTTTGGCTCTGCATTTTGGCTGCTTATTTCTTCACAAGGTTTGTTTTAGATAAGCCAAACTTATTTAAAGTAATGATTCATTATTGATCACTTCATCTCTGCTTTTCCAGTTTTCTTATGTACTTGTTCGACCGATTAAGTCCTTATAGCTATCACAACAACAAAGAAAAGTATAGGGATGAGGAGGAAAAGCGTGAATTTACACTAAAAGAATGTCTCTGGTTTTGTATGACGTCTTTGACGCCACAAGGAGGTGGTGAAGCACCACGTAATCTATCGGGAAGATTGGTTGCAGCTACCTGGTGGCTGTTTGGCTTCATCATAATTGCTTCGTACACTGCTAACTTGGCTGCCTTTCTAACAGTATCCAGACTTGATTCTCCAATCGAATCATTGGACGATTTGGCCAAACAATACAAAATAAAGTATGCACCACAAGAAGGAACTTCTTCATCAACTTATTTTGAACGCATGGCTGGAATTGAAGAAAAATTCTACGAGTATTATTGAATGATTTATTGGCAAAATATGCCTGAATTCTTAGATATTGTTATTTTTGATTGTAGGATTTGGAAAGACATGTCTCTGAATGATAGTTTGGATGAAGTGGAACGCGCAAAGCTGGCTGTTTGGGATTATCCCGTCAGCGACAAATATACAAAAATTTGGGCTCAAATTCAAGAAGCAAGACAACCAAAAACTTGGGCAGAGGGAGTAGAAAGAGTGAAAAGATCAGATAAACCCAACGAAGGATTTGCATTTATTGGTTAGTATAACCTATTATAAGCTTAATTGTGTTATGTTTTATTTAATGATCTATGAACTGTATAAAGCTGAGGCAACAATGGTTAAGTATGCAGTTATGACCAATTGTGATCTGCAAAATATTGGTAATGAATTTAGCAGAAAGCCATTAGCTCTAGCCGTACAACAAGGTTCTGCATTGAAGGACATACTAAGTAGTGCTATATTGAAGTTACTCAATCAGAGAAGGCTTGAATCGTTGAAGGAGCGCTGGTGGAACAAGAACCCAGACAAAAAAGACTGTCAGGACACCAAAAAGCAAAGCGATGGCATCAGTATTAACAATATCGGTATATTTCTCATAACTATCTTTTTAATCGTTTTGGTTTAGATGAAACATAATTTTTGTTATATGGCTATTAGGTGGAGTTTTTATTGTCATTTTTATTGGAGTAGTATTAGCTTGTATTACACTTGCCATCGAGTATTGGTATTTCAAAGGCAAAAAAGAAGGCTCTAAGGTTGTGGCAATCAAAGAATACGGAAATGCTGTCAGAAATGCACGCAACGGATCGGGTCCTATGGGACACGTGAATCATGCAATGCCACCGATGCCAACGATGGGACCAATGTCCATGAGACATTAATTATATTTAAAAACAAAATACTATCAAGTCATTTCCAATATGTCCTATTTCTATTTTACTGTTTTAGTTTGATTATCTCCAGTTCTTCGTTTAATCTTTTAGAGTTTAGCTTATGAATATTATTCCTTAAATTTAGACAAATTTAGAAATATTATCAAAAAATTAGTTTGGAAGAAAAAAATCACAACTAAGTGACACAAACCACTGTTGAATAGTGATACCAAAAACTGAAGAAAATTAAATTTTATATAAATTCTGATCACATAGTCAAAACGTATTTATTTTGTTACATTTGTTGAATTTTATAACTAAAGTTGACAAGTTGTCAAAATTGCTATAACCATACCTAAAATGAGATTGTTATTGATAATATGTTCGAAATGTTGATCCTATATTTTAGGTAAAAAACATTCAAATAATTGTTGAAAATTAACAGAGATTATCTTAAATCTGGTTTAATTTAATAAATCAATCCGAACGAGTCCTAAACAATTGTTGAACATAACAAATAAAAAATTAAACTATTTTAAGACTAAAAGTTTAATCATTCAAATAAATTTGATCAGTGAATAATCATATTAATTAAATTAATGGAAATACTGTACAAATCTAGATATGAATCAAATAAAATCAATTGCCGTTACTATTAGTCAATGAACTACTTTCTTGTGAAAGAGAAACGCCAGTCAACTCGTTCTCTACATTTTTGAGAGACCACTGATGTTCACATATTTCTAATGCCTCCCATTCGGCCTTAAATGCCTGCTTGGGGTCTGTAGGCATAGCCATCGCCGCTCCAGACATCTGGTCCTGCATTACTCTAGTCTGATCGGCAGCATTGTTCTCTCCCAATACGAGAGCGTAAATACTTCTTAAGCCGAATACATTGAGGAAATACCACGAAGCAGAACTGACCCAAGAGGCGTCTAAGGACATCAACTCAATGCCTCTTTGAAGCATTGGCTTAAATCTTAGAGTCAAAGGAAAGGAACTTTAGTGGTGACAAAACCAGAGAAGGTCCAATTAATCCAACCACCAATCAATATCATAGGCAAGACATTAGTCACGTTTCCCTTCAACATGTCGGTCATCATAGACGGGTCGGTCATAGGGTTTGGTGCAGTGGACGGTCGCTTTTGACTGACTTTGAAATAACCACTTTCCTCGTTGTTGAAGAAATGGCGACGCATTAAAAATGACTAAAATTCATAAACAAATTAATTAATTGATCGAATGGCAATCGAGTGATCAAGTGATTCACCTGTTTTGGTAAGTATCTTCCATTTTCTCTCAAGAGTCTGCTCCTAATCATGGCCTGGCTGTCCATCACTTGCTGTAACTCAATCTTTTTTGTAGACGAGATAAGTATTGAGACGTAATGTCTTAGTATTCCCACGAAGAATGTTATGATCACTATCGGCAGGAATACCCAAACTCTTATGTTTGGATCTAATACTAAATCGTCGGACATTTTATTGATTTAATTGATGTATATATTAACTATAATTAATAGGTATTTTATCGTTCATAACACATGAAATGCTATTGGATACAAAAGTGGTGTCATCTGTCGATAGATAAACAGTTTGAAGAGTTGCTGACTCAGTGATTGGTTTAATTCAAATCTACATTAACTGGTATGGAAGCCAATGGGAGACACGTGTTATGTGTTAGCACTAAAATAACGGTTAAAACAGAAAATTTTGAAGTCATTAATAAATGAGTTGTGTTTCTATTGAATTTACACATAATTTCATATCAAAATCAATTCTAATTGAACGCAAACCATCTAATTGTGTTTTTATTTAATCCTAAATAATCATTTAATTGTTTCTATTATCGACTTGACTCAATTCGCATTAAATTTATGTGAAAAATGCCGCCAAAAGGTATTTATTGTTTAGTTTTTGTTTCATTTCTCTATTCGTTTCTATTTTTAAGCCAAACAACGTGTTTTTCTTCTATTTTTAATTTTAATTGTTTTTAATTCGATACTAAGCTTGTTTTTTATTAATTTCTAATAAATAATTAACTAAATTAGATAAAAATGAATGCATTTTTTAAAAATGGAGTAATAAGTTAATTGTTTTTAATGAAAGCGAAACCTAAAGCCGCCAAAACAGTCAATAAAGTGGCAGAAAGTGCGCCAAAAAGTGGATCTCCGAAGAGGACTCCTAAAAAAGACGCGAAAAGCCCAACCAGGAGTCCACCGAAAAGCAAAAGTCCCGCCAAAAAGAAAGCGGCGACTAAAGGAAAACGAGCGCCAAAATCAGAAACTAACCCGACTAATAACGTGGCCAACAATGAAAACGACGAAATCGGTAATGTTTTAAACCCGACGCCGACCACAACTCCATCGAGTGAAGATAAAAAATCGCCGAAAAAGTCCCCGGCAAAGAAGGCGGTAAAGCGTGGCGCCAAAAAGGGTGGTGACTCATCAGCTAAAAAGAGCGGCAAAACTGGTGCTAAAAAAGCAACCAAAGCTGCAAAATCTCCGTCTCCCTCACGATCTCGTTCGGCATCACCCAAAAAGACAGAATTGACGACAACCGATAGCAATCCTGAAAACGCGGAAGAGGCGCCAAGCGCGGAACCGGTGGCCACTGAGAGTCCAGCAAAGAAGGTAAAAAAAGCTGCAGTGAAGAAGACAGGCGCCAAAGCCACAAAAGCCAAGAGTACCTCAAAATCTCCAAAACCGACTAAAAAGAAGAGCTCACCTAAAAAGAAAGCCTCTCCTCCAAAACAGTCTGCCTCCTCTTCTGACGAGAACCCGGAAACCACTGCTGAAGCTGCCGCTGCCTCATCTCCAAAATCTCCAAAGAAGTCGATATCCCCGAAGAAGTCGCCAGCTGCTAAGAAACAGGCTTTGAAGAAGAAGGCGACACCTAAGAAACGGGTGACCAAAGCCACCAAAAAGACCGGTTCACCAAAGCCGAAGAAAGGCGCCACTAAAAAAGCTGCTACAAAAGCTTAAAATGGATGCGAAAATACTTGAATTAAATGGAAATGACATTAAACTAAATCCCAATTACTTTGAATAAAAGAATTGCCAATTGATAAGTTTTCGCATCACATGATTATATACATTACTTTCGCTACTCATTCATTATATAGTATTCATCTTTTTATAACACTTTCTATTAATGGTTTGGTCAATTTATCTCTTAGTTCATATCGAATTTTATGGTTCAAACTCCAATTATTACATAATCGCATATTATATGCTCATTAATAAAATGCTGATTTAATTCTCTTTTATTATATCAAATACATATGTAATTCATTCTCTAAATTTGTACTGTTTATTATTTCACTCATTAAACTTAATTTGTTAAATAAACCTATTTTGAGTCCAAACTCATTTTCATATTTTTCATACCTTGCGATATAGCCCTCATTTCACTTTAATCTCTCCACTAATTTCACGTAATAGCAAACAACATACTTAAACGTTGCAATAATCAGTAGTTTATGCTAAATTTGATTGTACTTTAGTTGTATCTGAACATTTAATTGCTATTATTAATGTAATTAATATAATACAGTTTAAATCTATTATTTTAGGCTCCTTTGAGTCACATTTGTAAATAATGGTTATTTGAGGTAATTTGAAGCCAAGTCTAAATGAGTATTACTCATACCAACTGCATGACAAGAGCTGAAGATGTCTGTTATCTTCTATATATCATGCAAAAGTGTTCAGCTTTAGATATACCTATTGATTGATAATAAGGAACTTGGACTGATCAGAAACAAAAATGAATGCATGTGCTAGTTTTAATCACAAAAACATTTATAGCATTTTTTGAACCAATTTAATTTTCATCTTATATTTGCAGCTAATCTGAATGAAAATGTTTAGAAAATTCAAAAACAACTGATAATGTAACTACATGAAAACTAGTGGTCGTTACGAGAGTTCAGACTCGAGTCTCAATCAAGTGTACCCAAGACTCGAAAGGACAAGTTTTGATTTAAAATTGTTGTAGTTATAGAATTTAATAAGATTTATCACAATTTATGTTCAGCTTTGATGCCGATGAATATAGAAAACAACTCGCACTATACACTGAAAAAAGAAATATTTAGAAATTCTTTTCTTTTAATCTTTTTTGTCTCCTTAAGTGAAATTTAGCTTTAGGGAGTGTACTTTGTTTATTTTGAACATATTCAGATAATAAATTATGATATAGTATTGTGTATACTTCATTTTATATGCAATTTTTAATGAAAAATCCTTCAATTATTACATTTTTAATACTGAATTATTCAAATTTTCAGAGTCGAGACTCTCGTCCAGATTCTCGAGTCTTGGTCAGGCGTTCCAGTTCGAGACTCTCGAGTCACGACTCTCGGGAATAATGATCACTAATGGAAACTATCAATCATGAAGGTTTAACTAAAGCTGAGTGATAGCAATGTACACATTGACAGAACTATACCCTAGATGTAATGTTTCTTTGTTCGAGTTTAGTCAACAGTTACATGAACTTTATAAATTTAGATATGTTTCAGCCTCAAAATTACCGTTATGATCAAACTGCAGATGAAATTTCAATGTTTTTTAGCCATTCCTACTAAATCAATGTAATTACTAATTATTGTGCTGAACATTGAGTTGATTTTGAGAAAGCTTCATTTTTCTGCAATACAACCAGCTGATTACAAACCTTAAAACATAGCTTAAAAGTTTGCCAATCGATCAAAGTTTTATAAATTGAACTATTCTGTGGAGAAGTTTTGAAATTTATACTTGATAGGTAATATTAATGTTACTTGGAGAAACTTGAAGGATATATTTTGTTTTTTAGCAAAGTTATCTTTAAAATAACAAAAAGAGAATGATGAAAGATTAGAAATTTTCCTTGAATTATACAGTATGAGATTATAATTGGTTTATCTGTGCACCAAATTTAATTTCTCTAGACACTGCGTCAATTGGTTAAAAGATGAAAACTTTAGCTCATATTTTTGTAAGCGCACAACCGACTTCAATCACTAAAGTGTATTATCATGAATTCCTTATCCAAATTCAAGGTTTTGTTAATCATATATTTATAATCTGCACTATTATTTATTTGAAAGCTAGTCAAATGTTATACTTCATGTCGTGATAATAATTTGATGTCATATACATTAATTGTGTTTGTGTTATGTCAACCAATTTAATATACAGTCCTTTTATAAGGTGTGTTAGAGACCCGCAAATGATCCAAATCATAGGTCAGCGCACCCGCAGGTCTTCCTCAATCCGATTAGGCCGATTGCGAACCACTAACCCGTGAGAAAAACAAAACAAAAACAAAATTTAATTTAAATTCTCAATCATGTGACGCTATAAAAGTGGCCAAATCAAACTAAATGTTCGTGACGTTTATCATCAAGTTCAGTAACAACACGATTCCTAACTTTTTCCATATCTATATAGCTTTGTGCGAGTCGTTTGAATAGTTATACATTAATTATGTAATTTTATCAGTAAATTTTCAGATTTATGTGATAGGTTTGCATCCATACAAGGGATATTTTTCTTCTTAAACCCAATTGGTTGCGATATGGGTTCCTAAATGAGATGAGATTTGATTGAGAAGAAAATAATGAGAAAGGTCTCTATACAGTATGTGAATGCAATGTGTGGCTCGTTTATACGTGCCTGCATTCACATAATTCATATCTATTTGCTGACAAATCAAAAGAATGATAGAATGATGCAACAAATTGTAGTCCTGCAGTCTAGTTATATAATGTTCTGTCACGTATGCAATTCATACTACGCTTATATGATGAAATTTCTTTTTCCTAATCCACTAATTTCACCAATCATTCCTTAAACTTTTTTGCCATTCATTTATGCTATTTATTTCATAACAAAACTCATTTCAATAAGTTATTGATAGTAAATATCATTTTCAGACTGAAACACTTGGCAAATGGTAAAAGTACAAAAAGTCAGATTTAAGTCTTATCGAAGTTTCATTATCTATTAGTTAGACAATTTAAATTTAGCATTGCTTCTCAAGCCATTACCGTAGATTGCAGTTTATATGTAATGATAAGAACATGTATTTTTCCATATTTTATTACTTGACTAGCATATTATACTCCTTACTTGATCACTTTAAAATAATGCATAGCTACAACGAATCTATTGCTATGCCAACATTTCTATCTGATCATAATAATTCATGTAGTATCGCATTGAATTTTTAATTATTTTTTAAATCATACCAATTGCAGTTGAAAATTTAGTTTAAATTCATATGCCTGACAGAGAGGATGACATGGCAACTGTGCTTTTCTCGTAGCTATGCATCATTTTGAAGCCCCGAACCGTACTCATTATTTTGGCAAAACGATTTCAGTAAATATTCTATAAAGAATAAATTTTTAAAAACTGTTCATGAATTGAACATGAGGTTGTTTTTGAAGCTGGAAATACAATAATTTACAGGCTTGTGCATTACAAAAAAAGATAGTAGTATGTATGTTTAACAAAAGTCAAAGTTTCCATAAAAAAGTAGTTCGAAACCATCAACACTATTATTGATATTTTCTGGATCTATCATACTTGGGTCGTGAGCTCAACTTATAAATCTGTTATGGATCTGCATTTTAAATGAGTTAACATAAAATAAATTTTATTCTTCAATTATAGAGTTGAATATTTTTACATGAAATCAATTTCTCACTCTTTAAACATAGCAGACTATCTCATAGTAAATAATACGATAGTTCGGTAGTCGACAACTTTTTGTAATTCATATCAGAATTTCAGGCCATAAAGGTATGCAAATTACATAACTAGATCCGTATTTACTCACGAATATATGTTTGTTTATCCGCTAAAATATTGTACGAGTTTTGCGAGGTAAAAATTTCCTATCAATTGTGGCTGACAATAAAACCAACCAAGAACTAAACAAGTGTTGAGAAGCTATTTTGGTCTTCAGACCAATTGATCTGTCCACATCATTACCTCAGACTCAGTGACTCAGTGACTCAATTTACTAACTTTATCAAACTGTTGTATGCCTTCCGCCCTAACGTGACCCAAACAGACCCAAACAGACTCAAACAGACCCAAACAAACCCAAACCAAATCATAAAACGTTTTGGTCAAAGAGACATACTATATCCTGTACAGTCTGAGTTTCTTAGCCTTAATCACAGTAAATCTTTTATTGGATATGATTTTTATCTCAACTTTTTATAGCCTCTATATTTCGCAGCCATAAAACAAAAATTAGTTGTCAACTCATTTGGAATTTTGAATTATTTTAGGGCATAAAACACTGGCTCGAATGCAATGACACCCTTTGAACACGATCTCAGCTCATTGTTTAGTTGAAAACTTGAAAGTTCTTTGTATTGTAGTACAGGTGTTTCAGGTTCAGAATAAAAACAAGCTTTTATTATCTGGTTTTTTAACTCGGCAATCGTTTTGAAGCCAAGTTAGCGCAATGTTAACGCCCGAAACCATCACAGAAGCCTTTAATCATTGAATTAATTTTAAAGAACATCTATAAAAATTAATTTCTTCAATACTTATTTATAAAATCATCGGTTGCATTCAATCCATTAAATACTGGTTAAAAAGTTAGATATTTATTCGAAAGGGTGTCAACCAATATATTTGTTGGCAGCTAACATGTTTGATCTCTTCTTGTCAAAATATAGTTTATGCTTATTCTTCCTATTCTTTTTGATTAAAATACACTTTTCATAGTGAGAGAAAGCCCGAGAAAATTCATTCAGTCATGTAATTTGATACTTATTTGAGGAGAAAAACATTTAACTGGCATTGAATGAAAGTCTAAATTCAGTTTGAATGATAGGCTAATGAAGCCTTAGTCAAAGGGAAAGCGACTGATGACAGGAAAAGTTGTTAAAGTTAAGTTAGAAATTTGATTTTTATTACATATGCAGAGATACTTAAAACTAATAGATTGAAACTTATACTTTTACTTTCTAATGATTTATTCAACCTGTTTGTATGGCGTCATAATTTAAAGGCTAATCTCCTTCTCCTACAGGCATAATGATCTTAGTCTAATTCACTTCTTAAAGTTCAATTTGCACCTAGTGATAACGTCCCTAACCATCAATCGGCCGAAAGAGGCCCTAATAATCATTTTAGAACCACTGACTACATAAGTGTAAATTTGAGAATAATTTGGCCTTTATTTTAACTCTCATTTCGAGCTCCACCAAACATTAAGTCTGACTTTGTTTGGTGTGAATGGTTTCTTGCTCAATTTGATTTTCTCATTCAGAGCTGTCCTCTTTTCAACCAATCCAAATCTAATTCTATCGCACCATTTCAAATGAATTTCTTATCTTTTAAATCCTAGTCATCCACTTCTTCGCACAAAATTCATTTTGCTCGCATCGATTTGAGGCTTTGGCTCTTCTTTTCTTGCAATACAAGTAAATATTATGAATCAATTGACTGAAACGTTGCAAATTATTATATCTGATGCAAAACAAAGACTGAGCCTTGGTTTGAGAAATAATTTTGTGGAAGTATAGAATAAAAGAAATTGAAACATGTGAGTACAATGCGATGTAGCGATAAACATGAAGAGAAAAGGTTTAGCAATATTGATTTAGATAAAGTTGGACTTGATTTATTTATTTTATGGGCGCTTTAGTGCACGAAGGGGTGATCAATGATAATGATTTTACCTCAAAGTTATTAATTCCTCAAAAGGGAGAAGACCCTCTAAGCATAGTGTGCGCTCGAGCACTCTATAACCAGGACTCAAACCCCCACTCTTACCAATCAATTTCCATTCAAAGTGTCTCTTTATTAGGGGCATAAAAACCAAGTTCTTAATAGACAACTAATTGGAGTCTTCTAGTGGCTAAAGGCTAAACATCCTACTCATTATAAATATGTTGATCATTATTTTCAAACTAAAGACTTGTTTTCATTTGAGTTAAATGTTAATCGAAAGAAGAGATTTAATTGACATTAAAGAAATAGGTAAAGTAGTGAAGAGACCGTGTTTGCGTTGTAATGATAAAAGCGAACCCGGATATTCACAACTCAAAAATATTGTTAACACATAGTGAGCCGCTTTTTTATTTATTTTCTGCTACAGTCAACATGATATATACTGTACAAAAGCATTGTATGATAAAATTGTAACACATGGCTTATCAAGTTTTTGATATTTTTGCAATAGATTTTGTTTGATTAGTCTTAATTTTGCACTATTCGCTAAAGTGATAAAAAAAGACATACTTTCTAAACCACATGCTTTACCGGCAATCAAATGAACTTTTTTTGGCGCACTTCGAAAATAGGTGCCTCACTCTTATCTCTATTTCAGATTGTAGGACAAAAAGGATAAAAAAAAGTTGGCAAAAACAACTTTTCAAGTACGTAATAAAAAGTAATGCAATTTGTAAAGAGAAAAGTTTTCGGTACAGTCCAATGAATGGTTATGCGCTGAATGTGTGTACAGGAGAGCGAATAGGGGAACCATAGATCAGATTCTATTTACAAAAAACACTCTAAAGCTTTAGACAAAATCAACTGACACAAGACGGATTCATAAAAGATTGCGCCATCCAGGCATACAACAGCTAATAGTGAATTAAGGCGTAAAGTTCTCTATATAAATTAGTGTAAAAATATATGAAATGCCACATTTGCTATGATTAATTGACACGAAAAGTATGCTCTCTAAATAAGTTAATACCTTATAAGTTGGCAATAATTGCCATAAAATTGAATAAAATTAACTTTTTTAAAGCATATTTCTCATGAAATATTAATTTTTTAACAAACAAATAATAGTTTTGTTAATTTCCTGTATTAATTGTACAAATACTTAACGAAAAACAATTAAAACTATATTATATGCAGATTAAACGTAATAAACTTCAACTAAATATTAAATTGTTGAATTGCGTGAGAGAAAGAAAATTTCTTACATGTAAAAAGTTTTTTGTTTTTGGTAAAACAAAGCCTAAACTCATTTGAGAGGGTGCCCGAAAACTCGAAGTTTGCACTTTCAGATCGAACTGAAAATTCCTCTAAATCATTTAAACGGATAACTCTCAAATAAATTCTGGAATATTCTTAACTATTTTAGATTTCTATTTGAACACGAAAATTCACTTTTGATCCTGTTTTTGGAATTTTAATCTAAAATATACTAACAAAAAACTTTTTAAATGGATATTGATTTTAAATGGAATTGTTTTACTAAAGAAGACTTTGAGTGGATTGTGAACATCAGATAAGCTGATTATGTTTTAATGAAAAAAAGATTGAACAAGATCTGAAGGGATCTAAAGTAAATTAGTTTAAATTAAGCGATTGGTAATTTAAAATTGTTTGGAAGGAGACAGGAGTAGATAAGAGAGCGTTCGAAATAGAAAGTTTTGAAATTTCGAACTCACGTCACATTGAAGCAAATTTTCATCCACCCTATTATTTGAACAAAATAACTTCAAAACTATTCACCATCTGATAACTAAGTTTATTTACTTTTATTCTTCAACCAAGAAAGTAAGATTACTTTCATATTATATCGATATATATGAGTCTAATGACAGAATGTCAGAGATATTTGCTGTGATACTATTTTCTCAAGTTTGGTCATTTCGCTTGAAACGCATCTAGTAGTGAGTTGACTTTTCCTGCCTCTAGAGATGATTATAAGCTTGTCTTGAATGCAAGTATTGGTAGTGCTTAATAATTGACATCCCTTTCATTTAAATGACAAACTAGTTTCTGTGAATTATAACCACTTCCGTAGCGTTTTGTTTCATAATATGGGAAAATATAATTAGAGTCACCGCCTTTTTCAATAAAGTCAAAACTCAACAACGATTGTGTGAGGAATATTGAGCAAGTTTATACCAACACTACCAAGCTTTTAACTAAAAAAATAATTTCTAACATCAAAAATATTAAGTGCCGAAAATTATATTCTTAAAACTTTTCAGGGTTCCAAATATTTTAAACTCTTCTTCAATTAAGCTTGTTTTGGTTTTGGTTTAAATAATAATTTTTTTTGGGTAATTGTTTTCAAAATTCCTAATGGTGTATATTTATGAGAAATTCTCATCGATCGCTTGATTTAACATTTTAACGAGAGAAATGAACATGTTCTGTATGGTTTGTTAAATATTCATCATATTTATTAACAATCTTTGCATAAATAATTTGTTTAATGTTTTATATTTAATGCATATTAAAAATTCTGGAACTAATAGAGGAAAAATAGGTCGAAAAACTTCAAAGACAGGCATAACATATAATTAAATTCTACCTAAATACTATTGTTCATTTCATGACATTTTTTGTTAATTTTCTGAATTCCAATTTCTTGGTTCTCAATCAACTTTTCAGTTAAATAAAGAATGAAGAAAATTTTCTATTAATATACCAAAAGATGGAAATTACATTATTCAGATATGAGTTAGTTGTAGACAAAGTAATGTGAAAACTTTAGTAGGAAGACTTCAGCTTTCCAACCACTATTTCTAGTCCTTCCCATCCCTGTTCTCAAGTTAACTGAACTAAAACTTCTCACATGGCTATTAGCATGTGACTCGCACAAAGCTCGAGCCTTAAAGCCAACAATGCGAATAAGAAGTTTATGGTATTCAACAAGGATTCGAATTAATTGAAGCAAGTCATCAAACTCATTGTTTCGAGGCATACATTTACTTGAAGCTAAATTTCACTGAATGGGAACCATACGGGACCACAAAACAAGGTTTTCTTGAAAATGCAGTGAATCTAATAGCGAAAGTTCAGGAAAGTTCATATTTATAATTTTAAAACTGTCCCTGTATTCAGTTTCGACTAGTGATTCGAAGTGTATGAAGATAAAAATTATACCATTAGGTCAAGTTGTGGGCATGTGGCTATAAATAATTTTTGACCACCTCGAGCCCCAGCCCAACCTTAACTCTTCAGAATCAATTTAACATTTTTAATCATTGCTCAATTTAGAAAAAATTATTTGGTAATTGTTTAATTGCAGAGAACCTTCATTTTAATCATCTGTTAAGTTAATTGTTCAATAAATTGCTTCAAGCTTAAAAAGTGTTTAAGCAAAACATCATCTTTTGTTGGGTTGTTTTAATAACTTGTAGTCTTGAAGGCAACCGATGGGTTGATTACTTCGCAACCTATGGGTTGATTATTTCGACCTCTTAGTGACCCGACTAACAACAGGCCATTAGGGGCAATGAGACGGTACTGAAGTTTTTGACGAAAATACTGTTTATATTAATCGTTGTTGTAATACTTTTGGATTTTTTCTTAAGAATCACTCTATGAGTGTATAAGATTATATGTAAGCTGAAAAGCGCATGATTTTCTGTCACGCGCTCACTATTTCTTCAATCGCTTTCTCTAACTTTTTTCGCTCAAACTCGAATCCCCTCCTTATCGCTCAGACCGACTCGTGAGCCAATTCGTCAGTCTTTGCAATCAAACAATGCATTAATGCGTACTTTTACTTGATATACACTAAAAAATTATTACTATATTTCTTTGAAACCATTTCATATTACATATGAATTTGTGGCCCTAACAACCAATGCTTTTGTACATTAGATACCTTTTGTAAATTATAGCAGAATTGTTGCCTTCAACATAAGTGCAACGAAAAGCATAACTCGTTTTGATGACTCGTTATGAGTCAGAGTGTGCCAACTCCAGGCTAAACGTCAGTTACGCCCTTTTGCTTCTTCTTGTCCCTGATAAAATGTGCTAACTAATCCAACAAAACACTATTCCCTATCCTGAAACCTATCATAGCTGCTGCTCATCGACTTTTGGGTTCTACAGAGAGAAAAAAAGAAAAAACTTGAAAGAGTGTCATAAACAGCGAAACTGCGCAAAGATTTCAATGCTAACTATTGAAAAGAGAAAAAAAGTTGAGTCAAAATTATATTTGCTCTAAAGCCATAAGAGTTTCGAAATAAGTTTATGCTCGATATTAAAGTTTTATTTGATAAGATTTAGAGTTCATTCATTCAGATGTATGTTTCGAAAGCATAGTTTGTTTTGTAGGAATACAAAAAAAAGCTAAATAAAAAAGTGTATAACTGTTAGCTCGACTGTAATTTCAATTGCAGTTTTCTCTTTGAATTGATGCCATTCAAACATCATAGCTAAGGGGCTGGAACTGGGGGAATATCACACAATGTCAAAGCATTGCCCCAATAACAATCGCATACGTCAGCAAAATATCAACTTTTCAGCCCCTGTTATCTCCTACTGGTTCGAATCAGCTGTCTAACAATATGGCTAATACCCGACAGACTCATAGCTCGAGCTTTAGCTCACTTTGACTGGTCAGAAGTGAAGTTCTGGCCGAGGAAAGAATAATTTTCGAGTATTAGAAACAGAAAAATATTGGCAAAATGAATCTGAGTTGTGAACGAAACAAATGATTAAAGATGAGCCTCCATGTGATTGAACAAAAATAAGATAAGAGTAGACGTAATGTTTGAGTTAATAATATGG
Organism: Archegozetes longisetosus; assembly: GCA_018873245.2. Taxonomy (NCBI): domain Eukaryota; kingdom Metazoa; phylum Arthropoda; class Arachnida; order Sarcoptiformes; family Trhypochthoniidae; genus Archegozetes; species Archegozetes longisetosus. The sequence continues at coordinate 5,465,042 of JAEMBT020000004.1, read as the reverse complement.
TGAAAGTTTCTCACTATTGGCTCGCGAGTCATACACTTGAATGTAAAGCAATAACATGTGTGAAGAGCGCATGACTTTATTTAAGTCATAAACAGTTGGAGAGTTTGTGCAAATCTTGTCGAACGCAATATCTGCTGTTGAGGTGGTGTTAGGACTCGAGGTATGGCATGAGAACCATCTTTGAGTCAAAGTAAATTTAGTCAAAAGACATTTGGGCCAAAACTGGTTGCAGTGCTAGTAATGTATAGTTGATGTAAATATCATTATATATTGAAATATATATAACTTATATCTACTATACTATAGATATATAAACTCTTATTAACTTATATTTAGTGCTATCAAACGTGCATCACTTCCACAATTGATTCAAACTCTTCGTGTGACTCAATAACAATCACCTAATTAATTAATAATTGAATTGCAATACCAATCAAACGATTGACTGATTTCTAAATTTATTGAAATTTGTTTGCAAGAGTTTTACTGAAGTTTGATTTAGATCTAATCGACAAAACGCAACCATTTTGTGATCTCGTCTGTAAAATAGTTGTATATTAATATCTGGAAACTGTTTTATAATATTAGGACAAAAGAAGAATAAAATTTAGTGATCTCTTAGTAAAAGACTTTGGAAAATTAATATAAATAAATTGGTATTAATAATAATAATAATAATAATAATAATAATAAATTGATAGTGCAGTTAATCAAATTTTAGTCTAAAACCATGAGTATCGCAGCCCTATTACAAGCCGCCGAATATTTGGACAGAAGAGAAAGAGGTATTCATAACTATATTTAGTTTATTTCATATCAATATTTGCTCATCAAATCCATATTTGTCTTTGTCTCACTATCTTTCGACTCTGTTAGACTTATAATTGCTATTTTGATTCAATTGGAAATATTCAATAATAGCAGTATTTGTTTAGTGTATTTATTCATATAATAAATGTCTAAAATGCTAGAAGAAATGCTTTTAAGTACTCGATATAATTGTATGAACGTGTTCAGTACTACTAGATGTGTACTAAAAAGCATTGGCAACAACTCGTTGCAAACACAGCACAAACAGCAAAACAACCGAAATGTCAAATGTGTGAAAGAAATACAGAGCTCTGTAATAACGAAACGACAGCTGATTTTGACGTTAGGCTGAGCCATAGCGCAGCACTCAGTCTAACGATAAAGCATAACCTCATTCGCTAGGCTAACAGCACATTAGCAAATATTACACTATTTTGCGCATTATTTTTACCCTAAAATCCCAACTAATGCCTCAAATCATTCAATATAAATCCAACTTATATTAATTCAATTTATTTATCATATAGAAGCAGAACATGGCTATGCATCAACTCTTCCTCTTCCTCATGATCTCAGTCGTCGTCGGCCAAAATCGAAGAAATCTCAGGGAAATAGGTATAGAGAAGTAGAAATTTAGATGGTTCAATGGTAGAAATGAGTAGTTATTTGTAGAAGAATGGTTTCTGTAGAATGTGCAGTGTGTGTGTGTGTGTGTGTGTGTGTGTGTGTGTGTGTGTGTGTGTGTGTGTGTGTGTGTGTGTGTGTGTGTGTGTGTGTGTGTGTGTGTGTGTGTGTGTCTGTATACGTTATATTCCGTATGTGTTGTATGTGTTCCTATACTATAATGTATGTCTATGTGTACAATATATGGTGTGTTGCATGGCATCTCTCTTTCTCTCTTACTCTCTTTTCTGGTTTTAGTGTTGCCATTAGTTGCACCTAAAACCTAAACGTATAGTGACTGCATGTACTGATAGTATCATAACTATGCTATGCTTTGAGCTTTGTTTACCCTCTGCCAGTTGAACAGTTGAGGCACTAATACATCCAATACGTCTTCACTCGCAATGGGGAAAATCGTGACGGTTTGCAAATACAGCACACACTGAAAACCAGCAGTTATTCTACACTTTCATATTATGCCACTTCCAACGCTCTGTTCATAGCCTTATTTACCTCCTCTCCGATCCATAAACACTGATATGTTTTAGATTTTTTTGAACTCTAGAAAAATATGAAGCATTAAGAATAATGATTGACAAAAGGTGTCAAAAAAGTTCATGCAATACATATACTGGTAGTGCGATCGTAGAACTAACTCCTATTATAAATACTTTGCAATAATGCATTGACTTACAGTTGACCCTAACTGACAGAAAAAATCCTATCCTTAACCATTAGTTCTAACATTTGGAGCTTTTCCTAATTCTATTTTATGTACTCTAACGACTAGTCTATACTATTAACACTTGAAATTAATTGTCACTGATTCACACGTTAAGTAATAGTTTAGAAAGAAATATTTTCAAATCAATTAGTCTAACGATGAGCCTAAAATCTTATCTAATATACTAGTAGTCAGCTAAATGAGGTCCATTTATGCAAAACAATATGATTTGTATATTGCACAACAGTCTGAAAATGAAATATGTTATTAATCTTAGTCATCATATGATAAGAAACATTAAGTAATCGATAAATTTATTTTACGATTATCACTACTGATTCTATGTCTATATATGGAGTTTGACTGATTTGTGTAGTAATTATCTGTTAATTATTTAATTATTTGCAGTTGACAATTTATTCTTTGTAGGGGCATTAATAATGAGAACCAAAGTACACTTTGGCTGCTCCTTAGCATAACTTATTGAGAAAATATGTAAAAATGTTTCCCTAAAACATATGGACACTTCTACTAAATCACACACAATAACTTATGAAAGTTGATTTTTTAATTTGCCAAAATCAAGGCTTCAGTGGTTAGTTTGCCGTTGGTTGAGTTTTCTTTTTGATCATTTCGTTTCTCTGGTCACGAATTTTCCCTGACTAGTAAAGCCACGTAAAATCATATGGCGTTTCACTGCTGGTTGTGTATGATATGCACTCATGGACCCCAATATAATATATAACTCCACTTATTTTTTGCTGTATAACTATTATGCTCTGCTTTTCAGTTTAGCCACGATTTGAACCCTTATTTTGCATTTAAACTAGATTTTAACCAATATTAAACGGTTAACAATAAATAGATGTATTTGAGATGATGAATAGATAGAATTTGTTTGATTTATGTTAGTTCTTAAATGATCAAAAAAGAAAAAGCCAACAATCAATTTTGACACTTGAGATATTACTAAATATTACGTTCTCGTAAATCAAATAGCAGTCCAACTCTTTGATTCTTGGTTTCGGTTATGGTATCTGTAAATTAAATATAATTTATTGACCCAAAAGTGTCTCCGCATATCTTCTGTGTTGTGTTCGGTTTAAGTTAGTGTGATTCTGCATTGGAACATATGCAGACATGCTTTGCTATATGCCATGCCATGTCATGTCATGTACATAACTTGTATGCTTTTCCTCGAAACTACATCTCCAGTAGTTTTCTCTATGCCATGCCCTTTTCTACCAGCCTTAAACTCAGGCTCTCAATGATTTTTTTGTTTGTGAGGCTCTCTCGTCTCTCTCTCTCTCCCCTCTCAATTTTATTTTATTGTTTTTAAACATTACATGTTTTATTCTAACTCATTTTATTTTTATTATTTGCAGAACAACTCATAATGAACTGGAAAAGAATAGGTAAGACATGGAAAATAATTGAAAAAGTATAAATTAAGTTGTTGCTAGTGCTATGCTATAAAAATAGTATATTTCCCTAATATTAAACCTTTGTGTGAAGAACACATGTTTCTCTGTGTCTTCCTGTATTTGATTATTCTTATTATTTTTAGGATAATTTGATTCTACAAATTGTGAACTAAGCTATTTGCATGATTTGTCTCTCTTTCGCATTCTGAATTATACATTGAATAGATTTGTTTCTGAAAACGAAATCACTTTTTCCTTGAATTGATGAATGATTTTTGCTATTTAAAATATAATTACTTCTAATAAATGAATTGGAATATTAAGCAGTATCTGGTCTCAATTTGATTAGTTGTTAAGATGAAACTTACTTTCTGTTAGTTTGTTTTCACTATTTTCCGTTAAGGCTTTTTAAAATAAAATAAATTATTTGGTAATTGATAGTCTTGAATAAGATAACGATTTTTGCTTTAAGGTTAATGTTTAGTCAATAATTTGATTGTAATGCTAGTCATAATTGAGAGAATTGAATTGCTTCTGAGAATTTATTTGTGAATCAGCCTATAGACAGAGGGTATGAGGATTGCAACAAATAATAACATTAAAATTTAATGTGCTATTCTTTTAATGCTCTAATGCCATATCAACTAATAGCTAGTTCTGTCATTGTTATCAATGGTATTATAATAGTGTGCCTTTTGGTTCATTTTCTTATACTCAGTCCTAGTTGTAGTAATAATTATTTTCATTTAGAGATTTGCCTAAGTCGCGAGTCCAAACTTCAGACTAAAACTTTCATCAGCCTTACTCAATCAAACTTGAACTGCTCAACCTAATGGTCGAGTCTTCAACTAAAATGACTTAACTTTTCGACCATTTAATATTTTGAACCAATTTGCTTTGTGTGAAAATCTATTTACTTTATTTAAATCTACTCTATTTGGATTACTCAAACTTAAAAGCTTTGGATCTATAGAGTATAACATAAATTTTTGTTCAGATTTGGCTTGTCTCGGCTTTAAGCTAGTGATTGAGGGCGAGACTTATGTGAGAGTGAGAATTGAGTCTCGATTTTGTATCCCTAATTGCAATGATGTAGTTGTAAACAAGGAGAGCTTAGGAGAAAAAAGTAATATATAAATATTAGAGAGTAATGTAAGTGCAAAGAAATATTCCGCCGCGAGGCTCCAGATACTGAAAATGTATGTGAGATGTGTTGTGTGCGCGCATTCAATGCTAGAGAGACGTATTTAGTACTAGAGAAACGTATTCAGTGTTAGAGAAACGTATTCAATGCTAGAGAAGTGCATTCGAGTAAATACAGTATTGATCGCATATGTGCTTTGAACAAAAAATGTGATTTTAGATAAATAGTACTTTTTTAAATTGTTTCGTTGCTCTTGTACCTAAATGCATATTGGTTGCCTTTCCAAAACAGGAAAACACTGAGCTTAGAGTGTGTTATGCTTCAAATTATGGAGATATGCAACAAAAAGCTCATAAAGCTAGTTAGGTCACATGTGTTCAAAGGAGTATTTGCTAGTTTTCAAATTCGTTGCCTGTTCACTTGGTTTTCAGGAAGTCGACAGTTTTTATTATAGCACCAATACGAACAGATAATCTGAGTGAAATGCTAGATATTTAATGTGTAATGTAATTATCAAATATATGGAGGTAGGAAGTAGTGAATAGGCCTTATGATAATGTAGCAGCACAGCTGATCTCAAGGCAATCGCTAAGCATTGACAACACTTCTACCACGCTTACATTCTATTTCCATATTCATCGTGTATTGCTTCATCACTTAAAGCATTGATTATATATATGTAATTTTTTGTTGTTTTGTGTCCTTCAACACTAGTTTTTTATGCGCCAGTAAAACAAAATCTACTAGTTTTCCACTTTTCCTATACAACTACATGGATAGCATTCCCATACTTGGCTCTACCAAAAGCACTCAGCAACAAAAAAACAATCAAGTTAGACAACAGAATCTAGATAATCGTTACACACCTGAAATTAACAGTCAGCCACTGCCATAGGTTTTTATTATGCAAATTCAGCTTTGAAGATGTTTTTTCAAAATAAATCCCAATAGACATTATATGAGATATTCAACAGAACTGGCATTAACTGACTTTATAAGCAGTCAGTCAGGCAATGACTTGACTCATGCAGTGTAGATATGAAATGAATGCTAATTATTATATAAAAGTGAAGCCAAGTGAGAGACTAGTATAGAATTGCAACCTTGTTATAAGCAATGAGGTACAGTCGACTCTCTCTAACGAAGAGGGATATAGTGGACAACTAGCTATAATGTACACTTTTTGAAAAATTGTTCGCTTCGCAAGCTCTCCGCAATAGACCCGATGTAAGGAACTGTTGTTATAGTCAGCCGATTTCTAGTGCATTAGGGTATTGACTATAGTGAGAGGCGACTGTAGATATAATAATACTGCTAACGACTGACTAGCACTAGCTCTTAATACTTGGTCCTCTTCTCTCCTCTTGTGATTTTATTTTGATTTTCTATAGTCATGTATATTTGGCCAAATGCCAACTTGAGCTAATATTCATGACACTAGACTAAGTTTTAAGCTAATTCTTGATTTTGTATGCTTTGTACCGCTTGCAATGCAAAGCAAATCTACTGCTTCACCAAAATGTCTATTAGAGTGAAAAGTAGTATTCGAGTGTTAAGTTATGTTTATATATTATATTCAACTTGTACATCATGGCTATATTCTGCTTAGATCAGTCCACCATAGCTTGTGTCCCTCTTTTAAGAGCTTTTTACCTCTGAATTTGGTTACAACCTGGCGAGCAGTCATTTCGTCAACAAACTTGTCTTTATTCTCTCTTCCCTAATCGAAAACTTGTCTTTATCTTTCTTTCTCTCTTTGGTCGCATAGAAGAGCTGCTCAAGTGGAAAGTGGCGAACACGACAACGAGTAAAACTGGAAGTAAGGCCAAAAATAAGGAAGAGATTTTCAGAGAGAGAGAGAGAGAAAAGCGAGAAAGACTGAAAAGCGCGCGCATCTCGGTGTCGAGTTTGCTCAATATTTGCGAGTTATAACAGCTTTCTGTTTAGTTATTATCTATTGAACCAGTTTCCGAGATAAGATACACTAACTTTAGTTTATTCTTCTCATTAATTCATTACAATAAATCAATTGAGTTACTCGTATTTTCTACTAAACAGACTAGAAGTTGAAGCATAACTCAGCATATTATCAATTGTTTGACACAATAGTTTAAAACCATTTGAACATTTGCCCATTTGTTGTATTGATTTTATAAGTTTGAATTGAGTTTGTCAATGCAAAGTAAAAGCCCACGCAAGCCATGCGAGCCATGCCATACCATCCATGCCATGCAAACCACGCCAAACGCCAAAATATTCACCACAATTAGTAGTTAAGAGCTGTTCGTCACTCAGATTAATATGCAATACATGTTATTTCATAAGCTTTATTGCTATCATTTGAACCGTCGTATTTAGTGTGGATTAATTCGATCTAATGCATTTATGGAGTATTAGTGTATTTCTAGTGAAATACTTGAAAAACTTATGGTTTATTTAACTGTAATCAAGTTAGCGTTTGTTAGATTGGGATAAAGGCTTCAATTAGTTTTAATAGCATTCAGTTCAGTCTACATTTGATGTTAGTATTTACAATTTAAATTAAATTACCTCAACTCTAGCACAAGAGCAGAATGCGTTTAAGTATTTTTTTTTCTTCTAATACTCTTACACAGAGCTCTCCTATCTCCTGATCTGTTGACTCAAAAAAACTGAACAGTATTATTTCAAAATGATTTCAATTCCAGTGGGTGTGACTCTAAATCAGCGAGTGTTGACCTGCCCCCCACTTACTAGTTAGAAATAAAAAAGTTCGGATAGTACCCCATATCATATGCTCTATGGCTCCAACGTTTCCAACGTTAAATCTCTTACTCTACAACTCTTCTTTTCTCTCTTCTCTACTACTCAAAAATGTTGGCGCATTTACCACTCTATAGATACTACCACTCTATGGCATCTACCACGCTATATAACAATGAACTCCTTTCAAACTATTAAACCAAAAAGTTGATTAGTTTTCACTCTGACGTAGCCATACATTGGTATAATGACTGATTGCTTAATGAAGTCTTACTGTTATGCTATTTTGGCAATTGAACCATCGCAGCTATAGTTATACTAAATATGCTTATTTCATATATTTTTCATGTATTTGATCATCTATTTGTTGATTTATTGCAGAAGGGCACATCTGCGCAATTGCTTGGAGAAACTAAAGGAAATGGTACCTCTCGGCCCGGAATCCAGTCGCCACACTACTCTTGGTCTCCTCACCAAAGCCAAAGCCTTCATCAAAGTGAGTTCACTTAGTTTCTCGACTTATTTGTTTCTTTCTTTCCTTCTCTCCCCTTTCTATCACTTTCTAAGTTGTCTCTTTTTTTTAATCACCTCACTTGAGTGATTACCGTTTAAACATTTTTTGCATTAATTATCTGCTTATAATCGAGTAGATGTTGTTTTGGTTTGAAACAATAATCTACTTTAATTGAACTAAACTTTAATCTAAGGTTACTTGTTTTCAATTTGAGAAGTATAGAATTATGAAAGGTATAATGTCCGTAACTTAAATTGTCTGAACAAATTCCATACGATGAGTAATATTGTTGAATTTATTCTCTAATTATTAAACATTTCATTTTAATCACTTGAAGAACCACTTGACAGGTTTTGGAGAACATCAAATGGGCTAATGATAAACATTATTGAAAAGAATAGGAAATCATCTAAACTGAAATCCTCTAATTATAGTAATCACTTCTAGGAGTTATTCACTTTGAATCAAACTCAATCATGCGATCAAGTTTGCAAATAATTCAAATTATAAGTTTGCATAAATCTTCCTGAAAATCTATCCATAGTCTCCACTCATTATAAACGCTATGAATGTTACGTTCAAATTATATACACAACTAATTACAAGATCTTTTTGTCTATCAATTGGTCCACTAAATAAAACAATTCTGACTCATTATCTCATTCCACTTCAATTCAAATGATATATATATGCATTTGAATTGAATTGAGCTAAATATCTGTTGTGATTATAGCATTTCTGCTGAAGTTTTGCAACACTGCTCCTAATAGTGGATAGAAGTAGAGAAAAAGTGCTCAATCAATAAATAGGATAAAGGGACAAAATAAATGCCCAAATAACATATCAGATACCATTTTAAATTATATCAATTAATCATCATTTTTTCTACCTCTTCTAAATTTGGCGAGTGTTTATTCTATCAATCACAACTTTCAGACTATTCATATTGTGATTGGATGAAGCATTCTCAATTCAAACCTAATCCATTTCTCATCTTTTTTCTAAGCAATAGTATTGAAAGCTTCAGACAGATTCAACTTAAATTATGTCATACAATAGAAATACCATGTTTAAGTTTGTCAATTTTGAAGTTTATTATCAATTTATTCAGTAGTTTAATACTTGAATAGTAAAGTAATAGTACAGCAATATCTCGATATAGTGAACGCACTTATCAGGTGCCAACACGCTATTCAAGTAACAATTATCTGTTTATAGTGAAAACTCACTATTAATCTATCTGAATTGTGGGTCTTAAGCGATTCACTGTAGCCAGGTATTACTGTATATACATCATATTGATGGCATATTACCATATTCGATGAGGGATTTATTCTTCTGTTCTTAGCTTAACAAATTGAAATTATCTTTTCAAATGCCGTACAAGCAAGAAACAAGAAACAAGAAACAAGTAGAATATTTATGACTCGCCAGTAAAAGAAGAGATGGCAATTTTGCGACTCTTCAATTAAAGCTTGCATTAGATTAATTCATGACATGAAAGAAGATGAACTAAAACTCCATTTGTTGTTTCCGATTGCATTGACTGCGAGTTGGTGCCTAATCTTTATAAATGTATTTTGAAGAACTCGATCTATTTGCTTTCAACACTAATTAATTGATGAAAAATACACTATTTGTTTCTTATCTCTGTAACCCTTCATAAGATTATTTACTCGTGACTAAAGCTCAAATTGTCAACTAAATATCGATATAATGATTGAATTTTTCCAAACAACTAAATCCATTTGCAACTGAGCCCATTTGAAACTATGCGCTCCATTGGACTCTTTTGTTGAACACTTGTTCTCGCAACATAAATATTTTTAGCTCAATCTTGTCCTTCATAAACTAAATAATATGAACATGTCATGTTATTCAGCAGTAAAAATTATTAATTATTACTCATTTATACTAATACAATCGTTTTCTCATCAATTGTAAATCAAATATCACAAATAATTTCCGTTCTCCTTATCAGATAATATCTAACAAATTGTTAAAATCAATAATACCTATTTATCACACTGTTTGCTCAGCGAGGATTAGCTTTTTTTAGATCCTAATTTAGTTTTTTAATCCTAATTTTCATATTATTTTAAGCCAAGTTGAGTTTCAATCCTGGATTGACTGAATAATTTGATATTGAGAATCTCATTTCAAGGATAGCTATAATTCATTTTAAATAAGTTATGTAATACGACTTGTATAAATATATCCTATTTCCAGCTTAAAATCATTTTAATTTTTAATTATTCTTAACTCAGGTCTTTCCACCAATCAATTTGATGCTAGAGAAAGCTTAAAAACTTGATCTTCTTATATTTCTTCCTTCATATCGATTTGTTAGATTCAAAATGTCCTCAAAATAATTTATAAAAAACTATTATATTGAGTGCTATCGAATAAGTTAAAGATAATTATATAGTTTTTGAGTAAACTTGACTTTTAGGACCTAATTCAATGATTGTTCGTGACAATTTTATGTTACTAAAAGTCTAAAGTGACAGCCCCATTAATGACAACCCTATTAATGGCAACCCTATCAATGACAGTCTCAACGAATAATTAGTGATCACAAATTTGGGATAAGTTCAAAAATTTCTCTTTCCAAATAATACAATTCTAATATATGACGATAACGTTGAAATAATTGAATCGATAACTTGCACGATGCAGACTAGAAAACTTATCTCTTTTGTATGTTTGGAGAGGAGTAGAGAAAAGGCATAAAATACTAAGCGTGGATGTCTTACACGTCATTCCTAGAAAAACATTTTTCAACTCCATTTCGCTTAAGTCTGATTTATCCGAGTCTTAAATTAAATGCTAAATGAATTTTCCTTATAATCAGCCCCAATAGACTACCTTTTAGTATATATATGACGATTCAATTTGATTCTGTTATTAACTTTTTTGGTCCATTTTTCCCAATAAAATGTGACTCTGAAGCGATCGCCACAAAGAGCTAAATGAATCAAAGTGTGATGTTTGCTCTTAAATCCTACACTTGATCTCCAATTTTGATGATTATTGCGCACTTCACTAACTAGTGTGCAGTTTCAGTTGACTTCCCTAAACCATCACACACAGAATATTGACATTAAATGCGTTAAATTAGATGCAGCGCTAACGAAATCGCTTACTTATTGTCAATTAGAAGTATAATTGGAAAATCTCGGCATTTTCTCTCAAGTCTAGATAGTTTATGATCGATAGAATCTATCTTTTGATCAATCTATGGCTAAACCTGCATACACTAAAGTGGCTTTTGAGCAAACAACATAAAAGCACTGATAACAAATATAGCTTAATTGTTATTGATTTAAAAAAAACTATTTAACTACATGTTCAAGTTAGACAGGTTTTACTATATATATATATATATATATATATTATATGAATTGTATGTAATTATAAGTTTGATTCGATATGAAGCAGAATAACTGATGACTTATTTCACATTAGTTGTCATAAATGTTTAAGTTGTTTTTGAGCAACTTACGAGTAATTGCTTGACAAACTCATTACAAACTAATATATATTAAGGGCGTTATTCTCTAACAAAACTAAATACTTATCTCTTTGGTTTTTATTTATTTTAGAACCTCGAGGAGAAAGACAAAAAGCATCAGACAACTAAAGAACAGTTGCTTCGCGAGCAAAGGTACCTTCGCAGGAGATTAGACCAACTACAAGAAATTGATTTTAGGGATTCAATGCACAAACGACGAAGTATTAGTGAATGCAGTTCTGGCATGTCCTCCATCTCATCCAACTCCGAAACTGAAACCACGGAAGCTGCTGAAACTTATGAAACGACTGAAAGTGGTAAGAATGGAACACTTTGTCTTCAATGTTCACTCTTTGTCGGCCAGTGTTCGCTTCATCGGCGCTCTTCAGTGATTTTCTGAGATAATTGTCGAGAACCAAAACGAAAATTAATGCAAAGCAAATACAGAGTTGAGAACATTAACGTGTATTACACAGACTGTTGAACTGATAGTTGAAACTAATTTCTATGGAAGTAATAGAAAAGAAGCCATACTTTAATTAAAATAGTAGTAACTCTTTTAGAATAAGTGAACTCGTTGTGCTTATAGTCTGGCATTGATTGTTTTAGTAGAACAGCTGCAACCAAAATGATCAAAAGATCACCACTAATACTAATCAATATTACTTTATTTCTACTTTTCTCTTACTCCCTCTTTTTCCAATCAGCAATCAAATCCTTTTTATCAGGTCCAACTTTACCAATATTTGTTAGTTTTATCTGCACTTCTTTTCTCTTTTTAGTTATACATCATTTTTAAAGCACCCTTAACTCTCTCTCTCTCTCTCTCTCTCTCTCTCTCTCTCTTAGTATTTAAGTAAATTGAATATGACTCTATCCGTTAGACATTGATTTTCAGAATTTATTTATTCAAAAGCCAACTGATTTTCTCAATATATAACCATTGAATCAAAAATGACAAAAATCTAATTTTTGGTTTTATTTATTTCAAAGTAAATTCTTTATATAGTTTTATCAATGTTTAAGCATTCCTTAACAGTTTCGTTATTTAACTGCATATAAATTTATGTAATTTAAACACTTTGTAAATAAATGTAATAAATATTTGAATGTGAAAAATGAAAATATCAATCAATTTTGTCGAATTCACAAAGCTCACAGATCAACTCAACAAGGTATTCATTAGAATCAAGTCAATTCATTTTCTCTTAAGACCACCACTTTCACAAATCAGAGATCTTAGAACTAAAACTTTACGCATTAATCAATCTATTTATTTCTGATTATCTCTCTGGCATTTTTGAAACTATTTGTTTTTATCTTTCAATGCCTATTATAGATCCTAAAAGCTGTGAAAATCAATTTCCTAGATTATGCGATAAATCGATTTTGTTTGTGGTATCGATTTAATTACATTATTGTAATTACTGATTGAAAATTTTTTCAAATGCTATCTTATCGCCTTTGCGGCATTCAAATTATATTTCATTTATATCAGACATTTAGGATTAGAATTAGTTTCCAGTTTTCTAAAATGCAAACTTTTCGGCTAAGACCTACCGATTAGATTAGGTTAGACTACCATTTCAATAGTCAGTCATTCAAATGAAGTAAATATGATGTGAAACATACAATTGCCAGATTATTCAAATTGATTAAAATTATAGTTCAATATACAGTTGACTATATTATTGGATCTGAGAGATCACTTTTGGTTCATCAAATTCAGATTAGACTTGATTTTACTTTTAAATTAGATCTACTCTCTATCTGAACACTTGCTATTGACTTGTATGCTAAAACTTGTATACTAAAACTTTTATACTAATATTTCTATACTAACACTTCTATACTAACACTTCTATACTAACATTTCTATATTAACCTAACTAGTTTATATCTCATTAGAAAATAACCTTATATTTTCATTTCTCAATTTATTATTTCAGTGTCTCATACTTTTTCAATTATGCCAACTATTCGCTAAGTTTCATATTTAATTATATAATACTTTTTAATAAGGCTCGCATTGAGTTGATTAGCAAGAGAAATGCATTGGATAACGAAATGAAGTATAAATGATATGCGTATAACATGCTATAATACATGTACGTTTTATTTCTAATTATTATAAATTATGGCTTGTTTGCCATATTCCTTCACAACATATCGTTCTTCCGCTGCAAATCTCTAGTATAAAACAACATTTTATTTCTGGGTTCAATATTTTATTTGAATCCTCTTTTCCAACCAGAACGACAATTTATTAGCCAATCTAAATGTCACACTAGTAATATATAATATTTCAAACTTATTCTTCCCTTAATCAACTTTTTCTTCTCATCTCTATTTCTTCATAGCCCCAACACTAAACTCATTTCCACTAAATTATACCCAATTAATCTGAGGAACTCTTTTCAAAATCAGTGGCACATCATTTTAGATCAAATAGTTGCAGCTCTCACTCATGACCTTTTGTAGGTTAGGTTAGTTTAAAGACTTATGGGTGCGGTGTAGTATCAGATATGGCCACTACTTGTCTGTGGTTTGTTCTTCAATTATATTGACAACAATTTCCAAGAGTAAATATTGCTCTAACCTTTCAGAAGATCATTCTAAATCTAATTCGAGGAAATATCAGACAAGTATTACTTCATTCAGACTCAAGAGTCGAAGTTATCGATTAACAACTCTTAGCTAACATTACTATTATATAATAATTTTTTAAAGATATTTTTTGATCACAAAATCAAAAGTGAACTTGTTCAATAAACAGCTTATTGAGAACTTAGTTTGAGCATTTTAGGGGGTGAACAATTTGAAAAGTTAGAAAGTGAGAAATGCTTAGAAGTCAGTTTTGGTTGAGGGCTAGTTGCGAATAAGAAAGTAGTATATATTTAGGTGATTGTACAACAAGTTTTCTAACATTCTGTTTTTTCTCTCAAAATCAAAGCTCGACTATTGCACTCGTTTGCACTCTATATGAAGGTCGATCAAGAACAGAAGGGCTGGTCGGCTATAGAGAGAGGCCAAACAAAGACTCTTTCACGTTAATCCAAGCTAAACGTCACTTCCAGACATCGTCCGCGCGACAGTGTCAGTTCTATTAAAATTCGACGCTAAAACGGATGTCAACAATATGAAGGCTGTAGTTAACTGTCGAAGACAACAAAAAATTGATGGCATCTGTAGGCATACTCAACAATAACCATTATTATAAATATTTGAATAATTAAAAGCACACTATTTATATTCAAATATGGGAGTGCACCTCACTCTCCACGAATATAATATATTTGAATCAATCTTAGTTTTTATTTTTATTTTACTAATCCTTTTCTTTTATTTTTACTTCTCTTATGAACATCACTGCTTATCAAATCAAATCTGAACCTTTTTTCAGCAATAGTTTGGTTGATGTGCAAAAGTTATGTCATTTAATCGAACAGGTTTAATACTCTATTCGAGTTAATTACATAATTATCTTATTTGAAAATGAGTCACAAATCTATTTTGTTCACTCATAGCATAGATAGATTTAGTCTGAAGTCAATTTCTACAATTCTGGTCATTTCGATCATTAATAATGGTTTCCTAATTCAGTTATTACTGACAAAAGCCTATAATTAGAGAAGAAACGCTTTTAATCTCAATGTTCAATATAGTGTTGTCTTAGCTTCAGATTTGATTTGATAAATCACTTGATTTTATCAGAGTGAAATGTGAAAAATAGTGATATCATTGATTCAAATGCATTATAATTGAGAAGATATTGAAAATTGTTGGCTCTTTATATGAAATATAAGTTACCTGAAATTTTGGTATTCAGGCTTCAGTCATATATAATGATATGTTAAGCCAAGCCATATCGAATGGTCACAATAGCATAACTCAATTAAAGGTCATGTTTGATCAGCTAAGGGTTAGAATATATCACTACTCCTTTTTGATGAGCTACTGATGGCACGAATTGACTGAAACCAAGATTTTCTAGAGCTTATATTATAGAGAATATAAGTTATATATAAATATAAATATATATATATATATGAAAAAAGTTACTTTATTAAGGAATATAGTAACAAATCATGAATGCATAAGTATTATCAATTAGTTGTAATATAAGGTTTAATATTAGAAGTAATACGTCATCGCATGTAATATAATTCGCCATAGCTTATGAAGAAACATAAAACGTTTGAACATTACAAAAAATTGTGTTTTACTCTTGTTATATATATTATATACAAATATATTTAATTTATGCTATATATAAAATCAATATTTTCTAAGTATCAATTGACAGCACTTTTCATTCGTATGAGAACTAAGCTATTGATTCGATGAGTCATTAATTGATGGCAATTTGAATGGGGTTTCAATATATAGCCCAAATTAAATATAAATTTAAATCAATTATGAGTTCATTTGAGGTGTTTTGTCAGATGTTTCATCATTCCAAACAGTTTGAAGCGCTTTCGATTACCTTTAATAACAAAACAATAATTCAATTGTATTCACAATCAATTAGTTGAAAGTTTAATTCACTGTCATAAGTCATTTTCTATTATATCTGATTCTTCTTTGCATTTGTTAATAACTTCATTGTTATCAATTTGAAAGCGAACGAAGAATTTTAAAGAATTGTAAAATAATTTGAAACTAGACATAGAAAATGAAAAGTTAAGAAAACACTATTATTTAAAGTTATCCAAAAGTAACAACATTTAGGAAATTGAGAATAAAAAATCGCACAAAAACTTATTTTTTGATGGAAAACACTTTGTAAAAAGAAAATGACAAATGAATAATAGATTTAGAGTAGAGAGAAAGCCGTCAACCTATTCCTAAGAAAGCGTTGATAACTTTAAATTCTAGTGAATAAACATAAAAAATAACACGCTTTAACAAGTACAACAAATTGAACTGACCGAAGATTTTCAGTAACTCATTATCGGCAATAGCGAACTGCTTATTCTTGGGATCCTATGAAGGAAGAGACCAGAGGATGAATGACAAATTATTTATGGTTTGTAATGCACTAATGCACTCGTGGATGACTAATGATTTTACGCACAAACAAAATAGCTTACCAGCAGATTCTTCTCCTTGACATAGCTCCAGATTCGCTTTACAACTTCGTGTCGAGGCATCTAAACAACAAATCTTATAATAATATAAATATAATATATATAAATCCACTGTAAATAATCAAACCCCAAAAAATTATTTCCATTGTAGATATTGTTCATATAAATTGTTTGACTAAACTTTATGCACACATTTGATGTGTTTTTAAGAAAAAAATAAATAAAATCAACTGAAATATCAATCACTTGTGTTGAGCGCTTGACACTGAGAGTTTTTCTGCCATTCCTATGACTGAGTTCAATTTGGACGGCAAACGTGCCACAAAATCAATTAGCTATGAGGCAAGTAGTGAATAATACATTCTTTTAAAGTCACTCTATTTGATAAATGTGAGGAAACATTTAATCGTTGGTTTCATTTTCTACTTAGCTTATGCTTCAATTATTATAAGAGCTATAATTCATCGTTAGATAAAATGTCTCTTTTGAAAAATCCTTAAATAACTTGTGAGGGGAAACAAAACAAGACAAAGACTTTGATTCATCAATTTTGATATGCGATAAAATATGCACAAATACGCTAATGGTTACCTCAGATTCACCCAAAAGTGGGCCAACTCTGGAGATAAAGTACAAGGCTTTAGATATCCGTTCTTTCGCTTCTTTTCAGTTTTCTCTTCATCAGGGCTGTCATTCTTCCTCTTTTTCTTACTTTTACTAGCTGTAGTTTTCTTCTTATTATTAGAGCTTTTATTACCTCGAGTAGCTCGTAGCTTGGATCCTATTTCTTCTTTTTGTAATCTTTGCGCCAACTCTTCGTCATCAATGCTTTCATCACTACTACTACTACTACTACTACTACTACTCTCATCATCTGATTCTTTGTCCGATTTGCGACTCTTGTTTGCTTTTGCTTGTTCGTAATCTTCTGAAATGCTTTGGCTAGTCTTTGAACTATTGTTTTGATTGCAGTCATCATTATTATTATTACTACTATTATTCAAATCGTTGATGACTTCCATAATAATAGAATTGATTTCTTTCTTACGAGAATTGAGTCCATTTACATTTAGTCTAATTTGAAGTTCGTCTCTAACTAGTTTTGGCGTCATTACATTTAAATCTGCTTTTTGTAAGATTTCTAATAGAAACAAAACATAATTGAATTAAAGTTATCAAAAATATTGAACCGAATTGATGGAAAATATGTAGTAAGTGATAAAATAATAATTGAATAAAACCTCTGATTGATTTGATGAGTACATCACGCGATATGTGGTTGACGTCAGACATAATTGAATTATATTTATAAATATTAAATCTATTTAAAACTAATTAAATTAAAATAAAATATCAAGTATTTGTTTGTTTATTTGGAAATCTAATGAAAGCACATTTTTATTATGCAATCAATTATTTGACTGTTAGTTAGTTTTTGATCCGCTTGGAGTCACTCTTCTCATATGTTTGTTTGAGTTTTAAGTTAAGTTTTCATATTAACCTAATTTAAATCTTATTAATTTTATTAGTATTAAAAAGTTTATTTGGTTACTAATGTTTTGTAATTCTGTTTATTAAATAAGTGAGCATTTCAAGTTGTTTTGTATTCAAAGTGATTTGTTAATATAAATTGAACGAAAGTTTGGTTTTATTAAATTAAACGTTGTCTTATGAAAATGATGCTAATAATTAAATAATGATAATTAGATGAAATAATAATAGAACTAATGATGGCATGTATTAATGTTGAGGTTTAGCAATTCAAAGTAAGAAGATTATATGATTTTCCATAAATAGATTAGTTTATAATTTGCTAAAAGTTGTGTTTGTTTAACATCTATATGA